>CM033400.1:0-310000 GCA_019426215.1 Buddleja alternifolia | reverse complement strand
ACTTATAATCATGGAATCGACTTGATCATCAGATTATAAGTTCATAACCCTAGCCCATTCCCGTTTTGGTCGGAACAGATCTACTAATTCTTTGATTCCAGTTAGTAAGAGGGATCTTGAACTAAGAAATAGACCCTAGAAGCTAAAAAAGGGTATCCTGAGTTTAATTTAATTTAATCCGGGTCTAATCCGATTTGATAGGATGATTAAATCTAATTTAATCAAAGTGGAATTAAATCTAATTTAATTTCCATCAGCTTTCAATTCAATGATTAAATCCAATTTAATCAATTTTACCAATTTAAAACAGGTTAAATCCAATTTAAATTATTATAAATTAAATCTCATTTAAATTAAGTCAATTGGGTCCAACCCAATTGATATGCCTGCAAATTATGGCGATGTAACATTTGGTCTTTTAAAGGATGGCCCCACAGAAAAATGATGAAAGATAGCTCGAGGAAATGGTGGAAGGCTCGAATAAAGAAAGATAGCTCGAGGAAATAGGTGAGAGGCTCGGATCAAGAAAGATAGCTCGAGAAAATAGGTGAAAGGCTCAGATCAAGAAGGATAGCTCGAGAAGGGATAAGATTGGATAAAAATCAAATTGTATCCAATTCTACCTAATATCCTTCAAAGAAGGGCAGATGAATCATCATCTCCCCCCAAAAATGGAGAAGTGGCCGCCCACTCCTAGGAAAAAGGAGGGAGAGAATTCGGCCATTTAGGCCTATATATAGGAGAATTTCCATTCGTTGTAATTTGAGATTGACAATTCAAGAAAAGAAAAGTGGATTATTTCTATGTTCTTCATTTTCTTTGGAGAAAAATAAAAGCATCAATAAAGGGAAATTTAAAGTGTTTCTTTTGTCTATTTTCCATTAAAAGTTTGACATTCATTTCATAAAAATTATTCGTCTTCCATGAATGTTGGATTTCTCATACATATGCAAACAAAGTCGCGTTTTTAATTAGCACGACTTTCTTGGTGTAAAATCGAACCGCATCACCAATTTAATTCAATTAAAATACGCTGGCCCAAAACCACTATCATTTTAAACTTAAATATGCTGCGTCCGACCCAATTTAATTCAAAATAGGTATTGGGTCTATCTTTACTGAGCCCAGCCCAGCGTCTAGAATGGCCACAGTTGTAACAGTTGTCTCCCTGTTTTAACTTGCCTTGGGAGTTCCCTTTGGACTTTCCCTTCCGGTTTAGAACTTTTCGGAACCTCTGCGATGTTTGCCATTGCCTGCACAGGAGGCCTCTTGTCAGAAACCTGGTTGTCTTCCTCAATTCTGAGTCGGACGACCAAGTCTTCTAAATTCATCTCCTTTCGCTTGTGCTTTAAGTAATTCTTGAAATCTCTCCAAGACGGCAATAACTTCTCAATGACAGAAACTACTTGAAAAGACTCACTCAAAGCCATGTCCTCAGCATGAACTTCATGAATTATTATCTGAAGCTCTTGGACTTGGCTTGTCACGGACTTGGAGTCCACCATCTTGAAGTCTAAGAACTTTGCGACCACGAACTTCTTCAGTCCCGCGTCCTCAGTTCTATACTTCTTGTCCAGTGCCTCCCAGAGGCCTTTAGCGGTCTTAATTGACAGATAGACACTGTAGAGTGAATCGTCTAGCCCACTTAATATGTAATTCTTGCAAAGGAAATCACTATTATGCCAGGTATCAGATGCCACCCTAAGTTGGTTGTCGGTTGAGTCCGTAGGGACATATGGAGCATCCTTCCTTAAGAACCTTGCTAGGTTCAGAGTTGTGAGGTAGAACAGCATTTTCTGTAGCTGCCTTTTGAAGTTAGCCCCGCTGAACTTCGAAGGCCTTTTAGCCTGTGCCGGTATAACCGGATTAGCCATTGGAACAAATGGAGGGACCGGAGCAGAGCCAGAACCGGAACCAGGGCCCAGCCTTGAACCAGAACCTAGCCCGGCACCCCCACTAGAGCCAATGCCAAAGCCGGAGCCAGGACCCAGCCCTGAACTAGAACCAAAACCAGAACCTCCACCGGAGCCAATACCGAGACCTAGGCTAGCACCCGGTCCAAGACAGAAGTCAAGAGTAGTGCCATCAACATCTCCCATATTAGCCATTTGAACAAGTGACAGCTTTTGAACAATAATAAATTTAGCTTTAAGTTTGTTGGATTAAAACTTCACAAACGTATCAAGATAGCTAATAACGGAGAAAAAAATTATATCGAGGCGAGAGAGAACTCTTTATCCTTAACGCTAAATTGCCCAACCTAGGTGGCACGAGTTTATGCAACAAATGTCCCAAGATACAACGATATACGTTCTAAAATCGAGACCACTTTGAATTTAGAACCACCGAACTTAAGCAACTTAGAACTCTTGAGAGAGAATTTTTGAGAGTGAGAGAAGATTTAAGCAATGGAATGCTTGGTGTGTTTTTCCATTCAGCTGGAGGAGGCTTTATATTGCCTCCAAAATCAGCCCAAATTAAATAGGGGCCATGAATTTCTTTCAATGCTGAGTTGAAATAGTAGAACAGTTTCTGCTGCCAACTTGTAACAGCAAAACCAACGGTCAAAACCAACGTTCGAATGTTAGGGGCATAATGTTCGAACGTTGGGTCTTCTAGAAGGATAATTCAGAAATTGAATAAAAAAGTGGCTAATAATTTTATTCAGACCCAATTTAATTAAAACCCAATTTTGGTTGATGGATCAAAAGGTTATATGTGGAATTAATTTTCTCCAAAAAATTAATTATCTTGCAATCCGAAGCCCAAGCCCAGGCCCATGACCTGGACCCGAGCCCGAGTCCGGTCCGAGCGGGCGGATAGACGGAGGCGGAGGCGGCGCGCGCGTGTGTGGTGGACCAGATCATGGCTAGGTCCTTTCCCCTCATAAAGCCCACAAAAATCTTATGACCCAAAGGGCCAACTTTTAGTTTCAAGGCAATGGTTTATAAACCATTCCAAACTTTGATCCATATCCTATGCGGGATAACCCACTTCAAACACCTCACTTTAGCACTTAATTTCTCATTCGTTTTTAATCCGATTTGAGAAATTTGAAATGCTAAACTCATCCACTCGGAACGTAGATTAATATTATCCAATAATATTTCGTATCCCAGATACTTACGGTGTTCGAATTTCTTATGCAAAAGTCGTGTCCAACACACTTTATATGCATAAAATCCAACATGTGTGTGTATATATATATACACATTCTCATGATTCATATCATATGGTGGGAAAAAAATATAAAGCAAGTAAAGGTTGGAGCAAATTTTATAATCTTGCAGTGTAAGATCAATAATATAGATGAATAAATGAGAGATGTAATTAAGTGGGAAGAGTGTTATAAACAAAGAAGATGTATGATTGCATTGAAAAGAAGCAGCAATATTATTATTTTAGATAAGCAAGCATGCCTCTTTGTCTGTCTGTCTGTCTTTGCCTCCTACTCAAGCTTCATTAAGGTTTAACTCATTCAGTCATTTCTTTTAATTAATATAATGGTAATGGGATAATCTTTCCATCTAACTTTATGTTCCTTTCGAACTTTTACTAGTTATAAAATACGATTCTTGTTATTAAACTATTACCTATTCCTAGGACCGAAATGCCAAATAATGGTATATGTGGTGTGGAATGGTATGGTGGCTTTGCAATCAAATAAGGCAACTGGAATTTTGGATCGGTTTAAATATTTACATCTGAAGTTTTTATTTCTATACTTCAAGGCATTTTTGCTTTTACATTTTTTCCCTAATTTTTAATCTTTATTTGCATGTTTAAAATAAAGGTTTTCTCAGTTTTCGGTATAATCCCTTTAGTACTTGTTAGCTGTTATGACATGTTTGGTACAAAATGAGGATTCCAGGAGAAATTTAATTCATTTTTTTTTAATCTTGCTTCATGTTTGGTCAATGAGATTATATTTTATTATTTCCATATTTAGTATAGAAAATATTTAAGGGCTGATTTTGTAATTGATATGTGCACATTTGTATAGCAGATTTGTAACTATAGGCTGATTTTTTGGTAGCATATTTGTAGAAGATTTTTGATTTAATAGCATGATTCTAGGAATTAGAATGAGCTGAAACTTGTATATATATTGTACACCTCTTAGTGGAGTATTCATTCAGAAATTATTTCAACAAATATCTTTACTTTTGTCATGGCATCAGAAAACTCTGAACTTGTTTTATCTTGTCATTCATTGTTGTCTAGCTGCTCTTAGTTCTTTGTTCTTGGTCATTCTCGTTCTGCGATTCTTTGATCCAACCTCCTAGTCTTTTTTACTTTCGATTGTATCATGTCATTAGAATGATATGAACATTTTTGTATTTGTTTTAATGGCAAGAAATACTCTGCCTGGGAATTTCAATTCCAAATCTTTGTCAAGGGAAATTAATTATGGGGTCATCTTGATGGCACAAATCCAGCACCTGACAAAGAGAATGAGAAGGAAAAATATGTGAAATGGGACGTAAAGGATGCTCAGATTATGTCTTGCATTCTTGGAACTTGGAAGTGTCGATCCATTCATTCTTCTCAACCTCAAGCCTTACAAAACCTCTAGACAAATGTGAGATTACTTGAAGAAAGTAACCAGACCAACACCACACGAAGGTTTCAGTTGGAACTCGAGTTGGGCCTTTCAAGAATATTTGGGCTGAATACACTGATATCGTGTACGCAAGTGTACCTCCGGAAGGACTTTCGGCTGTCGAGGGTGTGCATGAGACGAGCAAACGAGATTAATTTTTAATGAAATTGAGGGGAGAGTTTGAAGAAATCGGGTCCAGTTTAATGAACATAAACCTTGTTCCGTTCTTGGATGTTTGGCTTGGTGAACTTTTTAGGGAAGAGCATCAACTTATTACTCAAGCTGCTATGGAGCAGAAAATTCAAAATTCTGCTCCAATTCTTATTGCCTACGCTACTCAAGAGAGGTACAAAAGGGGCAAAAATATGGCTAATGTTCAGTGCTAGTGTTGCAAACATTATGGGCACATCGCCACCAACTGCACTAAGAAATTTTGCAATTATTGTAAGATAATAGGGCACATAATTAAAGATTGTCCCAATCGTCCTCCAAAGAAATCTGAAACTGCATACAATGTCTGGGTTGATTCCTTGAGTGCTTCCGGTCCTGCAGCCACTTCTGCTCCTCCTAATGTTCCTAGTCTTGGTCAATCTTCTATTACTCTTGAAATGATCCACCGAATACTAGTTTTTGCTCTTTCCAATTTAGGGATTTCAGGTAACAAAAAATCTACTCCTAAACCTTGGTATTTTGATTCAGGTGCTTCAACACATGACCAATTCTGTGTTACCTCTTAGTAATATTCCAAAGCATGAAGGAAATCTTCAAATTCACACAGTTGATGGTACTTCCTTACCAATCACGGCTGTTGGTGGTTTTTCATCCTCATTAAACAATATCTTTGTGTCTCCTCATCTGTCCACTAACCTCATATCTTTTGGTCAATTAGTTGAGAACAATTGTAATATTCAATTCTCAAATTCTGGTTGTGTTGTGCAGGAACAAGTGTCCGCGAAGATGATTGAGCAGGGACCTAAAGTGGGATGTCTCCTTCCTTCGTTTTTGTCTTTTACCTCTCCGTTATCAAGTTATGTTGCTTATAATGTTGTCCAATGTGATAATCAAGTGTTTTATAAGTGGTTAGGTCATTCTACTCCTCCTGTACTTCATATGTTACTTAAATCTGGTTTACGTGGCAATAAAAACTATCGTTTTAATGATGTTAATATTGATTGTGTTTCTTGCAAACTTGGAAAAAGCAAAACTCTTCCTTTTCTATCACATACAGATCACACCACTAAACCTTTTGAACTTATACATACTGATGTGTAGTGATAGTTCCAAGTGGCATACGAAAGGGTCTAGAAAGGGAGGGAGGGTTGAATAGACACTAAAGTCGTTTTCAACTTCAAAAATTTTGTATAACTTAAAAGATTTTGAACGCTTAGTAAGCAAGCGCTAGAAAAAAGATAACTTAGACTTAGTGATTTGGGCAATTATCAAAGTAGGGTAATGCTTAGATCACTTAATCAGTGTTACCACAGCAGAATAGATTTTTATGCTTAGCGTTCAGTTTAGCCAATTAGTCGTTTACTGATTTTAATGCTTTTTAAATAATAATATGCAAATGATACGTAAAGCAATAAAACAGTAAAAAAAATAACATTAGATGTGAAAGGTTCACTAGGTGATGTAATCCCAGCTACGTTTTCTCCTTTTCACTCAGAGGGAATTCACTAGATGATTATGAAAATCTTCACACAGAGCATTTCTGCAAATGGTGAATGAAAGCGAAGATGATCTTGAACTCTTTGATCACACAGGCTTCAGCTTCACTTGAGATCTTCTTCAACAAGTTTCTCTCATACAGAAATACTGCTTGCAAAATATCAACAACTTTCTCACATAGATAAAAGAGGTAGAGGGTTTCGTCACAAGGTTTGTTTGATTTTGGAAAGTTCAAACAACTTGGGATATCTCAATAATAGTGAAGGCTTTGAAGAGCTTTGAGATATCTGTGCTAGTCTTAGGAATGTATGAAAAGCTTGAAGGATTTTTGGCTATTGAGTTTATAAGCTTTTCTTCAGAGTATTTCAGCAGAGTTTTTGACCTATTTCTTGTGTATATACGTTTGTATTTAGAGTTTGCTACAGGGTACTATTTCTACAAATTTCTTGGGATTGTCCATTGGACACAAGAAGGCGCGTGTCTATCACGTAGCCAGTGAATAGTCCCTTTTCTAACGTTCCTGAAATTTTGCTGCACCGATTAGATGTGGCAGGTTTGAACTCCTACAGTCTTAGCCAATAGAGTGGCTTGTTCTATATGCAATTCGTCCTTATCACATTTAATGCTCTTATCAGACATTTAATGCATTTGAATCTATTTCCCGTTGGAAATAAATGTCCATTGATGATTGCATTTAAGTCCTTGATGACTTCAAAATTTATTTCAGGTGAATCTAATACTTTGATTGTTTGATGGCTTTAAGCGCTTGATTCATAACTCCTGAAATGTCCTTTGCATTTGGCAGTCGCATAAGATAAATCTTCATCTTCATTTGACTTCAGATGCTGATCTTCAACTTCATCTCTGATAGACTCACTATGAATTCTATCAGCGATTTAGTATTCAATACTTAGTCTAAAATCTACAAAAATAAAAATTACAAGCCTAATCTGAAAAATTACAACTTGATAACTTTGTTAAACGCTTAGACATATTCTATTAAAGATAAACTTACATAATCTTTGGGGTCTAACATGAAACCTATCTTGTCATCATCAAAACATCTAACATGAAATTTCCTAACAATTTTTCCCTTTTTGATGATGTCAAGACCTTAACTCTGTTATAGTCCAAGAGCTAGAAGAATGACAAAGATTATATAAAGTTAGCACTTTAAAAGTTAGAGAGGTTAGATATAATTGAGCACAGATAGCAAGAAACCAGATGTTTTAGCGAAACTCATTCATTCATTAATAGACAGATAAGTACAATGAGTTTAAACAGTTTGAGCATTCATAAAGCGCTTAAAAATATATAAACAGAAAAAGGTCTAGCGCTTTATTTTTGTGGAAGAGAGAGGTTGCGATTTGCTTACTTCCTTAGCTTCTTGCTTAGCGATCATCTCAGCAAACTTCCACAATTTGTTATTGGCTTGTCTGTTGGGGAAAAATAACGAAACACAGCAGAAACGGAATTTTAAAATTTTATTTGGATTTTCCCATAATCAGACGTATGTATGATAGAGTAAACAATAATTTACTCGTTGTAGTGAAGTGGTTGGACAATCTCACAAATTCAAATCCTTCAACTTCTTCGTGAATAACTCCGACTAAAATCTTGATAATCCAAGGAGTCCAAAAGTGTTGTCTCTAAATTGTCTCTCCGAAAAAAAGTTGATCAGAAAAAATCTCCTCCTTGCTTGGCTTGATGACTGACGGCTAGGGCTAGGGAGAGAGAGGAAATTTTGTCTTGTGGCTCAAGTGTTAATTGTAACTTATGACCTAGGTATTAACTATTTATATCACTTAAGTTAAAACCTTAGGCTTAATTAGCTCATTATGGACGCCTATTGGCCATCCTTTATGGTCTTGTTGTGCCTCTTGGTACACCAATTTGAGCTCAGTCCAATCCATTATTTAACTAATTAATTCAATCCGATTAATTAATCTAATTAAATAATAGATAGGCTATTTAATTAATTTTATTTCTCCAAGAAATAACACATTAATTAAATTATAAATAAACCAAATTATTTCTTCAAATAATTAATTCCATTTAATTAATCCAATACTTAAAATATTACCATAAGAAGTATTCTATATTTTCCATCGATTTTTTCTTTTTAAGCGTGACTCTTTAGGTTCATCTAAATTTGGAAAAGGAAGAATTTCATTGAATATGAGTCCCACCTAGATAGTCAAGTAGTCCATATTGTAACCCAAATAACATGAAATGATTGGATCATTTTTACCTTTCCTACTGTAAATACCGTGTGAATATAAACTCTTCGTTTCCTTATCCCGGTCAAGTGAGAGTCATGGATTTTGGTCAAACTCACTAACTTGACACTACGCTATATTTATAATAAGTCCAGATCAGTTAATGCTTTGTCTAAAGATTTCTTATAAATGCATAGGATAGTTCCTTGTTCACCTTCGAGGGAACGAATCCCATCTTAGATATCAGTTAAGACTACTACTTGCCCGTTAGGTTGCAGTTCAAAGTTGACCGCACCAAAGGATGAATCGGGCCTAACTACTCTAATGACAAACCTAATGTCACAAGCATATCTTCAAATCGATTCCTCAAGTTTAAAGTTCAGACATGCCTATTACAATTTAATCAATTCTGTCATTGACTGTCAAAGAGTGAAAAACCATGTGACAAAATCGATGCGAGTCATGTCTGAGTGCCACTATCTTCATTAGTGCACCTATGATGTGAGCTCTTCACTACTTCATAGTGATTGACGGACACCTTTTTCGTCAAAACTCATATCTGTTAGAGTATATGCCCTCGAATGCCATAAAGAGGATAGATTTATAGGGCATAAACATTGTAACTAAACTATGATTTTTCTATTAATATAAGGCAGTTGATTGTTGTTTTCTTATAGGCATGTATAAGGTGTGAATAAACAACGTAAAGTCCTTGATGACAAGACGAACCTTCTACCTCCTATGGAATAAGAGGAAAGACACTAGAATGGTTTGACCCTTGACATCTAAAAGGGTTCGCAAGTCTAAGAAATATTGATTGGGCATCAATAGTGAATAAAGACTTGTATGATGTAAGTTTCGACAGAGAAAGTGTCAGTCGTACACTATGGAAATGGTAGTGGGAACTTATATCATAGACGTGTCAGTTAGACTGATATGTTCGAACACAGCTCGCATCAGTTCATCACATGGGTATTCACTCATTGACAGTCAATGATGAAACTGATAAGTAGTGATAGGTACGTGTGAACCTCTGACCTGAGAAATCGAGTTGAAGATGTACTTGTGACATCAAGTCTGTCATTAGAGTAGTCAGATTCAAATCACCTGTTGGTAGAATCGACCTCGAAGTGCGACTTGATGGGCAAGTAGCATTGTTAACTGATTTGCAATATGGAATTTATTCTCTCATAAGTGAATGAGTAAAATATCCTATGCGATCATGAATAAGTGAGGATGAAAGTCTTTGGCCAAAGCATTTAAATACCTCGACTTATTATGAGCTTAGGCATATGGTCAAGTTATATGAGTTTGACTTTAAACCATGACTCTTACTTGACTGGGATATAAGAATAAAAGGTTTATACACGTACGGTATTCACGGCGTAAAGGTTTGGAATGATACTATTCATTTGTTCTCAATTGGGTTACGGTGTGAGCCACGAGACTGGCTAGGTGTCACTCACACCTCTTTGGATTCCTCCCAATTGCCTTTTGAGACGAAGCTAAAGAGTCTCGCTTAAAGAAAGTGCAAAAGGAAAAACATGGGAAAAAGACATGAGAGAAATTCACGGCATTGGATGTCGTAATCAATTAATTAATTATTGGATAATTTAATTAATTAATTAAATTGATGAGTTAATTAATTTCTTGGAGAAATTGAATTATAAATTAAATAGAAATTGAATTAATTGAATTATCAATTTATTTATTAGATAAATAAATTATCCGATTAATTAATTAGCAAGCAAGATGAAAGCCCGAAGGCTTCCGAGCCCACTAAGGGGCGGCCAAATAGATGCCCAAATAGGGCTCTTGCATGCTAGTGTTATTTTTTCATAATGATATAAATATATCACAAGATGAAAAATAACACAAGGCAACTTACATAACTTTCTTTCCAAGAAAAAGTCTCCCACCCCTCTCTCTCTCTAGCCGTCTTTGACAAGGAAGAAAGGAAGAGTTTTTCGTTTTTGATTCCTGGGTGACGAATTAGAGACGTTGGCAAATTCGGCATTAGAGAAAAGGATCACGTTCAAAAATCAACATACGCGAGAACGGTAATTTTTCTATACACAATTAAACACGAGGATTAGAGATGATTCGGGCTTTGGGAATTAAATTTACTTTCCGCTGCGTTTTATTCGTATAATTCCCAACAATATCATACAAGTCTTCATGATTTCCAATGACCAATTGAAAATAATTGACTTGTAGACTATTTTAGTACACAAGTACCAAACTCCTCCAGTGACTTAGAGAGCTAATCCTTGTGTTCATGGACTTATAGATGATTACAATATATAAATTCCAATGTAATAGTAAACAACTAATTGCCTTGTATTGATAGGATGTGAAACAATTACAAATTAATAATGTTCTAACATTATCTAATCCTCTAGCGGCATTTGAGGACATTCTCTAATCATCGGCATATTGTTTATTACCCATCTTTTCGGCCAATTGCTCAAAACTAAAACGGCGCTTGTTCCAAACTGAGGGCTCAACTCCTAGTTCACTTAGCCATTCTTCAAAGATTTCATAAGGTCTTGTGACTGGAGTTCGGTGGGTTGTACGATACGCAGGGACAAATACTACAAAGGGAGGAATCCCTAGTTCTTCAAGAAGCTCAACAAAGAAGTTAGGAATTGGGTTGCCTCTATTGAAACGTGGTTTTCGTTTCTTAAGGACCTATTGCTGGATTGATGAAATTGCATGATGAAGTTCTTCCCAGCGCTTGTCTTCAGAGCTTTGAGCGCTCTTGGACGTGCCTTTTTCCTTTTGCCCCTTCTTTACATCATCAAGAGGATGAGAGTAGGGAATCTCAGTTAAGTCTCTCCGAAGGAGCTTGACTTCCTCTATCAGAAGAGCCACTTGAGCAACAATACTTTCAGCTGCAGAATTCGAAATACCATGACGTTCAGCATCGGCAGAGCCATTCTGGGTGAGCGAGCGGTTGACACTATCATACAGATCTGTAATCAGCGGGACCATCTTATTCAGCATGTGGATGGTGCTTTGGTTAGCCTGATTGTGCATATCATTTAGTCAATTCTTCTCTACTGCAGCGAGGATTGAGTTACCCTGATTTTCCAATTGAGAGTAGGAACCCTTGATTTTGACTAAAGAATTCTTGACCGCTTTCTTAAAATCCTTTACGTTTTGGTCATTGTCATTATCGAAACTATCACTTAAGGAACGCGTTAGAGTAGGCAAAGAGTCTTTGGAAGCTACAACTTTTCCTCACACAGGATCGAAGAGAGGTTTCTCAGATATAGTAACTGGTTCTTTTTTGGGAATAGCAGCATCTGGAGCTTGGACTTCAGCAGTGTTCAAGATTGAACTATCTCCATCCACCTCAGCGCTATAAACAACTTCGATTTGAACAGTTTGGGCAGGAGCGCTGGAAAGGGATTTTTCCTCAAAAATTATCTCCATGTCATCATTGGATGGCGCTACTTGGATAAATGTAACACGAGCATCTGCAACATCGTAAACAGATTCTATCAATCGCGGAGTAGGCGAGAAGATATAGCGCAAGTTGGATAGCCACTCTATTGACAGAATAAAGGGTGCCTTGGGCATGATTTCTACTGGAATTATCTCAACTGAAGGCATAATCTGGGTCCATGGAATATTTTCTGAGATGGCCGATAGCTGAAAAAGTTCCCTTTTGAATGCAGTGATTGGACTTTCTTTAGCAGCTACCCACATAGGACCGATAACATCTATAGGGTGTACTGGAGTTAACCTGGTGCTGGACCCTGGAATGAAGAATATAGAGTCCTCAGTTTGCTCTTTGCAGAAGTACAACAACCTACTTCTGGTAATACTGGAAAACTTGAGGTATAATGCCTGCAATAGTCTTCCAAGTAAGGCAGGACAGCTTGAGCTAGCGCTGGGTTGCAGTGACCTTCTAGCAGATCAATTAACTTCTGGTAATGAGTGCTTAACTCCTGAGGATTAGAATCCAAGAAGAGAAATCCAAAAAACTAATTGACACTACCCTATTCGCTTTGACGACATTCTTTGTGAAGATTTGGTCGAAGACCTTTACAGTATCTTTGAGCTTCATTCGATTGAACAAGAACTCGTAGCGCAGCTCAGAGTCAACTTCCACACTAACGCTTGACGATTCACCACTAGGAGCGCTGCTACAATCAGGAATAAGATTGGATTGACTGAGCTCAGCAAGCGCTTGGTGAAGAGATTCTTCAACTGGACGCTGAATATATGGGAATTGATCAACTGGTCCAAGTAATTGAATACGCAAGTCAAGGCAGTAGCGGGCAAACTTCTTTTGCTTCTCACGAATTCCCTGATTGAAAAGGCTTGGGTTGGCCACCATTTCTTCAAAAGTATGGCACTTATTCGCATAAGTCTTAACCCATTCGACTTATTTGAGTAGCCATTCAGTTTCGGCTGCTAAGATAGCTCTCATGATGCGATCCTGAATGCTTTTCAAGGTGAGGAATTGCTGGAGATCTACGGCGTAATCTCAATATAGAGTTGCGCTTCACGAGAAATCATCTGCTTGAGATCTGCTGGCTTATCAGGAATGACAATTCAATTAGCTTTCCACAGACGGAGAGGCTGAGTAGAATCAAGATTGGAGTAATGTTGGACTTTCTCAAGAGAATGAGTATGGCCCAGCTTGTTGAGCGTCTCCTCACTTGGACTAAGAGGAAGTGGGGAGTAGTTATAAAAGTTAATCTTCTCATTCCTCAGTGGTCTAGCCTCTAGTTCACCGTGTAGATGAACATTGAATTATGCAGTGTCAATCTCCACTAAGGTCCTTTTGATGGGCTTAGAAACTTTCTTTTGCTTGGAAGCGACTATGTCGGCGATTATAATAGCCTAAGTCCTTTTTGGAGCTTCTTCTGCAATACTTGAAGAAGACTTGGACTTAGAAGACTTTGTCTTCTTTGACTTTTCCTTAGGAGGCACTGGATCCTCGGAGGCAATTCTGATTAGCTCCTCTTTTTAAGCTTCTATCAATTCTTGATCAAACAGAATCCGATGGAACCAGGCGTCAAACTCAATGGCTTCTTGGAGACTTTGTTCGGCAAGAATATATCTTTCATCAAAATCATCATGCGGGGCAAAGTCTTCATTTAGTTGAGTCAGAGGGACGAGAGTGGTGTGGTCTATTTCTCTATCTAGAACCACCTGGTGCCTTGCTTGAGATCCACCCGCAGAGTATGGAAGATCTTTAGCAGTTGTTGCAGCAACTTCATGGGCAATGGCCACTACAGCAGATAGATCAACATCTAACTCAACCGACACGCTCTCTGAAATACTGGCAGTAGTGTTTGCTTCAGTAACAACTTCCAAAGGAGCTTAAAGAAAGAAACAAACCTTAAAAACTAGATTTTCTACAGATGGCAGAAAATCAAGAGAAGGCCTTGGTAGAAAACAATTCTTAACCTGAGCGCTAGTCTCAACAATAGGTTTCAGATGATGAACTTGTGGTTCACTAGCCTCAAGCTCCATTTGCACTTGTTCTTGAGCGTCTGACACTCTAGGAAATTCAGCACGTGGCTCTGCAGGAGAGCTTGCGGTGGGAGGGCTTCTCTGTGACATACTACGAGGGTCAGATACTTTTCTAGCCGCAGGAGTGCGAATCTTCTTGTTTGTTAAAGAGACAGATTTTTCATGAGCGCTGGTAATGTAAATTACCTCAGAGTCAGCTGGAGCAAATCCAAAAATTTTCTAGCGCTTAAGAGCTTCTGCCTGCTCTTCTTCCTCAGCTTCCTTCTGGACATTCAAGGGCGAAGGAGGAGGAGATGAGGGTTTCTTCTGCTTAGGCTTCTTAGAAGGTGCTTGAGGGGCCTTATTTATTTTCTTAGAGCGTTTGCCCGAAGCTTCTTCTTCTAGGCGCTCTTCAGCAGGTGAAACTAAGTCAGGAAAGTCTTCATGCAACTCGGCACTGGCTATGCATTCAAGACCTTCCTCCTCTTGCTTCTTGCATAGCTTTTCTTCCTCACGGCAAGCGTGTTCTTCCTTTGGCACCACCGACTGCTGGAGGGTTGAGAAGAGTCGCTATCATCTTCTTACCCAGAAACTTCTCCTTGGGAACATCAGTTCCAGCGCTTGAAACATGACCGCTCCGGTAGAGAACATAACTCAAAATTAGGCTATAGGGCTTTGTTGGGGGTTTCTTCCCCAACAAAGATGCTAGCTACACGCTAAAAAATATACCTAGCGCAATTTATTTTATAATTTTTAGCGATGGTTACCATCATCTGAAACTGCAGATGACTAATCCTGTCAAAGGATCCAGCCCTGCACTCTAGTACCTTGGCGCAAATGTCTGCCATGATCTGGTATTTGGTCTTCAAGTCTTTCTTATTGAAGTTGTGTGAGTAGGCGGTGTCTTTGTTTAATTTCATCAATTCCCAAACAGTGGGAAAGTATCCAATTCTGACATCTGAGGGCAAAATGCGTTCATTTGGCAGTGAAAAGAAATTAGCAATGATGCTGGCGGAAAGGGTGAAAATTTTGTCGTTGATTCCGGGAAACATGTAAGTGATAGAAAGACCATCACCAGAAATTTTGACATTCTCATAGAAGTCTTTGAGAGCCATGGAACACAATAGAAAATGACTGGTCATAAGAGGTTTCAGTATCTGTTCTTCAAATGAAAGAAAGATGCTTCTCAACGGAAAATGTTGTTGGGAGATGAGATGGTCCCAATCAACGAGAAATCCAGGATTAACATGAACATCCTATGGGTCCATGGCTTTTGGCAAAGATGGAGCAGCAGCAGATTTTGAAGATTTTCGTGTAACCATTTAGAAGAATTTTTGAAAAAATATGAGTGATTGAGTTTCATTGAATGAGAGACAATTTGCATAGAACTTTGGATAATATGAGAGTGATAAAGTGAATAATTCTACAATTTCTTGAATTTATTAAGAAGAGTGAGCAGCTGATCAATCACGATATGGCCACGTGTCAAAGAAGGTTAAATTTGTGCCGTAAAATCCACAAAGTCAGATGTGAAAAAGAACGATAAATATGGAAATTGCATTTGATAACAACAAAATATAAATTTTGGCGTCCGCGGTTACTTTTGCAGTTACTTTTTGAATTTCAAAGGTTTTGAAATTTTCAGAGTGAGCTGTACGCGCCCAAAATACATTGTAATGTAGACATGCGAATACATTAGCTAAACCGCTATTTTGGAAAATAATGATTACTTTTTGGGTTTTCTTGATAAGAGAGAGTGAATGTCATATCAACATTAAATGATCTGACTTATCCACAGTCTCTGCTTTTTAGCATTAGGTAATACGCCTTTTGAAATTCCTTTGTACTAAGTGCTAATTGGGAATTGGTTAAGCATTTAGCTTCTTTTTAAAAAAATATTCAGACGCTAAGAAGGTTTTTCGTTTGAAGCGTCAGAACTATTTTAATGCATAAGATAAGCGCTGATGACCAATGCAAGGAAAAACATTTTTGGTCATTTCACTTTTCAATGAAGTTATCTTTTTAAGGTTTCCCTTAAGGTAGGTTCCCCTTAAAGTTAACAACTTATTAGTATTCTTTCAAATCATGTGAACATAAAATAAGGTGAATTCCCCCTAAATTTTAAGCCTATAAAGTATGATATTTTGAATGATCAAGCATTTAAATCAATCATACTTAGTTTACTTCTTAAAGTGAGAAAACATTGTTCATTGAGTGCTTTAGTGAAGATATTTGCCAATTGTTTGTCTGTAGCAATAAAGTGCATAGAGCTATCTTTCTTTTGAACATGGTCACGCAAGAAATGGTATCTAATATCAATGTGTTTGGTTCTAGAATGAAGAACAAGATTTTGGGTCATGGCTAGAGCACTTTGGTTATCACAATGAATGGGGGTAGGACCTAGGATTACGCCATAATCTCTAAGTTGTTGCCTCATCCAAAGAATTTGGGCACAACAGCTTCCAGCGGCTGCATACTCGGCTTCAGCGGTAGAAGTTGCTATGGATTGTTTTTTCTTACTATTCCATGAGACCAACCTATCACCAAGAAATTGACACGTAGCACTAGTACTTTTTCTATCAATTTTGCATCCTGCAAAATCTACGTCTAAAGAACCAATTAATTCAAAAGGAGAGTCCCTGAAGCCCACATGTTGTGTGTCTTTTAGGTATTTAAGGATTCTCTTGGAAGCAATTAAGTGTGACTCTCTAGGATCAGCTTGAAAGTGAGCACACATGCATACCGAAAACAAAGTATCAGGCCTACAAGCAGTAAGATAAAGAAGTGATCCAATGATGCCTCTATAATTAGTGATATCAATTTTTTTCCCATTTTCATCTTTATCTAAGTTAAACGTTTGGTTCATTGGAATTTTTGAAGAAGATGCATTTTCCATTCCAAAGTTCTTAATCATATCTCTTGTATATTTTTCTTGGTTTATAAATATGCTATTTGGGAGTTGTTTATTGTAATCCTAAGAAGAAAGTTAATTCACCCATCATGCTCATTTAAAATTATTCTTGCATCATTTTCAAAAATTTCGCCGACAATCGCTTATTAGTATCCGAAAATAATATCACCAACATATACTTGGACTAAACGAATATCTTTGTTATGGGTAATTTTAGATATCTTTGTATCAATGTTGCCTTCTGAAAAGCCTTTACCTATAAGGAAGATAGAGAAAGTGTCATACTAGGCTCTTGGTGCTTGTTTAAGGCCATAGAGTGCCTTATCCAATTTGTAGACTATACTTTTGTCATGGTTGTTGATGAATCCTAGGGGTTGCTTCACATATACCTCTTCTTGGAGTTTACCATTCAGAAAAGCACTCTTCACTTCCATTTGATATACTATGAAGTTTTTGAATGCAGCAAACACTAGGAACATTCGAATCTCTTTAACATGGGCTACTGGGGCATAAGTTTCATCAAAGTCAATACCCTCTTCTTGACAATAACCCTGAGTGACTACTCTGGCTTTGTTTCTTACAACAATTCCATCTTCATCCATTTTATTCCTGAAAACCCATCTAGTCCTAATAACTCGTTGGTGAGTTGGCCTGGGAACTAGCGTCCAAACCTATCATGCTCAAATTGGTTCAGCTCTTCTTGTATCGCTTCTACCTAACTTGAATCACTAAGTGCTTCATCCAGTTTCTTTGGTTCCATTCGAGATAGAAAACTCGCGAACATAGCCTCATTGAATGTAGAGGCTTTAGTCCTCACAGGAGCTCCAATATCTCCAATCACTAGATCTGGTAGATGATGTCTAAGCCATTTACAGTCTGGTTGGAACGGGTTGAAAGAATCTTGATTATCAATCGCTTGACCATCATTTATCTCTTGTGCAGTCGCTTCATCATTCACACTTCCAATTTGCTCTTGATGATCATTTTCTTCATGATCATCAGCATCTCTTGCAATGTCATCATTGATATCCTCACGAGTAGTCTTAGGATTGGGCACAAAGATCTCATTATCCTCATCATCATCACTATCATCACCAAGATTGATCTAAAATGCTTGTTGGGAGAGATCTTCAACTCCTACATCATCAATATTAACCTTACTCGACTCTTGGTTAGCATCATCAAACACAATATGAATAGATTCCTCAACCTTCAACTTGATCTTATTTAGGATACGAAAAATCTTTCCATTTTTGGCATAGCCTAAAAAGATTCCCTCACCCGCTTTAGGATCAAATGTCTTTAGGCTGTGAGATCCATTGTTATGAATGAAACATTTTGAACCACATACATGAAAATAAGAAGTGTTAGGCTTACGTCCCTTCCATAATTCGTATGAAGTCTTTCCATGTTGCTTGTTGATCATACACCGGTTCTGAGTGTAGCAAGCAGTATTGATTGCTTCGAACCAAAACCTTTGAGGCAGCTTGGACTCTACTAACATTGTCCAAGAGGATTCTTTAAGCGTCCTATTCCGTTGCTCAGCAACTCCATTCTGTCAAGGCATTGTAGGCACAGAATACTCATGGAGTATTCCAGAATCTGTACAAAACTCCTCAACAACTTGGTTAGTAAATTCAGTTCCTCTATCGTTTCTAATTCTCGTCACCTTTAAATCTTTTGAGGTTTGTAATTGACGAATTAGCACTATGAGCTTGCCACTAGTTTCATCTTTGGACGCTAAAAATTCTACCCATGTATAGCGTGAAAAATCATCAACTATCACTAGTGAATACTTTTTACCACTAACACTCATCATTTGAATTGGACCAAACAAATCCATATGTAATTGATCAAGAATTCTAGAAGTAGATAGATGAGGTTTCTTCTTAAACGGTGATTTAACTTGTTTACCCATTTGGCATGCATCACATTAGCGATTTTTCTAAAAGGAACCCTTAGGTAATCCCTCTACAAGATTTAGCGATATTAATTGAGAGATTGCCTTGAAGTTGAGGTGATTCATTTTTTATGCCATAACCAACCCAATTCATTTTGACTTTTAGCGACAAAGCATGTAAGGTTGCTATCAATTGTTGAACCCCAATCTACCAAATTAACATTATGTGTTCTTTTTCCTTTTAATTTAGTAGATCCAGTCTTAGCGTTGTTAATATAGCAATAGTCACTGGAGAATTTAACTTCAAAACCTTTATCACAAAATTGACTAATGCTCAATAAATTATGCTTAAGACAACGACACTTATCATGATGTTGCCGCTATGCATGATACCTATACCTTTGGTTTACCTTTGGAGTTGTCACCAAATATGACTTGAGGACCATTGGTTGCACGATAGTTGATCAAAAGATCCTTTGAGCTTGTCATGTGCCTTGAAGACCCACTATCGATGTACCAAATTGATGTATAGTTGTTGGCTTTAGGTACCTGCATTCAAAGAGCAGTTCTAATTATTTTTAAGTACCCATTGTGACTTGGGTCCTTTAACATTAGTACCTTTAGTCTGACTTAAAACTTTTAGAACCCATATTTGCCTAGTCTTCATTGCGGAGGATTGGCCTTTTTGGGTTTCGATTTGTGTTGTGTGTGCTTTTTATGTGTATAGTAATATCCTTGATCATAATTATAATCATCATAGTACTGATAATATGATCTTGATCTTTGTGGATATTGACGTTGGTATTTCCATGGCACTAGCTTAGGGTGTGCCTTGGGCGCTTGACGCTTAGCGTTTGATTAACACTTGCAAGGTTTCTTCTTAGCTTTTTGAGCGTTTGGATAAACCATTGTTTGTGAATCATTCACTTTCGTCTTTTCCTTGCCTGAGTTAGCTTTGGCTTTCTCATTTGGCCTCTTACCATTGTTCTTTGGCCCATTCAGCGTTTGACTATTTGAACTCTTCTCAATAAAGGCTACACCTTTTCTTTTGTTGGTTGCCCTAACCTTAGACGCTTTTGGTTTATTACCGAATTACCTAATCGGGTCTTTTCACCAAAAAGTCTAGTTACCTCAGTCACATTGTTTAGTTTTCTTGAAGCTTTTGACAATGATGAGACGAGCTGCTCTGATTAAGCAAGTCTAGCGATCAGCTCAGCTTCTCTTTTGACTACCATATCAAGACCACTTTTCAATTGAGCTATCTCAGTTTTAAGTGATTAGTTATTTTCAATGAACTGTTGCTGAACTAGCAACTCGGCTTTGAGCGTCACATTTTCACTTTTAATCACTGAGATCTCATCAGTGTGTTCTTGATATAGTCTGACAGCACTTTGACAATCTTTATAATATTTATTGACCTTGTCAAGTAATTCTTCATAAGAAAGAGGATGAGATAGTTCAGTGGATACCTCAGGTAGTGAGTCTTCAGAAGCTTCTTCATATATCACCATAAGACAAATTAGTGCTGAGTCACAAGAAGGCTCATCATTGGTGCTTTCATCAGAATATTTTAGATCTTCTTCAGATGCGGAGATTGGTTCAGATTCTGCTAGGAAACATTGTTGACAAAGGTTGCTCCTGAATTGGTACTATCCATCTGATTTTGCCTGGTGGGCTTAGATATATTTGGATAAGGGCAATTTACCCGGTAATACCCCAGTTTCCTGCAATTATTGTTAGAAATATGCCTTAGATGCTAATGGGGATAAATAGATTGTATAGGGTATTCAATTATGTTGTACAAACTTATATTTAATAAAGGCATTGATTCTTCTGTTCATATAAAACTTCATAGCATTAATAACTATTGAACTAATAGTCCGTGTGTATCAAGTTTGACTCTTCGTCTTTTATGAAATAAATAAGTGGCACGGGAAGAGTCTTATTCTTGATCACTTAAAAGGGTTTGCAAGTCAAGGAATTTTAATTGGGCATTAAGATTCGACTTGTATAACACATGCTCTGACAAGGAGTGCCAATCGAACACTATGGAATAGTGAGAACACGTGTCATAGATATATCAATGGAATTGATATATTCGAACGCGGCTAGCAGTAATCCGATCACATGGGTATTTACTCTGTGACTGTCAATGATTAGATTACTGACCATAATAGTATGCGTGAGCCTTAGACTTGAGGGTTCATGATCAACGTACTTATACTATTGAATCTGTTACTAGAGTAGTTAGGCCCAACTCACCCTTTGAGGGGGGGGGGGTGGCGACCTCAAAGTGCGATGTCAATAAGTCAAGTAGCACTTGTGAAGTGATCACCAAGATGGGATTCACTGTCTTGATAGTAAACGACAAAGTATCCTGTGCGATCATAGCCATATGAAATTATAAGTCTTTGACCAAAGCAATGAAACTAACTCATGTGGGACATGGAGGATAGTTAGTAATTTCATCATGCTATGATTAAATGCACAATATCAAATTTAGTGAGTTTGACATATACTATGACTCTCACTTGATCGAGATACGTCAGTGAAGGGCTTATACTCATATGGTATTTATGGTCCTGAGGTTCGTAAATGATTCGTTCACTTCGTACTCAATTGGGTTACAATGTGAGTCTACGGGACTGGCTAGGTGACACTCACATTCTCTGGTAATTCCTTAATTCCATTGCCAATTGACATGAATCTAAAGAGTCGCACTATAAGAAACAAACACAATGTCTTTTTATGTTAATCTTTTAGAAAGATATAATTAATTGGATGATTAATCAATAAATTAAATATTTAATTTAATTAGATTAAATTAAATTATTTAATTGGAAGATTAATTAAATGGAATTAATTAATTAATTAATGTATATTGGATTTAAATAGGATTTGAATTAAATACATATTAAAAGGTGGACTAAGTTGATTGGGTTAACAAAAGCCCACCTACATGTCCAAGAAGCCCTAGAGGGTGACCACAAGGAGTCCTAGGAGAGACTCCTACTTATTACTTAAGTCATTAGAGTTATAAGGTAACTCTAATTGCAACATGGCATTCTAACCCTAATTGCATAACACAAAAAGAAGGAGATCCTATCCCCTAATTCCCCTCTAGTCATCCACCACTAATCAAGAGGAGGTTTTTGGAGATCTTTGGAAAGCTCGTTTCGCATGGATGTTTAGAGACAGGAATTCAAGGAGTTGCTGTTACACAAATTCAAGAATACGAAATCAATAAGGTAATCAGTTTCGTTTAAATTTTTGAAAATCTTCGAAAATCATCAAACCACGTTATAGTGATTCAACTTTAGCAATCCTAAAATTCTTCAGCTGTGTTTTTTGCTCTAAAGGATTCCTAACAGTGGCATCAGAGCTTACGCTGACGAGTTTGATGATTTATTGCGTTTGAGATTATGTTGGCTAAATTGGATTTTAAAAAATTAGATCTTTTGTATGTTTAGTATTGGATATTGAATCTAAATTTTTGAAAATATTTATCGCCCCAAAATAGTCACCACGAATACGCCATAGCATAGTGGTGGCGCCACCACCGGCGACGCCGAACAATGGCGCCGCTGCTGCGTGTTTTGAACGTGCAGCAGCGGTATAAAGAAAAAAAAATTGGAAAAGGAGGTGGTTGCACGCCAGCCCAGCACGCTAAAATAGCGTCGGGCCTAGCCCACCTCTGTGTATGTGCGTCAGGTGCTGGGCCGGGCCCAGCTTGTCAATTCCCCCTTTTTCAAAATAAAATTGATTTTGTTTTTCTAATATTTAAATTAGATTTAATTAGTTAAATTGGATTTTACTTTTAATATTAAATTGGATTTAATTATGTCATAAATTAAATCTGGAATTTTATTTATGATCAAAGACGATTAAATAAATTGGATTTCTTCTAGGGTTGAGTTTATTTTTCAAAATAATTAAGAATAAATTAGACTTATTTCTTAAATAATAAATTGGATTTATTCATTTAAATTGAAATTCAATTCATCTTTTCATAATTAAATTAGATTTAATTAAATATGAATTCCTTTTCGATTTAAAAGTAAAAGCTAACATTATCTTAAATAGTTTATTTACATGCTTTGATGTATGTTGTGGTGGATGCATCCATGCATGGACTTAGGGTTTTACCGTTTTTGTATTATTTGGGTTGTAAAGGGCCGGAGAACCCCCCAGTTTGTACTTTTATTTTCGGTAGTATAATGTATAGGGTGCTTCTGAATTATGTAATTAGAGGTAAGACCTTCATAGAGCTTGGAGCCCGTAGCATATCAAGATTAGATTTGATATAGGCCCCAATCCCCCTGATTGATCTATTGGCTTAGATCAATCTAAAATGTCCATGGAATGCATGTTGATAGAATAGCTAGGTGTTCTATTATTGCATGGCTTAGAATAATTCCACATATGCGCGTAATAAATTAATTTGAAAAGTGATACCTTATATAAATTAAGAAATTCTCCCAAATTAAATGTACTAAGTAAGGAAGGGATATTGGATATCCTGGCTCTCCATCAAACTTTGGGAGATAGAATTATGAGTTGTGCATGGCATCGTCCCGACTAATGGGAGTTATGCACTAATTAATAATTCAAGTCTCTCTAAGTGCATTTGATGCCATCGGTTGAAGCAAATCTCATCCCATATACCGTTACAGGTTTCAAGATGAGATTCAACTATCAGATCGATAGGACTTGATGGGAAAGTACTTAGATAGATCACCACCAATATTTTGTTACAGGCTGAGGTTAAGTGATCCATGAGCCAAAAGTTAGATCGAACCATTAGTTGGACTAATTGGCGTGGAACGCCACTCTGAAATTCCAATGAGCCATATATCATTACAGATTGAAACTCATTGAAAATTTTGAAGAATTCAATCACTCACTATGAAATCTGTCCAGCGGGATTTCCATTCATTCCAGTGGGAGTGCATTAGTTCGAAAAATGTAGTAGGGGCCAAGTCAAAATTAAAGTTCTAATTTTACTTGGGTACAATATAATTATCTAATAAAATCTTAGTTTATTTTCTGCAGTCATTAATATCTCTCTCAAAATGGTTAATAACCTGATAAGAGGTGTTTTTACGTGTTTTTAAGACCGTAATTCTTATGATTTGGATTCACTTATTGCTTAAATCATGTCACATTTGCATTTAATAGGTGTGTTAAGTGAATACAGGTAATAAATGAGAATACATGAAGAAAAGGGAAGAAAAACGATGTACAAAACAAGTTCAAGCATGTTTTCCAACACCTAGGCGGTTTATGCATCTCCTACCACATTCGAGCGATAATTCCGTACATTTCGAGACCGACTTAGACAAAGTTTCCTTCTACAAAGTTTTAGATGTATGTCTTAGCTTCAAATGGGAACTTGAAACATCCAAATCGGAAGTCTATAAAGATAATTGTGAAGGAAATACGATTGCTGCGCCGAACAGAGAAGTACATGTGCCAGGATACGCCCCAGTGCCCTCCTATTCATGCCTAGGCATGGATAGTCCGAATGTTACTCCTTTTTCAGCCTACATTCCAGCCTTATATGATGGGTAAGAATCACTTTTGGCCATAATTCAGCACATGTGTTGAGGGGTTGTCATAAGTGTGTTTCTTGGTAGATTTACTTTATGGGCGCCAAATCAGAAACAACCTCCATGTTGAAACGTAATATAGGTATACGTAGAGACCGAATTGGACAAAATGTCCTTCTGGAAAGTTGTAGATCTATGTGTTATCTGAACATGAGGACTTGAATCATCCAATTTGGAGATCTGTGGAGACGTTTATGAGAAAAATACTAAGACTGCGCTGGAAAGCAAGAAAATGGCAGCATGCATGTGTTTTGTTGAAGTTTTCACATGGTTATGCTTGGTGGAATTCTTAATGGCCGAAAGTTCAGCATTTTTTAGCTGGTTGGAATCTTAAAAGCCAAACTTTAAGCATCACCTTAGGTGGAATTCTCATTGGGGAACTTTAATGGGAATTCTTAATGCATACTTTAGTGGAATTTTGGCTATAAAAGGAGGGGGAACCCATACTCTTCATCATTCACTATCAATTTCAGATTCTTGGAGAAGAGGGGGAGGAAGTGACCAATCCATAGAGAAGAAAAGAGGGGAGAGAGAAGGATTCTTGATTCATCATCATCATTGGAGAAGGAAGATTCAATTGAGGTTCTTCCATCATTATTCACTTTTGAGGGAGTTTTTATAGCTTTTCATTTCAATTATGTCTATGAACATGTGTATTAATTCATTTATGTTTTTCATATTATCCATTATGAACTAAATTCATAAGACTAGGGCCATGTAAGTCCAAATTGTGATATATGTTTATAATAGATGATTGTTGAGGTTGTTCTTATATTGTTATGTGATGTGCATTTGTGTTTTTGCCTATCTTGCATATACTTGATCACTATATGTTAGAATCTTATGCCTAGGTTAATATTTCGGGAGAAAATTGACTTAGGGTGCAAGAAATTCACATCATGACCCGTAACTAATGAGGAATTGCCCTAGACATAGGTAAAGATTCCCGGGTGAAGTTGTTCGATTCAAATCGAGTGAACTCTAGTACGTTAATGCATGTTTAGTGGTTAGATTTCCGGATAGGAATATTTGGGAAATCACGATCTAAGCATAGGAGTTTATACGCGAGACATCGGTTATTCTCTACCCTCGGAGTTCTCACCATAACAATATAAGCGTAATCCTTCAACGAGAATCTTTATAAGTATAATGGATCAATTTGAACCTAGCATGTGCCTTAGTCTCCCTTTCTATTTTGTTTTAAATCATTTGTTCAACCTTGTTCTTATCTTACGCATTTCACACTCATTTTACCTTTATTGTTTTGATCTTTGTTGTTATAAAATCTTAAACTAGAATTCAAGTCCTTGTGGTTCGACAATCCGGACTTCTCGTCCATTTTTATTACTGCACACGACTAGTGCACTTGCTATTATAGCACGTTAGCTTTTAGCGTGTCAAGTTTTTGGCGCCGTTGCCGGGGAACTTTTTCATTTTAGTTTTTGATTTTTTTTGTTTAAATTTTCATAATTCTTAGTTTTTCGTTTATTTCTAACCTTTCTTTTATTTTATTATTCTAATTTTTTTTTTCTTGTGTTTATTTGTTAGGTGTAATTTGTGGTGCATGACCCGCTCTTCTAACGAGCCCCTATACAATTTTGAGCCGGAGATAGAGCGTGTTCTTCGATCTAGTAGACAAGCTCGAGAAATGGCCGACAATCTAAATCCAAATGGAAATTTTCCCGACATAAATCTTCCGGAAAACAGGGAATGGCTGCAAAATCTTTTCCAAGCTATGCAACCGGCACCTCCTCAAAGACTTCCATCGGTCCGGGAAAGTCTACCTCCAAGGGTCCACACCATACCGGGACCCGTGATCTTTCCAAATTTCTATGCACCAAATTATCACATTCCGTCACACATCTTTAGCATGGTGCAAAGCGAACCCTTTTATGGAGAGCCCCATGAATCACCTCATGAGCATTTGGAGACTTTAGACGACACTCTCATGACTACCCAATTTCATCCACGTGATCTTGATGCAATTCGTCTAAGAGTCTTCCACTTCTCATTAAAGGAAAGGGCGACCATGTGGTACAAGTCTCTACCACCCCAATCCATCACAACATGGGGACAATTGGTTGATGCCTTTTTGAGCAAATTCTTTCCACCCTCCAAAATCAACGAGCTAAGGAGCAATATTAAAGATTTTAAGCAAGGGAATCATGAGTCCTTGGCCAAGGCATGGGCTAGATATAAAAACATGCTCCGAAAATGCCCGGATCACAACCTAAAGTTGAGCGAGCAAGTACTACGATTCCATGATGGAGTCCGATCGCGCATCCGAAATAGGCTCAATGCCGGCGCCGATGGTGATCTCCTTGGGCTCGATTGCCAAAGTGTGTGGGACAAGATTGAACAATTAGCCCGGGAAGATGAGCTCTATCCCGATGATGAAGAGATCACACCCACTAAAAAAATTTCTCGTGTTCAAGAGTTGGAAAAAGAAGTCGTTTTGGAAACAATGGTTGGCAATGTAAACTATGTTGGAAATGCCAATCAACCTCAATTGAACTTCCATGTGCCCGAAAATTTTCCAAGGAGGCCCAATCCGGCACAAAACGCCCATATCAATATCTATCAAGCACCAAGGCCTCCATTCATCAACAATCAAGCTCAAAGGCAAGGTAATCCTCATGTATAAAGGCAAGTTAGGCCTCCTACAACCGATGAACGTCTTGATGAGGAAATAAAGAAATCGGATTCAGCAATCAACGAACTCCGTACTATGATGAAGGATTTAATGATGGATATGAAGGATTTGAAGACACAAATGGGTCAAATGGCAAAGACAATCAGCGAGAGAGCCCCGGGAAATTTACCAAGTGACACGGAAAAGAACCCGAAAGAGCAATGCTATGCAATTACCTTGAGAAGTGGCGAACAGGTAAAAGGTGATAATGTTCGCACTGATGCGCCTGAGCGCCCATCCATCCATGCCCAGGCGCCCTTGTCGCTGCGCCAAGGCGCCGATTGTCACGCCCAAGCGCTACATTCTGTATCCTCCACAGCTAGCCCTTCAACTCCAACGCATCATCCCATCGAGGTTTGTCTTCCATTTCCAAATGCACAAAAAACGAAAAAGAAGGATATGGATCCGATTTTCCGTAGGATTGTGGCGACTCTTTGTGAGGACCCGGGGAGGCTCACCATTCCGTGCACCATTGGCCCTCTTACTTTTGAAAAGGTTATTTGCGATACGGGAGCAAGTATCAATCTCCTCCC
This sequence comes from Buddleja alternifolia, assembly GCA_019426215.1. NCBI lineage: Eukaryota > Viridiplantae > Streptophyta > Magnoliopsida > Lamiales > Scrophulariaceae > Buddleja > Buddleja alternifolia. Next base: position 282,393 of record CM033400.1, on the reverse strand, counting down.
GTATTCTCTCTTCAAGAAGTTGGGCCTTGGAAATCCCAAACCGACATCAATGAGCCTCCAACTCACCGATGGATCAATTAAGAGACCAAAGGGGATAATAGAAGATGTTATTATACAAGTTGACAAATTCTTTTTCCGGGTTGACTTTGTGGTCCTTGATATGGAGGAAGATGTTGAGATGCCCTTGATTCTAAGAAAACCTTTCCTAGTCACTAGCAATGCCAAGATCGACATGGGAAAAGGTAAGTTATCATTGAGGGTAGGAGATGTAAAAGTGATATTTGATGCTTCAAATAATAGGAAACCATCTATGGATGATCTTACTTGTTCCAATATCGATGTTATTAACCCTTCTCTTGATGAGAAATGTGCAAATAGCAAGGCTAAGGGCACACTCGAGTTGGAGGATGAGATTCCCTATGATAAACACAACAAAGAGGGAAAAGAAGATTTATGCATGAAATACATTCCACCCCATCGCCGTGCTCGTAAGATTGAAAAGACTCATCCAATACAAAAGGCTTATTGCAAAATCCCGCAATATGAGTGGAAGCAAGTAGACCATGGAGCTAAAAAGAGGCATGACAAGGATTTGGTCGTGTTAAATGGACCACCTATTTGAACCTCAAAGAGCACAAAGTCAAGCTACCGACTCTAAACTAGCGCTTCTTGGGAGGCAACCCAAGTTTGTAAGTTTGTTTTTCTTTTTGATTTTGTTTTTGTTTTGTTTAGTTTGTTTCTTTATGTTGTGTTCAAACATGCACTTTTGGCATGTATGTTTTCTTATGCTTGATGGTTTGAAAAGTTGAAGTGTTAGATATGATGCAAATTTGGACCATGCTCATTTTACTCGAGAGGAAGAGAAGCTATAGGATTATGTATTGGAAGTTTAAGGATGTTTTTCAACATCCTTGGTTGTAAGTGTTCTTTTACCTTTGTGTATGTATGTTGTAACAACATTGGGGACAATGTTGGATTTAAGTTTGGGGGTAGAAGAGTATCTATTTTGAATATTGAAAATGCAATCCTAATTTTTAACTTGAATTTGGGGAAAGTTTGTTTGATATCATGTTTATATGCTTCTTTGTTGAGAAAATCAAGCATGCAAAATTTTTAGTCCTTCCAATTGATGCATTGAAATTCATTGACTTGGAAAAATGGCATGAATTCTTGAAATAATTTGAATTTAATGGAATATATATCTTTGAAATTGCTCGTGGAGACCTTAGACTAGAATTGATTCTTTAGATGATTCACAATGCACTTAAATCGAAGGTAGAGGAGTTGAGAGGATAACCATCTTGAGACACTTATGGAATTATTCCCAGAAATATTAACTTAGATTTCTCATAAAGTTATAAGTTGAGTAGTAATTTTATATGCTAACAATGAATTGAAAAGGTTGAATTTTGGTATGACCAAAAGTGGTCAGGCTAATACGTACTGGAGGTGAAAAGTTTCATACCTATATACTGTACTATTATGCTAATTTGAGCTATGCTCAAGCCAAAAGAAGTGAATTGTTTAAAAGATCTAGTTTTATTTCGTGGCCTTTGATACTCGAGTGATTAAATCCTTAGGAGTGTCTCTACACTTAATGCCCCAAAACTATCTAGGTTGGGAGTCATTGATCTAAAACTTGTTACATGGGTGTCATAGAAAGCCTAATGGAATAAAACATTGCACATGATCTAGCCTTAATGAAGTTTAATGAAAATTCCATATGAATTGAATGTTGAATATTTGAGTAATGAAATTTAAATGGTTATGAGATTATCTATAATTATTGTGCCTTGTGTTTGATCAAAAGTTGATAGATATGGGATTAATGTCCAAAATTTGGTAAGGATGCCTCTCGACTATAATACCCTAGATTTATTTTTCACTACACCCTAAGGAGTCGTTTCAAGTATTGGTGTCACATGAGCAAAAGTAGTTGATATGTATATATATATTTGTAAACTTTAAAAGGTTGATTTTATGCCATTCATTCTTGTTGATCATATTGAGATGTGTTGATTCGGTTGGGATTGAAAATTTGCTAGATTTTGTGCGTATATCTTATGCAAACCCTCACGAGACTATAACTCGTCCTTTGAGGTAATTCAAAGGTTTAAAGGCTTGTTGCACCCGCTAAGTGCAATCGTTTACTCCACGAAAGTGAGTTAGTTAGTTGTTTTGTTTTCTCCCATTGAATGATGTTGGTCTTGCCTTATAGCTCTTATTGCTCGAGGTCGAGCAATTGATAAGTTTGGGGGTGTTGATAAGAGGTGTTTTTACGTGTTTTTAAGACCGTAATTCTTATGATTCACTTATTGCTTAAATCATGTCACATTTGCATTTAATAGGTGTGTTAAGTGAATACAGGTAATAAATGAGAATACATGAAGAAAAGGGAAGAAAAACGATGTACAAAACAAGTTCAAGCATGTTTTTCAACACCTAGGCGGTTTATGCATCTCCTACCATATTCGAGCGATAATTCCGTACATTTCGAGACCGACTTAGACAAAGTTTCCTTCTACAAAGTTTTAGATGTATGTCTTAGCTTCAAATGGGAACTTGAAACATCCAAATCGGAGGTCTATAGAGATAATTGTGAATGAAATACGATTGCTGCGCCGAACAGAGAAGTACATGTGCCAGGATACGCCCCAGTGCCCTCCTATTCATGCCTAGGCATGGATAGTCCGAATGTTACTCCTTTTTCAGCCTACATTCCAGCCTTATATGATGGGTAAGAATCATTTTTGGCCATAATTCAGCACATGTGTTGAGGGGTTGTCATAAGTGTGTTTCTTGGTAGATTTACTTTATGGGCGCCAAATCAGAAACAACCTCCATGTTGAAACGTAATTTAGGTATACGTAGAGACCGAATTGGACAAAATGTCCTTCTGGAAAGTTGTAGATATATGTGTTATCTAAAGATGGTGACTTGAATCATCCAATTTGGAGATCTGTGGAGACGTTTATGAGAAACATACTAAGACTGCGCTGGAAAGCAAGAAAATGGCAGCATGCATGTGTTTTGTTGAAGTTTTCACATGGTTATGCTTGGCGGAATTCTTAATGGCCGAAAGTTCAGCATTTTTTAGCTGGTTGGAATCTTAAAAGCCAAACTTTAAGCATCACCTTAGGTGGAATTCTCATTGGGGAACTTTAATGGGAATTCTTAATGCATACTTTAGTGGAATTTTGGATATAAAAGGAGGGGGAACCCATACTCTTCATCATTCACCATCAATTTCAGATTCTTGGAGAAGAGGGGGAGGAAGTGACCAATCCATAGAGAAGAAAAGAGGGGAGAGAGAAGGATTCTTGATTCATCATCATCATTGGAGAAGGAAGATTCAATTGACGTTCTTCCATCATTATTCACTTTTGAGGGAGTTTTTATAGCTTTTCATTTCAATTATGTCTATGAACATGTGTATTAATTCATTTATGTTTTTCATATTATCCATTATGAACTAAATTCATAAGACTAGGGCCATGTAAGGCCAAATTGTGATATATGCTTATAATAGATGATTGTTGAGGTTGTTCTTATATTGTTATGTGATGTGAATTTGTGTTTTTGCCTATCTTGCATATACTTGATCACTATATGTTAGAATCTTATGCCTAGGTTAATATTTCGGGAGAAAATTGACTTAGGGTGCAAGAAATTCACATCATGACCCGTAACTAATGAGGAATTGCCCTAGACATAGGTAAAGATTCTCGGGTGAAGTTGTTCGATTCAAATCGAGTGAACTTTAGTACGTTAATGCATGTTTAGTGGTTAGATTTCCGGATAGGAATATTTGGGAAATCACGATCTAAGCATAGGAGTTTATACGCGAGACATCGGTTATTCTCTACCCTCGGAGTTCTCACCATAACAATATAAGCGTAATCCTTCAACGAGAATCTTTATAAGTATAATTGATCAATTTGAACCTAGCATGTGCCTTAGTCTCCCTTTCTATTTTGTTTTAAATCATTTGTTCAACCTTGTTCTTATCTTACGCATTTCACACTCATTTTACCTTTATTTTTTTGATCTTTGTTGTTATAAAATCTTAAACTAGAATTCAAGTCCTTGTGGTTCGATAATCCGGACTTCTCGTCCACTTTTATTACTACACACGACTAGTGCACTTGCTATTATAGCACGTTAACTTTTAGCGTGTCATAACCCACTATTAGTTCTGCTTGAAAAGAATGTCCTCACTGGACCTAAATTTGCTGACTGGCTCAAAAACCTAAGGATTTTAGCTTGGAGTCACTGGGCTATGTGCTCGAGGCCAATCGTCCTCCTATCCCTGATGATGATGACAATGAGGACGCGCATGATAACTACAACACATGAATCAAGGATGATACTCATGTTAAAGGTTACATGCTCGGCTCCATGAGCAATGATTTGTAGCGATCCCATGAGAGCATAGATGACACAATGTCAATTTTGCTACATCTCAAGGAGCTGTATAGAGAGCACATTAGGACTGTTCGGTATGATATATTGAGAGAGCTTTTTGGAGCAAGAATGGGAGAAGGTGAAGATGTGGGAACGCACATCTTAAAGATGATTTCCATGATCGTGTGATTGGAAGCTCTCGATTTCACCATGGATTTCCACCTTCAGACAGATCTCATTCTTTAGTCACTCCCCAAATCCTTTTCACAATTTATTGTGAACTTCAACATGATTGACATTGAGTGCACATTGGCTGGGCTGATGAACAAGCTCTTAACTGCTCAAGGACAGATGAACCCAAGGGGAAGGAAGTTGTTTTAGCCATCACCACTGGGGCATCCAAGCCCTTTAGAAAAAGGAAAGGCAAAGGCAAATCCAAAAGCAATTGGGAGTGTCAAAGGCATCGAGTGACACAAACAAAGGCAAGGGAAAGGGTTCAAGGGAAGAGATCCAAAGAAGACAGACATATGTTTTCACTATCGTGGGATGGGACACTGGAAACCTAACTGTCCCAAGCTAAAAGTGGAAATTGCTTCAGGTATAGAACTTAATATTTTTTAATCAAATTGTTCTGTTACTATTTTTTCTACTTCCTGGATTCTAGACTCTGGGGCTAGTGCTCACATATATGTTTTGAATCAGGAGCTGGAAAGAAGTAAGAAGTTGGAGCATGGAGAAATGATGATCAATGTTGGCAGCGTTCATAGTGTAGCAGCCACACACATTGGAAACATTTCCATTAGATTATTTTCTGGACATTTATTATTGTTAGACGATTGCCTTGTTTTGCCAAATGGGCTGAAGAATATTGTTTCTATTTCTGCTTTAGTCAGGAAAGGATATTTATTTTCCTTTGCAAACAATTCTCGTGACATTTATGTTAGAAATAAATGCGTTGGCAGTGCGTCTTTAATAAATGGCAATGTTGTAACAAGAAAACGCAGTTTGTACAATACAAACTTAAGACAGCTCTGGCACTTAAGATTGGGTCATGTCGGGGATCATAGACTACACAAGTTAGAAAAGGATGAAGTCATAGACTCATTGAGATCGGATCCCTACCCCACTTGTGAGTCTTGTATTCAAGGCAAGATGACCAAATCCCCCTTCACGGGGAACTTTGAAAGAGCCTCTAAATTCTTAGGTTTGATTCATACTGATGTGTGCGGTCCTTTTGGAAATGTGGCCCGCGGTGGTTTTCAGTACTTCATTACATTTATCGATGACCATTCGAGGTATGTCTATGAGTATTAGATGAAGTACAAGTCTGAATCGTTAGAAAATTTCATTGAATTCAAGACTTTAGTCGAAAACCAAACTGGGCATCATATTAAGGCACTTCGGTCTAACCGCAGTGGAGAGTATATGAGTGCCAAATTTGACCAGTTCTTAAGGGAACATAGCATACTGTTAAAGCTAACTCCTCCAGCCACTCCACAATTAAATGGCGTAGCAAAACGAAAGAACCGAACACTGTTAGATATAGTTCGATCCATGCTCAGCTACACAGATTTGCTTATTTCGTTGTGGGGGCATGCACTTCTTATAGCTGCTCACATTCTGAACAGATGTCCCTCCAAATCTGTTCCTAACACACCATATCAGATATGGCGTGGAAGGAAGCTTAATCTGAAACACATAAAGATATGGGGTTGCCCAGCTTATGTGAAAAAGAAAAAGGTAGAGAAATTGGAGGCTAGGTCCTTAAAAAGACAATTCGTTGGATATCACGAGGATTCCATGGGATACTTATTCTACCTTCGTGATGATCAAAGGATCATTGTTGCCTTACAGGCAATCTTTCTAGAAGAAGAATTCATTCGGGAAGGTGGAGCTGGTAAAAGTATTGTTTTAGAAGAACAAAATGATTCTCCTTTGGAAGACACTGTTCAAGAGACCCAACCCGAACCGGAAATAACATAACCATCAATGCACAGGTCAGCTTGGGTATCTCAACCGCCTAAGAGATATGGTTATCTGCTATAAGGAGAGCATAATATGTGTGCAGTAGCGGAAAAAAACTATGGAGATGATCCCTTTAGCTACGACCAGGCAATGATGGACATGGATTCTGCAAAATGGCATGAAGCTATGAAAGTAGAAATGGATTCGATGTATTCGAACCAAGTTTGGACTCTGACAGATCGACCCAAAGGTATTGTACCCATTGGATGCAAATGGATCTACAAGAGAAAGATTGGTCCGAATGGCAAGGTGGACACCTATAAGGCCAGACTAGTGGCAAAAGGGTATAGTCAAAATGAGGGCATTGACTATGAGGAAACCTTTTCACATGTAGCTATGATCAAATCCATTAGAATTCTATTTGCAATAGCTGTATACCTGGATTATGAAATCTAGCAAATGGATGTGAAGATCGCGTTCTTAAATGGATTCCTCGATGAGGAAATCTATATGGAACAGCCCAACGGTTTCATATCGAGTGCAGATTCTCATAAGGTCTGCAAATTGAATAGGTCCATTTATGGACTCAAGTAGGCCTCTCACAGTTGGAACCTTCGTTCCTGGGAATTTGCATCTACAAGGATAGATCGAATAAGATGATAGGACTCTCTCAAGCCCTCTACCTAGAGAAAGTCCTAAAGCGATTTGGGATGGAAAACTCTAAGAGAGGTCTTTTGCCCATGAGACATAGAATTCATCTCTCCAAAAAGAAGAGTCCTCAAAGTGAGGAAGATCGAAAAGAGACGAGTGCAGTTCCCTATGCATCAGCAATGGGAAATCTCATGTATGCAATGTTATGCACGAGACCAAATCTTGCCTATGCTGTGAATTTAGTAAGTAGATTTCAAGCTATCCCGAGCAAAGAACATTGGATCGCCGTGAAATCTATCTTGAAGTACTTGAGAAGAACCAAAGATATGATTCTTGTATATGGTAATGGAGAAATAAAAGTGGACGGTTATATGGATTTTGATTTCCAATCAGATATCGATGACCGCAAATCAACTTCAGGGTTCATATTCACTCTGAACGGTGGAGCAGTGTCTTGAAAAAGTTCCAAGCAGAGCGCAATTACTGATTCGACAACTGAAACTGAATATGTGGCAGCCTCAGAGGCAGCCAAAGAAGCTGTTTGGATTAAGAAGTTCATAGCAGAACTTTAAGTTGTTCCTAATGTAGAGCTAGCATTGCCACTTTGGTGTGACAACAATGGAGGCATCGCGCAATCTAGGGAACCAAGGTCTCACAGCAAATCCAAACATATAGAGAAGAGATATCATATAATTCGAGAAATCGTTGGAAGAGGCAACATCTCCGTGCAGAAAATAACCTCAGCGGACAACGTGGCTGACCCACTCACTAAGCCATTGGCGCAGGCGGTGCTAGAGAGACATCTTGAGAAGATGGGTATTAGATACCATAGCAATTGGCATTAAGTGCAAGAGGGAGATTGTTAGATATATGCCCTAGATGCTAATAAAGACAAATAGATTGTATAGGATATTCAATTATGTTGTACAAACTTATATTTGATAAAGGCATTGATTCTTCTATTCACATAAAAATTCATGGCATTAATAAGTATTGAACTAATAGTCTGTGTGTATCAAGGTTGACTCTTCGCCCTTTATGGAATAAAGAAGTGGCACAGGAAGAGTTTTATTCCTGATCACTTAAAAGGGTTTGCAAGTCAAGGAATCTTAATTGGGCATGATGATTCGACTTGTATGACACAAGCTCTGACAAGGAGTGTCAGTCGAACACTATGGAATAGTGAGAACACGTGTCATAGATATATCAATGGAATTGATATATTCAAACACGGCTCGCAGTAATTCGATCGCATGGGTATTTACTCTGGACTATCAATGATTGGATTACTACCATAATAGTATGCGTGAGCCTTAGACCTGAGGTTTCATGATCAATGTACTTGTACTACTGAATCTGTTACTAGAGTAGTTAAGCCCAACTCACCCTTTGGTGGGGCTGACCTCGAAGTGCGATTTCAATAAGTCAAGTAGCACTTTTGAAGTGATCGCCAAAGACGGGATTCACTGTCTCGATAGTAAACGACAAAGTATCCTGAGTGATCATAGGCATATGAAATTATAAGTCTTTGGCCAAAGTAATGAAACTAATTCATGTGGTCCATGGAGGGTAGTTTAGTAATTTCATCATGCTATGATTAAATGCACAGTATCAAGTTTAGTGAGTTTGACATATACCATGACTCTCACTTGATCGGGATACGTCAATGAATGACTTATACTCATATGGTATTTATGGTCCAGAGGTTCGTAAATGATTCATTCATTTTGTACTCAATTGGTTTACGATGTGAGTCCACGGGACTGGTTAGGTGATACTCACATCCTCTGGTAATTCCTCTCATTGCCAATTGAGACGAACCTAAAGGGTCGCGATATAAGAAACGAACAGGATGTCTTTTTGTGTTAACCTTTTAGAAAGATATAATTAATTGGACGTATTGATTTATTTGATTGATCAATAAATTAAATATTTAATTTAATTAGAATAAATTAAATTATTTAATTGGAAAATTAATTAATATATATTGGATTTAAATAGAATTTAAATTACATATATATTAAAAGACGGACTAAGTTGACTGGGCCAACAAAAGCCCACCTACACGTCCAAGAAGCCCTAGGGGGCAGCCACTAAGAGTCCTAGGAGAGACTTCTACTTGTTACTTAAGTCATTAGAGTTATAAGGTAACTCTAATTGCAACAATGTATTCTAACCCTAATTGCATAACACAAAAAAAAGGAGATCCTATTCCCTAATTCCTCTTTAGCCGTCCACCACTAATCAAGAGGAGGTTTTTGGAGATCTTTGGAAGGCTCGTTTCGCATAGATCTTTAGAGACAGGAATTCAAGGAGTTGCTGTTACGCAAATTCAAGAATACAAAATCGATAAGGTAATCAGTTTCGTTTAAATTTTTGAAAACCTTTGAAAATCATCAAACCAGGTTAAAGTGATTCAACTTTAGGAATCCTAAAATTTTGCCGTTGCATTTTTCGCTCTAGAGGATTCCTAACAATTATAACAAGGAGTAGTTCGCATTTTTTGTTCAGTTGTTAATCTTGCATTATGTGGCTTAGAAACCACTATCGTTGAGAGATTCTGATTTTGATTCAGAGACAGAGGCGCTTGGTATGGAATCGGTGCTGGAGGCTGCAGCACAGAATACACTGGCGCTTGATACTGAGGCGTTTGTGCAGGGGGAGGTTTTTGGTATAAAGTTTGTCCATTAGAATTTCTTTTCTCAAATGTCAGGAATTTCTTAAACTTCTTAACCAATAAAGCCATTTTATTTTCCTCATTTGATTCTGATGCTTTCACCTCACTGGTCGCTTTACTCTTTGAAGTTGTAATTAACGCTCTGAATTCAATTGCTGAAGTAGACGTATCGCTGACTTCTCCCAATTCAAATTCGAAAGCCCTTAGCTCCAAAAACGCATACTCTGGAGTCATGATATCCAACATCTGAGATTTTCTCATTGCATCAATCTTCATTAGATATTCGCTTGGAAGACTTTTAAAAATCTTATTGACCATTTCCTTATTGGTCAACTCCTTGTCCAATGACGGTAATGCTGTAATAAGCCTAGTAAACCTCGCATCCAATTGATCTAGCGTCTCGCTGGGCTGCATCTTAAAATGTTCAAATTTCTGTATGGTTATGGAGAGCTTGTTCTCCCTCATCTGTGCAGATCCTTCACACACAAAACCCACCTTATCCTATATTTCCTTTGAAATTTTGCAAAGCTGATTTTGTTGAACAATCCCTCATTATCTATCAATGCTGATTAGAGAGCGCTTCGTCCAACATTATCTAGATTCACTCTTCTTCGATCATCTGGAGTCCATTCTACTTTTGTCTTCTCGACATAACCATCCGGAGTCGCTTCAGTCACTCTAAGGGGTCGAGTTATAACTTTCTTGATTTGAATGGGGCCACCTGTAATAACATCACACATTTCGATATCACATGAGCATAAATATGTAAATGCTCTAAGTTTCTATGAGTCATAGTTTGACTCAATCAACTTTGGCATATTAGTAAAAGCTATGATATGTGATTTTTCAAAAGAGACTAAGTTTGGAAAAAAAAATGTATCTAAACAAGCAATTACGCTCGGAAATGCTTAGGTTTCTACTTTAACCGCTCTGATACTACTTGGTGGTCCCAAGTGGCATACGAAAGGGTCTAGAAGGGGGGGGGTTTGAATAGACACTGAAGTCTTTTACAACTTCAAAAATTTCGTATCACTTAAAAGATTTTGAACACTTAGTAAGCAAGCGCTAGGTCATGCGCTCGAGAAAATATAACTTAGACTTAATGATTTGGGCAATTACCAAAGTTGGGAAACTCTTAGATCACTTAATCAGTGTTAGCACGGCGGAATAGATTTTAATGCTTAGCCTTCAATTTAGCCAATTAGTCGCTTACTGATTTTAATGCTTTTTACATAATAATATGCAAATGATATGTGAAGCAATAAAACAGGAAAAAAAACAAAAAAAAAACACAAGATGTAAAAGGTTTACTGGGTGATGTAATCCCATCTACGTTCTTCATCGGACGGAATTCACTAGATGATTATCAAAATCTTCACATAGAGGATTTCTACAAATGGTGAATGAAAGCGAAGATGATCTTGAGCTCCTTGATCACACAGATTTCAGTTCCACTTGAAATCTTCTTCAACAAGTGTCTCTCACACAGAAATACTGCTTGCAAAATATCAATATGGTCATTCGACACATGTAGGCGTGTGTCTCTCACATATCCAGTCAATAGTCCTTTTTCTGACATTCCTGAAATTCTGCTGCACCGATTAGATGTGGCAAGTTTGAACTCTGACACTCTTAGCCAATAGGGTGGCTTGTTTAGTATGCAATTCATCCTTATCATATTTAATGATCCTATCAGGCATTTAATACCTTTGAGTTTATTTCCCTTTGGAAATAAATGCCCATTGATGATTGCATTTAAGTCTTTGATGACTTCAAAATTTATTTCAGGTGAATCGATCCTTTGATCGCTTGATGGCTTTAAGCGCATGATTCATAACTCCTGAAATGTCCTTAGCGTATGTCAGTCGCTTAAGACGAATCTTCATCTTCATTTGACTTCTGACACTGATCTTCAACTTCATCTCTGACAGACTCACCTCGAATTCTATCAGCGACTTAGTATTCAGTACTTAGTCTAAAATCTATAAAGATAAAAATTACAAGCCTAATCTAAAAAATTACAACTCGATAAATTTGTTAAACACTTAGACATATTCTATTAAAGATAAACTTACATAATCTTTGGGGTCTAACATGAAACCTATCTTGTCATCATCAAAACATTTAACATGAAATTTCCTGAGATGTAGGGTATTCTACCAATTGATTTCTCATGAATAATACAAGTAGTTTGTCACATTCATCGACGATTTCACTCGCGTTACTTGGATTTACTTTCTAAATTCTAGAAATGAGATTTTCTCTATTTTTAAAGACTTTTTTGCTTTACTTGAGACACAATTTTGCGCCAAAATCAAAATCTTGCAATCAGATTCTGGTGGTGAATATATGTTAAATGAATTTTAACTTTTTTTTCATAGAAATGAGATTATATCACATCGTTCTTACCCTTTCACTCTAAAACTAAATGGTGCGGTTAATCGTCACCTTCTTGATATTGTTAGAACTCTTTTGATTAATTCTTTTGCATTTTTGGTGTGAAGCTTTGTCCACTGCTATTTATTTAATAAATAGGTTACCTTCTCCAAACTTAGACAATACGTCACCCTACCTTCACTTGTTCGGGCATGCACCCAATTATTCAAATCTTCCTATTTTTGAATGTGTGTGTTTTGTTCACCTTCCCTCACATGAGAGAAATAAACTCAATGCTGAATCTGTCAAATGTGTTTTTTTAGGATATGCTGGAACTCCAAAAAACATTATTTGCTATGATCCTCAGGCTCGTCGTACCCGTATCTCTAGAAACTTAACTTTCTTTGAGAATAAACTTTTTTTTAGCACAAAATAGATTCTAGAATCCTCGTCTATATCTGTTTTACCATACTTTCCAGAGTCTCCAACACCAGCACCAGTGCATCGATTTCATCCTGATCATGTTTATCATAGATGCTCTCATCTTAAACCTCCAAAAAATGATCCCAATACAGGTCAACGACGTTTCTCAAGATCTTCTCGTGGCATCTGATCCCGTTCTTGCAACTCATAATGATCCAGCTCCTCTTCGAAGAAGTCTTAGAGCTCCTAAACCTCTTGAGAGGTATGGTTTTTCATCTCCTGTGTCTATGTCTGCTACTTTGTATTCTATTCGCATCCTTTCTTGTTATAAATAGACTATTGAACATAGGAGTTGGCAGTTAGAAATAGAAGCAGAGCTTAAAGCACTTGAGGAAAACAAACCGTGGGATATTGTATCATGTCCGCATCATGTCAAGCCGATTGGGAGTACGTGGGTCTATAATGTGAAACTCAAGTTTGATGGCTCGTTAGATAAATATAAAGCTAGGTCGGTTGCCCTTGGAAATAAACAAGAATATGGGCTTGATTATGATGAAGCTTATGCTCAAGTTGCTAAATTGACCAAGGTAAGAACTATTCTTGCTATTGCATCATCTAAATCTTGGCCTCTACTTCAGATGGATGTTAAAAATGCATTCTTGCATGGGGATCTCAAAGAGGATATGAAACTTCCATCAAGTATGTCAGTCACTTCTCCTCATGAGGTGTGCAAACTAAGGCGATTAATATATGGGTTGAAGCAGGCACCTAGAGTCTGGTTTGAGAAGTGTTGCAACACCCTTCTAAAATTTTCTTTTACACAAAGCAAATATGATTTATCTCTTTTTTCCCACAAGACAGACACAGGTACGGTTTTTCTCTTGGTATATGTTGATGATATTATCATTTCCAGTAATAACAGAAGTATGATTACTGAGCTTTAACACATGTTACATAACACATTTCATATGAAATATCTTGGAAACCTCACTTATTTCTTATGGCTAGAGGTTCACTCTCAGGAAAAAGGTTTATTTTTAAATCAAGATAAATATGTCCAAGACCTCATTGACTTGGCTGGTTTGAAAGATGCTGCTCCTGTTGATAAACCAATGGAGGTAAATGTGACATGCTAAAAAGATGAAGACGAACTACAACCGAATCCTTTTCTCTATAGGCGACTAGTTAGTAGTCTTATCTACCAAACTATTACAAGGCCCGATATCTAATATGCCGTTAATACAGTCAGCAAATTTATGCAATCACCTCGGCATCTTCATTTTGCTGCAGTTCATCGCATTATTCGGTACTTAATTGGATCGCCTACTCGTGGATTGTCTTATTTCAGCAGGATCATCTCTTCGTTTGTTAGGTGTATGCCCTCAATGCCTATGGGGAATTAGATTGTGTAGGGCTTATGTTAGGAATTTCATGTTAGATGTTTTGATGATGACAAGATAGGATTTTATGTTAGACCCCAAATATAATGTAGGTTTCTGTTTTCTTAGATCTATGTATAAGCGTTTGAAAGTTTGTAATTTTGATTAGGCTTATAATTTTTATCTTTATAGATTTTAGACTAAGTATTAGATACCGAATCGATAATAGAATTCTAGGTGAGTCTATTACAGAAGAAGTTGAAGATCAGCGTCTGAAGTCAAATGAAGATGAAGATTTGTTCTTAGTGACTGTCAAACGCTAAAGGATCATTTCAGGATTTATGGATCAAGCGCTCAAAGCACTTCAGCGATTAGTATCAGATTCAACTTAAATAAATCCTCAAGTTATGAAGGACTTAAATGCAATCATTCAACGGACATTTAATTCCAACGGGAAATAAATTTAAATGCATTAAATGCTTGATAAGTGCAATAAATGTGATAAGCTATTTGACTTGTGGACAAGCCACCTTTTGACTAGACTATCAGAAATTCAGAGTTTTAGCTGCTCCCGTCCAATCGAAAATAGCATAATTTCAGGAATGTCAGAGAAAAGGTAGAATAACGCGTCGTGTGAAAAGCACGCTCCTACACGTGTCCAACTGACATAATTCCAAGAAATTGCATATAAATACTGTTAGGAAATTTCATGTTAGATGTTTTGATGATGACAAGATAGGATTTAATGTTAGACCCCAAAAATACAATGTAAGTTTCCGTTTTTCATAGATTGATGTATAAGCGTTCGAAAGTTGTAATTTATTTTTTAGGCTTGTAATTTTTATCTTTATAGAATTTAGACTAAGTCTTAGTAAACTGAATCGCTAGTAGAATTCTAGGTAAGTTTATTAGAGAAGAAGTTGAAGAACAGCGTCTGAAGTCAACCAGAGATAAAGATTTTCTTCTTAGCGTCTGTCAAACGCTAAAAGACTTCATTTCAGGGTTTATGGATCAAGCGCTCAAAATCTCTCAAGCGACTTATGTTAGATTCACCTGAAATAAATCCTCAAGTCATGAAGGACTTAAATGCAATCATTCCACGGACATTTATTTCCAACGGAAAATAAATTCAAATGCATTAAATGCTTGATAAGAGCATTAAATGTGATAAGCCACATTTTGACCAGACTGTCAGAAATTTCAGAGTTTCAACTGCTCCCGTCCAATCGGCTTCAGCGAATTTTCAGGAATGTCAGACTTTAGGCAAACTCACGCGCTGCGTGAAAGGCATGCTCCTACATGTGTCCAACAGACAGATCCCAAGAAATTGCCTATAAATACCTTACCCCAGCAAACCCTAAAAATACACAAGATACCTACGAAAAAAAAGAAGAGAAATTATTGCCAAAAATCTTACGTACATTTTCTGGGAAAAAGCTTAGAAACTCCATAGCCAAATCTTTCAAGCTTTTTATCTACATTCCAGACACTCACAAATATCTCAAACATCTTCCAAAGAAGAAGCCCAAATTCCAACTGAGATATTCCAAGTTGTTTGATCTTTTCAAAAACAAACAAAACCCTAGTGACAAATCTCAACCTTTCATCTGAGTGAGAAAAGTTATTGAACCCTTTCAGGCAGTATTTCTGAGTGAGAGAAGCTTGAAGAAGACGATCTTCATTAGTGCTGAAGTCTGTGTGATCAAGGAGCCCACGATCATTTTCACCCTTTACTATCTTGTAGAAGATTCTGTGTGATTCTTTGAAAATCAACCTAGTAAATTCCTCCGAGTGAAAAGGAGAAGAAGGACGTAGCTGGGATTACATCACTGAGTGAACCTTATATATCTTATGTTATTTATCTTTACTGTCTTATTATTATTACATCATTTATCTTTGAAAGAGACAAGTTAAAGTGCAAAGCGATTAAATTAACTAAAAGAACGCTAAAACTCATTTCCGCTGTGCTAACCCTGATTAAGCGATCTAAGCGTTGCCCTACTTTGGTAAACTGCTAAAATCACTAAGTCTAAGTTAACTTTCCTGAAGCGTCTGACCCAAGCGCTCAGTTATCCAAGCGTTCAAACCTTTAAAGTGATACGAAATTTTTGAAGTCGAAAAAGACTTCAGGGTCTATTCAACCG
Source organism: Buddleja alternifolia (assembly GCA_019426215.1). Lineage (NCBI taxonomy): Eukaryota > Viridiplantae > Streptophyta > Magnoliopsida > Lamiales > Scrophulariaceae > Buddleja > Buddleja alternifolia. The sequence continues at coordinate 266,374 of CM033400.1, read as the reverse complement.
CCCCTTCTAGACCCTTTCGTATGCCACTTGGGACCATCAAGTGGTATCAGAGCGGTTGAAGTAGAAACCTAAGCATTTCTGAGCGTAACTGCTTGTTTAGATCCATTTTTCTGCGCTTTTACTTTCTCCTACATCTCATTATGGCTTTTAACAAAATGCCTAAGTTGGTAGAATCAAATTATGATTCCTGGAAATTAGAGCATTCGCATATTTATGTTCGTGCGATAATGAAATGTGTGATGTGATTACAGATGGCCCCATTCAGATTATGAAAGTTGTAACTCGAGTCCCTGGAGCGACCGAGGCTACTCCAGATGGTTATGTGGAGAAACCTAAGTTAGAATGGACGCCAGAGGATAGAAAAAGGGCTAATCTGGATAATGTTGGACGAAGTGCACTTTACTCAGCGTTAGGAGATAATGATGCATTGTTCAACAAGATCAAACAATGTAAGACTTCCAAAGAAATATGGAATAAGTTGGCCATTGTGTGCGAAGGTTCAGCACAAATGAAGGAGAACAAGCTCTCCATAGCCATGCAAAGATTCGAGCATTTCAAAATGCAGCCCAGTGAGACGCTAGAACAATTGGACGCAAGATTTACTTTGCTCATTACCGAGTTAGCGTCACTAGACAAGGAATTGACCAACAAGGAAATGGTCAATAAGATTTTCAGAAGTCTTCCAAGTAAATACTTGATCAAGACAGTTGCTATGAGAGAATCACAAACTTTGGAGACTCTTACTCTAGAACATGTGTTTTCAGAGTTAAAGGCATTCGAATTCGAGTTAGGTGAAGTCAGCGACACAACAACTTCAGTGACTGAATCAGGAGCATTAATCGCTACCACCAAAAATAAGGGTAAAGCGGTTAGTGAGGTTAAACTAATGGAATCAAATGAAGAAAAGGAAATGGCCTTATTAGTCAAGAAATTCAAGAAATTTCTAAGATATGAAAAGAGAAATCCTATTGGACAAACTTCATTTCAAACTCCTTCCCCAGCACCAGCGCCTCAGTATCAAGCGCCAGTGTACTCCACACCTCAACCAGTAGTGCCAGTTCCATATCAAGCGCCTTCATCGCCTACTCAGAATCTCTCAGCGCCAGTTGGATCAAAGCGATTATCCACTGAACAGAAAATGAAAACTAATTTGTGTTATAATTGCAGGAAACCAGGGCACTACCAGGTAAATTGCCCTTATCCAAATGTGTCTAAGCCCACAAGGCAAGACTATGTGGATAGAAACCAATTCAGGAGCAACCTTCGCCAACAAGGCTTGCTAGCGGAATCTGAACCATTCTTCGCACCTGAAGAGGATTTGGAATCATCAGATGAAAGCAGTGATGATGAGCCTACAAGCGACTCAGCATTGATTTGTCTCATGGCAAGAGATGATGAAGCGTCTGATGAATCGCTGCCAGAGGTAACCAATGAATTATCTCATCCTCTTTCGTATGATGAATTACTTGACAAAGTTAATTAATATTATAAAGATTGTCGAGAGGCCGCCAAAATATATCAAAATGATCTCGCTATTATCTCATCACTCACAAGAGATAAAGTAACACTCAAAACAGAGTTGCAAGTTCAGCAACAATGCATTGAGAGGAACCAATCGCTTGAAAGTGAAATTACTCAATTGAAAAGCGATCTTGATATAATAGTCAAGAGAGAAGCTGATCTGATCGCTAGACTTGCTAAATCAGAGCAGCTCATCTCATCATTATCAAAAGCTTCTAGAAAGTTGGATAATGTGACTGAAGTAACTAGATTATTTGGTGAAAAGACCGGTTTAGGATGCAATAAATTCGGTAAACAACCTAATAAATCTAATGTTACGGAAAAAAACAAAGGAAAGGGTGTTACCTTTGTTAAGAAAAGTTCACAAAGCCAAACGCTAAATGAACCTAGCGACAATGGTACGAGGCCAAATGAGAAAGCCAAAGCCGACTCAGGCAAGGGTAAGGCTAAAGCAAATGATTCACAAAAATGGGTTCATTCAAACGCTCAAAAGGCTAAAGGTAAGCCTGAACACTGTGAATCAAGCGCTAAGCGTCAAGCACCAAAAGTGCAACCCAAGCCAGCGCCAAGGAAATACCAACGTCAATATCCAAGGCAGTCAAGATCATATTATCAATACTATGATGATTATGATTATGACTATGATTACTACAATAATCGAGGATATTACTATACACCCAAAAAGCACACCCAAAAAAAGGTGAACAAAAAGCACACACAACACTATGTGAAACCCAAAAAGGCCAGTATTCCTACAATGAAGACTCGGCAAATATAGGTTCCTGAAGTTTTAATTCAAAACAAGGTTACTAACATCGAAGGACCCAAGAGCACATGGGTACCTAAGAAGAATTAGAACTATCCTTAATGCAGGTACCTAGAGCCAGCGCCGATACTTCAGTTTAGTATTTTGATAGCGGGTCATCAAGGCACATGACTGGTTCAAAAGATCTCCTAGTCAACTATCGAGCTACCAATGGTCCTCAAGTTATATTCGGTGATAACTCTAAAGGTAAAACCAAAGGTATAGGTATCATGCATAGGGGGAACATCATGATTAGTGATGTATATTATGTTGAAGATCTTAAGCATAATCTGTTGAGCATTAGTCAATTTTGTGATAAAGGCTTTGATGTTAAATTTTCAAGTGACTTCTGCTATGTCAACGACGCTAAGACTAAGTCTACTAAACTAAAAGGAAAAAGAACAAATAATGTGTATTTAGTAGATTGGGATTCTACATTTGATAACAACCCCACATGCTTTGTTGCTAAAAGTCAAAATGAATTGGGTTGGTTATGGCATAGAAAAATGAATCACCTAAACTTCAAGGCAATATCTCAATTAATATCGCTAAATCTTGTAAAGGGATTACCTAAAGGTTCCTTTCAAAAGAATCGCTTATGTGATGCATGTCAAATGGGTAAACAAGTTAAATCATCTTTTAAGAAGAAACCATGTCTATCTACTTCTAGAGTTCTTGAACTATTGCATCTAGATTTGTTTGCTCCTATTCAAATCATGAGTGTTAGTGGTAAAAAGTACTCGCTAGTAATAGTTGATGATTTCTCTCGCTATACATGGGTAGAATTTCTAGCGACCAAAGATGAAACTAGTGTCAAGCTCACAGTGCTAATCCGTCAACTGCAAAATTCAAAAGATCTAAAGGTGACGAGAATTAGAAGTTATAGAGGAACTGAATTTACTAACCAATTTGTTGAGAAGTTTTGTACAGATTTTGGAATACTTCATGAGTATTCTGCCCCTAGAACACCTCAACAAAATGGAGTTGCTGAGCGACGGAACAGAACGCTTAAAGAAGCCGCTAGGACAATGCTTGCAGAGTCAAAGCTGCCTCAAAGGTTTTGGGCCGAAGCCATCAACACCGCTTGTTACACTCAGAACCGGTGTATGATCAACAAGAAACATGAGAAGACTCCATATGAGTTGTGGAAGGGACGTAAGCCTAACGTTTCGTATCTTCATGTATTTGGTTCAAAATGTTTCATTCATAACAATGGATCCCACAGCCTAAAGACGTATGATCCTAAAGCGGTTGAGGGAATCTTTCTAGGCTATGCCAAGAATGGAAAGAGTTTTCGCATCCTAAATAAGATCAAATTGAAGGTTGAAGAATCCATTCATGTTGTGTTTGATGATGCTAACCAAGAACCGAGTAAGGTTAATGCTGATGATGTAGGAATAGAAGATCTTGCCCAACAAACGTCACAAATTAATCTCGATGATAATAGTGATAATGAGGATGATGAGATCTTTGTGCCTATTCCTAAGGTTACTCGTGAGGTTACAGATGATGATAAAGTCAGAATCGCTGATGATCATGAAGAGAATGATCATCAAGAGCAAATTGGAACTGTGAATGATGAAGCGACTGCGCAAGAGACAAACATGGATCAAGCGATTGATAACCAAGAGTCTCTCAACCCTTTCCAACCAGACCGTAAATGGCTTAGAGACCATCCACCAGAGCTAATAATTGGAGATATGGAAGCACTTGTTAGAACTAGGTCAGCTACAATTAATAAGGCCATGTTCGCAAGTTTTCTATCTCAAATAGAACCAAAGAAAGTGGATGAAGCACTCAGTGATTCAAGTTAGGTAGAAGCAATGCAAGAAGAGCTTAACCAATTTGAAAGAAGTAAGGTTTGGATGCTAGTACCAAGGCCAACCCACCAAGGAGTTATTGGGACTAGATAGGTTTTTAGGAACAAAATGGACGAAGATGGCGTTGTTATAAGAAACAAAGCCAGATTAGTCGCTCAGGGTTATTGTCAAGAGGAGGGTATTGATTTTGATGAGACATACGCCCCAGTAGCCCGTCTTGAAGCAATTAGGATGTTCCTAGCGTTTGCCGCATTCAACAAATTCACGGTATACCAAATGGACGTGAATAGTGCATTCTTGAATGGTAAACTCCAAGAAGAAGTCTATGTGGAGCAACCTCCAGGATTCATCAACAACCATGGCAAAAGTATGGTCTACAAACTGGATAAGGCACTCTATGGCCTTAAGCAAGCACCAAGAGTATGGTATGACACTCGCTCTATCTTCCTTATAGGTAAAGGCTTTTCAAAAGGCAGCGTTGACACAACGTTATTTAAAATTACCCATAATGAAGATATTCTCTTAGTCCAAATTTATGTTGATGATATTATATTTGGTTCTACAAATAAGCGATTGTGTGAGAAATTTTCGAAAATGATGCAAGATCAATTTGAAATGAGCATGATGGGTGAATTAACTTTCTTCTTAAGATTACAAGTTAAACAACTCCCTAATGGAATATTTATAAACCAAGTTAAATATACAAAAGATATGATTAAGAAATTTGGTATGGAAAATGCATCATCTTCAAAAATTCCAATGAACCAAACGCTTAAGTTAGATAAAGATGAAAGTGGGAAGAAAATTGATATCACTAACTATAGAGGTATCATTGGATCACTTCTTTATCTTACCGCTAGTAGACCGGATATTATGTTTTCGGTATGCATGTGTGCATGCTTTCAAGTTGATCCTAGAGAATCACACTTAAATGCTGCTAAGAGAATCCTTAAATACCTGAAAGGCACACAACGTGTGGGCTTATGGTATCCACGGGACTCTCCTTTTGAACTAATTGGTTATTCAGACGCAGATTTTGCAAGATGCAAAATAGATAGAAAAAGTACGAGTGGTACATGTCAATTTCTAGGTGATAGACTAGTTTCGTGGCATAGTAAGAAACAACAATCCATAGCGACTTCTACCGCTAAAGCAGAATATGTAGCCGCTGGGAGCTGTTGTGCACAAATCCTTTGGATGAGGCAACAACTTAGAGATTATGGAACAATCCTAGGTCCTACCCCAATCCATTGTGATAACCAAAGCGCTTTAGCTATGACCCAAAATCTTATCCTTCATTCTAGAACTAAACACATTGACATTAGATACCATTTCTTGCGTGACCATGTTCAAAAGAAAGATATCTACATGCACTTCATTGGTACAGACATACAATTGGCAGATATCTTCACCAAAGCGCTCAACGAACAACGCTTTCTCACTTTAAGAAGTGAATTAGGTATGATCGATTTAAACGCTTAAATCATACGAGAATCATTCCTTTCATAGGCATACACTTTAGGGGGAATCCACTCTATATATACATCTAAAGCGTCTTTCAAAATTGAAACGAGTTATCAATTTTAGGGGGAACTTTAAAATTGTACTTGTAATAATTCATAAGTGACTATGATCAAAAATGATTTTAACATACTTGCATTGACCATTAGCACTTATCTTCTTTATGCATGACAAAATCAATCTCTAACAAAAAAAAATTTTAAAAACCAAACGATTGATTGTTTTAATTAAAAATATTTCATAAAAAGACTTCGATGATAAAGAAACGTGTGGATAAGTACAAAAAATTAAATTTGATACTGTTCACGCGTGTCTATCAAATCAAACTGACGGTTAATGACCTTTATCTAAAACCAAGACAGTTCAGGTCTGCACGAGTCTGATTACGTGTCAATGTCCAATCAGGCGCGTGTGCTTCACGCTGAAAATTTCAAATTTTTTCAAACGTTTTTCAATTAATTTGGTAACTGCGGATCCCAAAATTTTGCTCTTTTTGGTAACTGATAAACTATTTTACCGCACTTTTTGCATCCATATTTTCCTTAAAACGTATCAGATTTGAATCCGTTCAAAATCCAAACTCTTTGACTGTCCACGTGTCAAAATCGTAGCCATTGAGAAGTTACTTTTTGCCTCTATTTAAACCCTTCAAGGTTTTTATAGTCAGACTTTATCACTTTCCCAAATTCTCTCTACTGTAAAACTCTTCATCTCTCTCAAGGCAAATACTTCTCTCTCTCAAAAAGCTTTCAAACCTTCAGCAATGGCACCCAAGGCACCCAAAGCCTCTAAATCTTCAAAATCATCCAAATCTTTGAAAACTTCCAAGTCTGCTGCCGGAAAATCTTCCCGAGCAGAAAAACAAGTTACTTTGAACGCCGAATTTCTAATCAATTGGGATTTTTTGTTCGACAACCAGAGCTTCCCTCTTCAAACGGTTCTTCCACTCGTTCAAGAATCTGGTTTGAGAGATATGATCACTACTATTGTCAACTACTTTGAAGACGAATCTCTCTACTTTTTCAACAATGCCCAGATTTCTGAAGACGGAAATTCCATATCCTGCGTCTTCCCTTTTGCTAAAGAGACTTTTGTTCTCACCCCTTCCTTGATTTTTTCATTGTTGGTTCTACCCAATGATGGCACTGAGGTGGAACACGTCACTCTCAGAGATGCTACAAAAGTTTGGGAATTGGTCAAGAAAGAAGATGTTGATACTGCGTATGAGCCAAACTTCAAGAAGAACGATATGAAGGGCGAATACGTTATTCTCGCGGATATATGCTCAAAGATGATCGAATGCAGAAAAGGGTCATTCGATAAAGTCACGAATATCCAATATAAATGATGGTGGCCATTCTAACCAAATTAAAGGTAAATTGGTCTCTCTACGTTTTTAATCGCTTCAAGGCAGCGATGGCCAAGTCGGTGAATCCCAAGCCTTATGGGATTGTGTTAAGTCATATTCTTAGCGCTTGCGGTTATGCAAACTCTTTTGGCAAAAAGATTCCAGTGACAAAATTCTATGGAAAGAAAATGTTCGATGAGCTGCAAAAGCCAAGGAAGATATGTGGTGCAGCTATTCCAAAAGAAGAGCATGAGCGACTTCGTGCTTTAGGAGTTGTTCGTAGTGATGATGAAGATCAAGCGTCTTCCTCTTCGTCCGAAGAAGAAGTGGTGGTCAAGCAACCTAAGAGAAAGATAGTTCTCAAAGTCGCTGAGCCATCCAAGCCAGCAAAGAAACAGAAACCTGAACCCAAGAAGAAGAAGCCGGAGCCCAAAAAGAAGCAAAATGTTCTTTCTCCTTCTCCCTCTCCTAAATCTCCATCGCCTCCTCCAGAGTTTATCTTTTCCGTTCCCGAGGAAGAGGAAGTAGTAGAAGAAGAAGTACCACTTGCACGCAGACGTACTCCTCTTTCTACTCCCACAGCATCCTCTAGCGCTTCAGCGAAACCAGCGCTTAGAGAGTCAACGAGCGTTCCTCCTTCTGACGATGCTCCCGAAATCAGCTCAAATCCTCAAGCCGCTACTCAATCTGAGAGGCTTTCTAGTGTTCAGGGTAAGTATTTGCTAAGCAAATTAGTCTATCCTTTCCTCATTAGTTTCTAAGTCTCTAACACTAGGATAAAAACTCTTTCAGCGCAATGTGAAGCAGATATTCAATATGTTCTCAACACTCTTGAAGAATTAGATATTCCCATTCGTGCTGATCCAATAACTTCTTTTCTCGATTTAGAACCAGAAGAAGAAGTCCCGGAGCCTGAGGAACCTGTCCCTAATATAGAAACAGATCAAGCGACTCAGTCAGTCGATGATATTCCTCAGGGTAAGCGATTTAGCCTTTTCTTTTCTAAATTTCTACTTAGTAGAAATTTAGCTTGCTTTTCTCAATCGCTTACATGTATCAGCTCAAGATGCATCTCAAGATGCACCTCAAGATGCACCAATCGCTGATGCCCCTCCACTCTCCGAGATTCCAGTTGAAGTAGATGTGGATATGGCAACTGTTGTGGATATCGCTATGGAAGCATCTCAAGCCCTTCCTTACACTGAAACATCATCAGCCAGTGAAGCGACTTTAAACTGAGCGGTCAATAGAAGTAGCCCCCATCCCAACAGAAGCAATTGCCATTGTTCCCACGCCAACGGGACCTCCTCCTCGTGTCATCGATTTCTTCCCACACGGATATACTCCAGATGTTGAATTCTATTATGCCGCCAGAGAACGAGACACTCAAACGCTTGCCGAGTTGGAAATACAATTTCAAACAACTCTCCATCGGCCCGATATGTCCAACTCTCACAAGTTTGAAATTTTCGAGCGTATTGCCAATCTAGGACTATTTAAGTTGGAGCGTCTTCAATCACGCTTTGAGTATATTCGTTGTCCAATTTTTAACAGAGCTGACTTTGATCTTCAGCGTTTCAATTTAAACGGTCGCTCAGACAAGTCCTTTTATCCTCTGCGCCAAAGCAAGACTGTCTTCAAGAACCCCCACATGGGTGATTGGAACAAAAATCCAGATGAGGAAGATCTCAACAAGATAGGCTATTCGGCTCTCGCCTCCGTTGTCAAGTCTCCCCAGAACGCTCTCTCTCCTAATCCACTTAAGTTATGGAAAGGTAAAGGACCGCTTGTTGCGGAGCGCCCAAATCCGGTCAACTCGTGGATAGAAGATAAGGCTCGTGAATATCTAACCAGATTATGGGCTGACGACTATGATGAAGAGACAGAACGTTTTGAGAAGTTCCTTGCCGCTAATAAAGAGCAAAAGAAAGCGGACAAACTTGGAAAATGTTGGATGATGAATACAACCAGGTGGGCTGAAGAATTTGTTCTTCATTTTTACACCATTGAAGAACTGATCAGATATCCCTTTTTGTTCAAATTCAGGATAGAGTACAGACGCCGAGGTTATGCAACCTTTTTACTTCAACAGCGTCAGATTATTGCAGGGAATGTTAGCGCTTTGCCACGATATAGACAACCAATGGAAAGCTACATTCGCCAGTAACTTACCTTATACAGCCAAGGCGGACTCTACGTTCTGCATCCTCGTGCAGGGTTTGTTCAACGAGTCTTTCCTGACCTAAATGAAGACGCTTCATCAAGTGAACGACCACTTCTTCCAGGCCAGAGTCAGATTCGTGTGGATGTTTCGAATGAACACGCTGAGTTCGCTGAGTTCCACAGAGAAATGAGAGCAGTGTTTCAAAATGCCCAAGCGCTGGACATCAGTTTCAATCACTATTCCAGGTGTTACAATTTCAGAGGATATACTCTTCACCCTGTGCTCTTTAGTGAATCAAATATTCAAGTGGCCAAGATGATCTTGCTGATTAGGCCAGTGGACCAAGAAGCATCTCAAGCGCTCATGCCTTTGATTTTGGACTTCTTCAACTGTTATACTTCAGGGATTGCTTTACCGGAAGATGTGCAACTTGCACTAAGTACCAAAAAGTGCGAAGACGCTATATTCTTTATCCCGCAATCTAGCCTGATCAGTCCAAGGCATGTGATGGAAGCCCTTGGCCCCCTCTGGGTCATTGGTATTAGAGAACCTTCTCCCCCAATCCAAATTATAGAAGAAGACATTGCTCCTACTGCGAAAGTCGCTCAACATCCTGAGGCTTCTTTGCCAGATTCTTCAAGCGCCCTGGTAGTTGAGCCCCCAGCGATTGCAGATCCTATCATGGATCAAGTAATTGAAGAAGTGCACGCTGAAATTGCTCAAGAGCCTGAAGGACCTTTTATCAGAGATAAATCCAAAGGTAAGGCTGCAGTTTCAAGTTCTTACGGACTTCTCCCGTCCCTAGAGCGTCCTTCTTCTGATTTAGATTCTGAGAGCGATTCAGAGGCCAGAGACTTCAGACAGGCAGTCCGGAACTCGCTTATCAACATTGAGGGTTCCTGCTCCAAGATCTTTGAGGCTGCTGATAGCCATATCCGCATAGTGTCGGATAGGCAGAGTCGTGATATTGGAAACGCTGCAAATAAAAGCACTATTGCTACCATGAAGAGCATATCACCTCTTATCGCTGAGCTCTCATCTGAATTCAACCGTCACTTAGCTCAGAGCGCTTTGGCCGATACTGAAAGACACGCTTCATCCGATGCCGCCGCTCAGAGTGTCGCTCAACAAGTTGCTCTTCTCGTCGAAGAAGTTAGACTCTTGCGCCGAGAAGTCGCTGAACTCAAGACCTCCCTTGATAATGTCAAGAAAGGGGAAGATAAAGAAAATTCCAAAGCGATTTCCAAGACAGATAATAAACATTGGCGTTCAATGTTCGAAGAATTAGTAAGCATTAAGAGAATGCTATCCAAGAAGAGAAAGCCAAGGCATTATCTTGGAAAGTACGCGCTTCCAGAGTTGGACCCCGAGTTCTTAGAAAGTATGGGATTTCCTGCATATGCCGGACCGCTACAACGACCTATCAATTAGAGACCATCAAATGATCGACAAAGAGATATCTATCATGATTTAATTCGTGAACTTGGTATTCCACCAAGGGAATGGACGGAAAGGTTGTTAGAGCTAAATGAAAGCGCCAGACTTCGTAGGCATGATTATGATGAAATTCAACATACAACGATGATTGACATCGATCGACTCTTGAAGGACTTAGCATTAGAAGTTCTACAAGGCGAAGAAAGAGCGAAGCGACAGAAAAAGTGACTAGATTCCTTTTATGATATTCTTTCAGTGTAAAACATGTATGCTTTAATTCTTTCAATGAATGAATGTTTTAACGCTGAAACATCTTGTTGAAGCTAATCTAACTTTAGCTAACTTTACTAACTTTTCAAACGCTAACTTATGTTCCTTTGGGCCTTTTCTTTTTAAAGTAACTCTTAAAAATATAAAAGAGTTAAAAGTCTTGACATCATCAAAAAGGGGGAAATTGTTAGGAAATTTCATGTTAGATGTTTTGATGATGACAAGATAGGATTTAATGTTAGACCCCAAAAATACAATGTAAGTTTCCATTTTTCATAGATTGATGTATAAGCGTTTGAAAGTTGTAATTTATTTTTTAGGCTTGTAATTTTTATCTTTATAGAATTTAGACTAAGTCTTAGTAAACTGAATCGCTAGTAGAATTTTAGGTGAGTTTATTAGAGAAGAAGTTGAAGACCAGCGTCTAAAGTCAACCAGAGATAAAGATTTTCTTCTTAGCGTCCGTCCAAACGCTAAAAGACCTCATTTCAGGGTTTATGGATCAAGCGCTCAAAATCTCTCAAGCAACTTATGTTAGATTCACCTAAAATAAATCCTCAAGTCATGAAGGACTTAAATGCAATCATTCAACGGACATTTATTTCCAACGGGAAATAAATTCAAATGCATTAAATGCTTGATAAGAGCATTAAATGTGATAAGCCACTATGACTTGTGGACAAGCCACCTTTTGACCAGACTGTCAGAAATTTCAGAGTTTTAGCTGTTCCCGTCCAATCGGCTTCAGCGAATTTTCAGGAATGTCAGACTTTAGGCAAACTCACGTGCTGCGTGAAAGGCACGCTCCTACATGTGTCCAACGGACAGATCCCAAGAAATTGCCTATAAATACCTTACCCCAGCAAACCCTAAAAATACACAAGATACGTACAAAAAAGAGAAGAGAAATTATTGCCAAAAATCTTACGTACATTTTCTGGGAAAAAGCTTAGAAACTCCATAGCCAAATCTTTCAAGCTTTTTATCTACATTCCAGACAGTCACAAATATCTCAAACATCTTCCAAAGAAGAAACCCAAATTCCAACTGAGATATTCCAAGTTGTTTGATCTTTTCAAAAACAAACAAAACCCTAGTGACAAACCCCAACCTTTCATCTGAGTGAGAAAAGTTGTTGAACCCTTTCAGGCGGTATTTCTGAGTGAGAGAAGCTTGAAGAAGATGAACTTCATTGGTGCTGAAGTCTGTGTGATCAAGGAGCCCAAGACCATTTTCACCCTTTACTATCTTGTAGAAGATTCTGTGTGATTCTTTGAAAATCAACCTAGTAAATTCCTCCGAGTGAAAAGGAGAAGAAGGACGTAGCTGGGATTACATCACCCAGTGAACCTTATATATCTTGTGTTATTTATCTTTACTGTCTTATTATTATTATTATTACATCATTTATCTTTGAAAGAGACAAGTTAAAGTGCAAAGCGATTAAATTAACTAAAAGAACGCTAAAACTCATTTCCGCTGTGCTAACCCTGATTAAGCGATCTAAGCGTTGCCCTACTTTGGTAAACTGCTAAAATCACTAAGTCTAAGTTAACTTTCCTGAAGCGTCTGACCCAAGCGCTCAGTTATCCAAGCGTTCAAACCTTTAAAGTGATACGAAATTTTTGAAGTCGAAAAAGACTTCAGGGTCTATTCAACCCCCCCCCTTCTAGACCCTTTCGTATGCCATGTGGGACCACCAAATACCTTACTTCCAGGAAACCCTAAAAAGAGAGAGACATGCGTCCATGCACAAGAAAACTTTGCTGAAAATTCTCATTTAAAGAAAAAGCTTAGAAACTCCATAGCCAAAATTCTTCAAGCGTTTTACATACATTCCAGACAGTCACAAATATCTCAAACATCTTCCAAAGAAGAAACCTAAACTCTTACTGAGATATTCCAAGTTGTTTGATCTTTCCAAAAACAAACAAACCCTTGAGACAAAACCTTCAACCTTTCATCCGAGTGAAAAAGCTGTTGAAACCCCTTACAGGCATTATTTCTGAGTGAGAGAAGTTTGTAGAAAAAGATCTTCATTGGTGCTGAAATCTGTGTGATCAAGGAACCCGAGATCATTTTCACCTATTTACTATCTTGTAGAAGATTTTGTGTGATTCTTTGAAAATCAACTTAGTCAATTCCCTCCAAGTGAAAAAGGAGAAGAAGGACGTAGCTAGGATCACATCACCTAGTGAACCTTATATATCTTGTGTCATTTACTTTTGTTATTGTCTTGTTTCATATTACTGTATCTATTCTGAAAAAGACAAGCTAAATCTGCTAAGCGACTATTTAACCAAAATGAACGCTAAAACCTTAAAAATCATTTCCGCTGTGCTAACCCTGATTAAGCAATCTAAGCGTTACCCTACTTTAGTAAATTGCTAAAATCACTAAGTATAAGTATCTTTACTGAAGCTTCTGACCTAAGTGCTCAGTTGCCTAAGCGTTCTAATCTTTAAAAGTGATACGAGATTTTTGAAGTCGAAAAAGACTTTAGGGTCTATTCAACCCCCTCCCCTTCTAGACCCTTTCGTATGCCACTTAGGACCACCAGCTTAGATAAGTTATTTGTACAAAGCGTTTGATATTTCTATTAATAGAATAAATGTTTTGATGCTGTTCATATAAATCTAAATGGCATTTAAATGTATTGAACAAATTAGTCCAAGAGATTTCAAGATAGACTTTCCACCTCTTATGTAGAAGAGGAGGCACTGGAATAGTCCAGTACTTAATCTCTAAAACTGAGAGTTCGTGAGTTAACGAATATTAATTGGGCATTAATATTGAACTCATAAGACACCCTCTTTGACAAGGATGTGCCAGTCGTACACTGATTAGATAGTGGGAGTTGGTGTCATGAATATGATTAATGGAATTAATATATTTGAACTCAACTCGCATTAATCCGATCACATGGGTATTTACTCTTTGACAGTCAATGATCGAGATTAAGATTGCAATAGTATGTGTGAACTTTAGACCTGAGGAGTCATTTAAAACATGCTTGTAGCATTGGATATGTTATCAGAGTAGTTACACCCGTATCACCTGGAAGGTGGGATCGACCTCGAAGTACGATCCAATAGTGCATTCGATGTTATAAGATAACTTGCCAAAATGGGATTCACCATCTTGATAGTAAACGAGTATGTGACTTGTACGATCGTAAGTAATTCAAATTATAAGTCTTTGGCCAAAGCATATAAACTATTCCATGATTGTCATTGAGGGTAGTTTGGTAATTTCACAATATTATGATTCTTAGTACAGTCTCAAGTTCAATGAGTTTGACTAAACCATTATTCTTACTTGATCGGGCACGTCGGTGAAGAGTTTATACACATATGGTATTTGTAGTCAAGGTTCGTGATGACATGATCATCTCGTTTTCAATTGGGTTACGATTTGGCACCACGGTGTTGGCTAGGTGGCAACCTTATCCTTTGGAATCCTCCCATTACCAATTCAATCAAGCTTAGAGAGTCGTGCTATGTGAAGAAAAAGAATATTTCCCTAAGCTAAGGGTATTTTGGTAAAATCACATTTGATGTGAATTGTCTGACAAAATAGATGACATGATTTAATTAAAGATATTTAATTAGATTAAATAAATTAATTAAATCATATTAATTCATAACTTAAATTAATTGGAGATTAATTTATAAGTTGAATTATATTAATTGCATTAATGTAATTAATTAATTACCAATTTGATTGGACTTGGATTAAATTAATTACACATGGGCTAAGTGAAAAATAAAGCCCGAAGCCCATCTGAAATAGGCCAAATCAGCCGCCACTCACTGAGTAACCTTGGGGGTGTCTTTTACTTGGTATAAGTATTCAGTCAGTGTCAGAACTCCAAACAGAAAAGTCATTGTTCTAGAATCTGACACTGAGCCAAAATAAACCTATATCATTAGGAAAGAAATATCACTCCCTCTCCATCCGTCTAGCCGCTTGAAATAGTTGCCGAGGAGGAGATCGAGCTTTTCTTGGAGAATTTTTCTTCCGCGTGATTATCTAGAGGCAGGAGTCCGGGGCTACTGCTGATAATTCAAGAATCAATAGACGAAAAAGGTAATTTGATTACTCTTGAAAATTTTTGTTAATTGATCTATATGCTAATATCATGAATATCCCTGAATCAGATTCTCAGGTGTGACTCGGATTAAAATTTTTGTCCGCTAGACCGAATCACAACAGTGGTATCAAAGCGAAAATTCGGGAATATCGTTATATTCGTTGTATGTTTATCTGTTTTAATTCTTAAAATATCATAAACATGTATTTACGTATTGTATGTAAATTCGGGTAATTTATATTATGCATGCTTATCTGTAAAATTAATATTTCATGAGTTGAATTGGATTTACTAGGTAAAACGAAAAAATTGAATTGGATTCGTGATTTTAATAAAAATTGGAACGGCAGCAGGCGACGGCAAAGCCGTCGCTAGCACCACTGCTACTGCATAGCAGAGGCGGCGGCAGCAGGTGTTGGGCTTAGCCCAGTGCATAAGTAAGCACTACTACAAAAAGATCCTATTACAGCGTCCCAATTACAGTGGTTTTTCAAAAAACCGCTGAACGGAGGGGGCTATTACAGCGGTTCGTGAAAGAAACGCTGTAATGGGTAATACGCGGCACCTATTACAGCGGTTCTTTCATGAACCGCTGTAATAGGTGCCAGGTCTATTACAGCGGTTCACTACTGAACCGCTGTAAAAGGCAGCTAAAAAAAAAAAATTTAAACCTATTACAGGGGTTTTTAAAAAACCGCTGTAATAGGGTATACCTATTACAGGGGTTTTTAAAAAAAACGCTGTAATAGGCCATGTACGAAAAAATTTGAAATATTTTTATCTTCCCGCTTCTCTCTCCCACTCTCAAAATTTAAAACCCATTTCAGCTTCTCTCTCTCTCTATTCTCGGTCTCTCTCTCTCTCTCGATCCCCCCCTCCCCAAAAAAGCTCGACATCACTACCACTTACCGGCGCCACCGCCACCACCACTTACCGCCGCCGCCGCCGCCGCCACGACGATAGTAAGCTTCTTCTCTTTCTCTCTTCTTCCCTCTATATATATATATATCTATATTTGTATATGTGTATATGTGTGGGTGTATTTATTTTGTGTATATGTGTATATTTGTGTATGTCCGGGTGTATGTATATTTGTGTATATGTGGATGGGTTTGTGTATATTGCGTATATGTTGATGGGTGTATGTATATTTGTGTATATGTGGATGGGTGTATGTATATTTGGGTATATGTTCATGGGTGTATGTATATTTGTGTGTATGTTCATGGGTGTATGTATATTTGTGTATGTGTGGATGGGTGTATGTATATTTGTGTATGTGTGGATGGGTGTATGTATATTTGTGTATGTGTGGATGGGTGTATGTATATTTGTGTATTTACGAAAATATTTCTCGGTTGAAATTTTGCGGTATTGAAATGACTCGAAATTCGTATAGTCATAGCGAAACGGTATTCTAAACAAAACGCATGACAATGTCATGCGATCTCGGAATTTTAGCCATTTGAGATCGTTTAAGGCCTCAAATTTGCGTTTTATTACGAAAATAGGGTATTTTTGTAATAAAACGCACATTTGAGGCCTTAAACGATCTCAAATGGCTAAAATCACGAGAGCGCAAGGCTTAGCCTTGCGTTTTGTTCGGAATGCCGTTTCGTATCATTCCGACACGGTCAAAAAAATTTTAAAAATTTTTCCGAGGCCTATTACAGCGGTTTTTTCCAAAACCGCTGTAATAGGCCCCGGAAAAATATTTTTTTTTTTTTTTAATAGCGGTTATTTGTATAACCGCTGTAATAGGGTATACCTATTACAGCGGTTATAAAAATAACCGCTATAATAGGTGCCTATTACAGCAGTTTTTAACCGCTGTAATTGGCTTGAACCAATTACAGCGGTACCTATTACAGCGGTTAAAACCGCTGTAATTGGCCAAAAAAAACCGCTGTAATAGGTCATTTCTGTAGTAGTGAAGGGCTAGGCAAGTGTGCATATGCAAGCCCAGCGCACAAAGTTGCGCTAGCTAAATAGGCCCAGCGCAGGTTAATGTTTTTTGTTGCCCAGCGCAATTAATTAATAATGCTGGGCCAAACCCGACTGTTGTTTAATTAATTGGATATTTTTTGTATTGGGCCTAATATAATTAATTATAGGGCTTGGCCCAAATGATTTAAATTGGAATTGACCAATTATCAATGAATTAATTATATGGGTTCAATCCAAATTGAAAAACTTAACCTACATATTTATCAAATATACAACCCTAAATAAATTTCAATTCAACTTCTAAATTGGATTTAGTGAAGAAATTTTAATTGGATTTAAATTTATTCAAAAACCCTAAATTGGAATTAGGAAATTTAAATTAGATTTAATTTTATTCTCAATTAGATTTAGTTACTTTATTTAAACTGGATTTAAACTTGAAAAATTTCAATTGAACTTAGAATAGTTCAAAAGTCTTAAATTGGATTTAAAACTCTTTTTCAAAGATGATATATATTAAATTGGATTTATTAAATTAGATTTAAATACCTCTTTCCTTTTACATGATATTGTCATGTGTTTAGATTAAATTACCCATTGGACTTTATTTGATGATAGTCAATCTTTAATTAGATTAAAGTATTCAAAATAAATTGGATTTATTTTGATGATATTAATTTGGATTTAATTGAAGAATAAATTGGACTTAATCAAGAGATTGAATTGGATTCAAT
The DNA here is from genome assembly GCA_019426215.1 of Buddleja alternifolia. Taxonomy (NCBI): domain Eukaryota; kingdom Viridiplantae; phylum Streptophyta; class Magnoliopsida; order Lamiales; family Scrophulariaceae; genus Buddleja; species Buddleja alternifolia. The sequence continues at coordinate 248,714 of CM033400.1, read as the reverse complement.
CATAGATTAAATTAGATTTAATCTTAAACTAAATTAGATTTAATCACACGTTAAATTAGATTTAAAGGATAAATTCACAATTGTGTTTTAAATTGTTTATATGCTCCTTACATATGTGATGGTGACACCATGTATGGACTTAGGGTTTTATTTAAGTTGTCTTACCTGGGTTGTACTAGGCCGATTTTGAGCCCCCCAGTTTGTATCTTCAATTCATAGAATTTTGTATAGGTTATTTCTATGTAATTGTTTTAGAGATAGGCCCAAATGGCGGTTCATGATGGCACATGAAGTCTTGGAGATTCAAGAAGATTAGATCTTTGTATAGGGCCTACCCTTTGTAGTAGATAGGACCCCTCCCCGATCACTCATTGGCTCGAGTTGATCTAGATAGTCCATACATGTGTGTGTTGTTAGAATTGCTAGGCTTATTCTTATGCATTTCCAATTATTGCGCGATAAAGAAATTAATGTGCAAAGTGTGACCAACTTAATAACATTATCGAATGTTATAATTCCCCCATATTAAAATACTAAGTAAATAAAGGGGCATTGGATGTCCTAGCTCTCCATCAAACTTTAGAAGATGGGTTCATTTTTGGTGCGTGGCATCTTCCCGGAATAAGGGGTCATGCATCTAGACATGGTACTCCATCTTCTCTAGTGCATTTGATGCCTTCATGTCAAAACAAATTTCGCCCCATATATCGTTCAAGGTTGCAAGGCAAGATTAAATTGTTAGACTGAAAGGAGTTGATGGAATAAATGACTCAGATGGATCACCACCTATATATCGAAAAAGTTTGCGGTTTAGTGATCCATGAGCTAAAGGAGATTGAATCATCGATTGGACTGATTGATATTTGACATCACCTCAGTGATCTAAAGAGCCATATATTGTTCAAGGTTGCAACTTGTTTAGATCGTTGGGGAAATCAATCAATCACTATGAACCAATCCAACTAGGTTTCCAATTATTGCAGTGGGAGTGCAATATTTCAAGAAAAATAGTGGGAGTCAAGTAAATATTGAAATTCTTAATTTTACTTGAAAGTACATAATAACACATCTAATCAAAAATCTTGGTTAAATTTTCTGCAGTTTATTTCTATCACAATGACAAACCCTTTGAAACCAATGCTTGAGAAAAATGTCCTCACTGGACCAAACTATGTTGATTGGATCAAAGCGCTGAGGGCATAGCTCAAGAAGAAATCACTTAAGCAATTTTTGGAGCAAGATGGTCCATCTTTGCCTAGGGTCAACGATGGAAAATCTGCTCTGAAAATCAATAAGAGATGGATCTCTGATGCCTAGAAGGTCACTGACTTCATGTTGCATTCCATGAGCAACGAACTGAGACATTTACATTTTGATATGGAAAGTCTGAGGTCAATGATGCTTCATTTGGAGGAGATGTTCAGGGAACATGGAAAGTCAACTCGATATTATTTATCGAAAGAACTTTTCCAAACTAGAATGAGAGAAAGTGATGAAGTTGCCAGTCCATGGATTTTCGTCTGGAAGTTGATCTCATTCTTCAATCTCTCCCTAAATCCTTCTCTGCCTATGTTTCTAACTTTGAGATAGATGACTTAGGAGGATCCTTAGTGGATCTCAGAGATAGGCTTGTATACATGCAATGCCAACTGAGAAAGGAATGGGATGATGATGTTGTACCTCCAACTGGGCTACTTGGAGTAAGAATTGCTTCTGAAAACTATGACTAAATAACCAAACGCTCAAAAGTCCAAAAGACTTGTATCCATTGCAGGGAAGTGGATGAATGGAAGCATGACTGCCCTAAGCCATCAGCTGAAAGCAAATCAGGTATAGAACTTTATGTTTTTGAAACAAATTCTTCTATGATGATATTTTCTAATTCTTGGATTCTAGATTCCGGAGCTAGTGCTCATATTTGTGTTTTGAACCAAGATCTGAAAACAAGTAGAAAGCTGGCTGAGAACGAAGTGATGATCAATGTAGGAAGCGGACACAGCGTGACTGCGACTCACATTGGAATTACTTCTATTTCATAAATTTTTGGACATCAGATTAGATTAGATGATTGCCTTGTTTTGCCCAATGGGCTCAAGAATATTATTTCTATTCCTGTATTAGTCAGGAAAGGATATTTGTTTAATTTTAAACATAATTCTTGCGATATTTATTTTGAAAATAAATGGATTGGTTCTGCATCTTTAATTAATGGTTTATACTATTTGAATGTCCGAAATCAATGTATGGTTAATACTATGACTAGAAAACGTAGTTTGAATGGAATGAACCAAAAACTCATATGGCACCTTAGACTAGGACGTGCCGGTGAATTTAAGATTCACAAATTGGAAAAACGTAGACTCATTGGTCCACTTGGGTCTGACCCATATCTGACTTGTGAATCGTGCCTCAAAGGCAAAATGACTAGGTCACCATTCACTGGACATTTCGAAAGGGCAAATGAAGTTTTAGGATTAATCCACACTGACGTTTGTGGGCCCCTCAAGGATGCGGTCCATAGAGGTTTTCAGTACTTTATAACCTTCATAGATGACCACTCTAGGTATGGTCTAGTTTATCTGATGAAGTATAAATCCGAAGCACTTGAATGGTTCAAGGAATTCAAAGCTTTGACTAAAAAATAAACTGGGCACAGTATTTAGGCACTGAGATCAGATCGAGGTAGTGAATACATGAGTGTTGAGTTTGACGAGTTCTTAAAAGAACAAGGCAATTTATTACAACTAACTCCTCCAGCAACCCCTACAACTCAACGGAGTAGAAAAAAGAATGAATCGTACTCTATTGGACATGATACGCTCCATGCTTAGCTACATCGATTTACCCATCTCATTTGTGGGGACATGCTTTGCTTAATATGGGGTTGCCCAGCATATGTAAAGAAGACCAAGGTAGAGAAACTACAGGATAGATCCTTGAAAGTACGTTTTATCGATTTTCCTGTAGATTCGATGGGATACCTCTTTTACCTGCAAAATGATCATAGGATCATCGTGGCCTTACAAGCCCACTTTCTTGAAGAAGAATTTATTCGAGAAGGTGCTGCAGGTAGAAAGATTGTTCTGGAAGAATAAGATAACATCCCTTCGGAGACATCAGTTTAAAAATCTGAACCCAACTTGACACAACCGTCGCAGCGATGATCTAGCAAAGTATCTCAGACGCCTGAGAGATATGGATATCTGCACAAAATGCAGCATTATTTGTATGCCATTGCAGAAGAAAGCCATGGAGATGATCCCTCTGACTATGATGAAGCAGCGACGGGTATAGATTCCTCTAAGTGACTTGAGGCTATGAAAGCCGAGATTGATTCGATGTATTCGAACCAAGTCTGGACTCTTACTGATCTTCTAAATGGAGTACGACTAATTGGATGCAAATGGATCTATAAGAAAAAATTGGTCCGGATGGCAAGGTGGACATCTATAAGGCCAGGCTAATGGCAAAAGGTTATAGTCAAAAGAAGGGCATTGACTATGAGGAAACCTTTTCGCCAGTAGCCATGATCAAATCTATTAGAATTCTACTAGCCATAGCTGCAAACATAGATCATGAAGTCTGGCAAATGGATGTAAAGATCGCATTCTTAAATGGACACTTGGATGAGGACATTTATATGCAACAGCCCAGGGGCTTTATATTCGAAGCCGACTCTCATAAAGTTTGCAAACTTAATCGGTCCATCTATGGACTGAAGCAAGCCTCTCGGAGTTGTAATTTGAGGTTCGATGAAGAAGCCAAGAAATATGGCTTCATCAAGAATGAAGACGAACCGTGTGTCTATAAAATGGTCAGTGGGAGCAAGTTGACATTCCTGGTTCTATACGTAGATGACATACTACTTATAGGGAATGACATAGGCTTATTGACTTTGATCAAGACATGGCTCTCAAGTACATTCTCCATGAAAGACTTGGGAGAAGCGGCCTACATTCTAGGAATTCGCCTTTATAGAGATAGAGCGAATAGAATGATTGGTCTCTCCCATGCACTCTACCAAGAGAAAGTCTTTAGGAGATATGAAATTCATAACTCTAAGGGAGGACTTTTGCTCATGAGACATGGCATTCATCTTTCCAAATCTATGAGTCCCAAAACAAACAAGGATAGAATGGAAATGAGGAATATACCCTATGTATCCGCTGTGGGTAGTCTCATGTACGCAATATTATGAATGAGGCCAGATCTGGTACATGTTTTGAGCATGGTCAGTAGGTTTCAAGCTAACCCCGGAGGAGTCTCACTAGATAGTAGCGAAGTGTATCTTAAAGTACTTAAGAAAAACTAAAGCTATGCTACTAATATATGGGAATGGACAACTGAAGGTGGATGGTTACACTGACTCAAATTTCCAATCTGATCTGGATGACCTTAAATTTACCTCTGGGTACATATTCACACTCAGTGGAGGAGCAGTGTCTTGGAAAAGTTCCAAGCAAAGAACAACTGCAGACTCCACAATGGAGGCAAAATATGTGGCAATCTCTGAGGCAGCCAAAGAAGCTGTTTGGATGAGAAACTTATAGCCAAACTTGGAGTGGTTCCTAGCGTGGAAATGTCATTGCCACTACGGTGTGACAACAACGGAGCAATTGTGCAAGCTAAAGAACCAAGGTCTCACAACAAATCTAAACACGTGATGAGGAAATATCATATAATACGAGAAATCGTTGGAAGAAGCGATATAGCCATGCAGAAAATAGCCTCAGCCGAAAACGTGGCTGACCCACTCACTAAGCCATTATCACAGGCGGTGCTAGATAAACATCTTGAGAATATTGAAATCAAATACCATAGCAATTGGCATTGAGTTGAAAGTTGGAGATTGTTAGGTGTATACCCTCAATGCCTATGAGGAATTAGATTGTGCAGGGCTTAGATAAGTTATTTGTACAAAACGTTTGATATTTCTATTAATAGAATAAAGGTTTTGATGTTGTTCATAGAAATCTAAATGGCATTTAAATGTATTGAACAAATTAATCCAAGAGATTTCAAGATAGACTTTCCACCTCTTATGGACAAGAGGGGGCACTGGAACAGTCCAGTACTTATTCTCTAAAACTGGGAGTTCGTGAGTTAACGAATATTAATTGGGCATTAACATTCAACTCATAAGACACCTTCTTTGACAAGGAAATGCCAGTCGTACATTAATTAGATAGTGGGAGCTGGTGTCATGAATATGATTAATGGAATTAACATATTTGAACTTGACTCGCATTAATCCGATCACATGGGTATTTACTCTTTGACAATCAATGATTGGGATTAAGATTGTGATAGTATGTGTGAACTTTAGACCTGAGGAGTCATTTATAACATGCTTGTGTATTGGATATGTTATCAGAGTAGTTAGACCCGTATCACCTGAAAGGTGGGGTCGACCTCGAAGTACGATCTAATAGTGCATTCGATGTTATAAGATAACTGGCCAAAATGGGATTCACCGTCTTGATAGTAAACGAGTATGTGACCTGTACGATCGCAAGTAATTGAAATTATAAGTCTTTGGTCAAAGCATATAAACTATCTCGTGATTGTCACTGAGGGCAGTTTGGTAATTTCACATTATTATGATTCTTAGTACAATATCAAGTTCTATAAGTTTGACTAAACCATGACTCTTACTTGATCGGGTCACGTTGGTGAAGAGTTTATACACATATGGTATTCATAGTCAAGTTGGTATCATCTCGTTTTCAATTGGGTTACGATTTGTTTCCACGGTGTTGGCTAGATGACAACCTTATCCTTTGGAATCCTCCCATTGCCAATTGAATTGAGCCTAGAGTCTAATGCCCAATCATCTCTCACGCACCCATCAATAAGCCTGTCATATAGTTAGCATTTATTATTGACTATAAATGGCATGATTGCACGAACATGATTACTTTCTAATTATACGATAGCTGCATTTAAGGTACATTTTTACTAATGTTTATGACTAGTTAAGCAGGCATGACGACTAAGCAGGCACGACGTCTAGCATTTATCGCTAGTTAATCAATGAACAAAATTTTTTGAAAAAAAAAAAGACATGATAATTGACGTGCTTCCCAGGTGGTCACCCATCTCTGGATTCCTCCCGTCTGAGCATGCTTAACTTTAAAGTTTTGATTGAATTTGGTATACGAAAGCTTCCCACTAGTCACCGGGTCAATATATTTCATGCTCTACGTGCTACTTACGTGTCATTTATATGTCACGATGAATGTAAATATGTGACACATAGAAAATATAAGGCACAAACGTATAACACTTATTAAGCTAGCAGCTGCAAATAATTCATTGAATATAATAATAATAAAAGTTAACAAACTTCACAATGAAGTTTGCAAACCGCCTTAAACTTTTTAAAAGGTTTCTGGACGAAAAATGGAGAGAAAAAGGTAGGAAAAAGAAGGAAAAGAGAGAAGAAAGAAAATAATGAAAAGAGAGAAAAAAAATTCAAGGAAAAATAGGAAATGAAGAGTAATGGGTAAAGGGAGCTAGGCAAATCGACGTGGCCGTTACAAGTAAGTCTTTTACCGATTGTTTCTTCAATTTAATTGGTGAATTTGGAATAATTATACAGGATTGTATTTAGTTATGTTATATACCCTTTTTTACAGATTATTGCACATCTAAAATTAGGAAGAAGTATCATTAGCTAGCTTCGGTAGCATCACTTTTCTAGTTCATTGCAAAGGACTTAAGGTAAGTTGAATGTTCGTTTGCTACTTCATAAGAACCATATTATGCATGTTTGTGATGTTTTAAGATAATTGTTTGGAAATGAATGTTATTACTTGCCTATTGTGTAAAGTGTTGAGGTATATATGTTTATGATGTTTTAAGATGATTGTTTGGGGATGAATGTTATTTTTGGTTTATTGTGTATATATGATTATAATGCATGATGTTGATGTACATGTAAAGAAAATGATTTGAAAAAGGGAGGTATGGTATTTGATTGATGGTCGGGTAGGCATGGGACGCCGGTGGGACCGACGAACCCAAAAGACTCGTGGTGAATACCTTGAGGTGTAAAAGCCAAGATAGATAAAGCCACGATGTACTGGTGGTGAATACCTTGAGGCGTAAAAGCCAAGATAGATAAAGCCACAATGTATGATAGAGTTAGCGGTTAATATCGTAGGGCCGAAAGGTCGGTTATGAGAACCCCATGATGCCTCTTCCATTGGCCAATTGTTATGAACAAGTTCTGATAACGGATGCCTATCACTATCAGTCGAATAACGCACTTCGAGGGTACCCAAAAAGGAAAGGATAAAAAGGAAAAAGAAAAGTTTTAACTGAACTATGCATTATTGACTGTCGTATGTGATATGTGAAACGTTGCTTTTAAAAATATGAGCTTCTTCTTACTGAGCCATTAGCTCATTAGGTTCTTATGATGCAGGTGATGATCATGTTAATATGTGAAGGTTGCCCAAGTCTCTAGAGCGGTCAGACAGAGCTATGTTCATATGCCATGCTTCGAGCACTTTTGTACTCTGATGTTGATTTGTATAACCGCTCTGTTATGGTTTTGTAAACATAAGTATGTTAATACATGAATGAAGGTGCTGGGTTTGATGTATATAAATAAAAAAATAATTTGCTTTTATTTTAAAAGGGATATATTCTTTTTTTTTTAAAACCATAACATTTCAAAGGAACAAAATGGGTCATCGCCCCCTTGGTCTGACCGTGTGGCTTATCTGAGTTACATATACGGGTCGGGTCGGGTCGGGGTGCGTGACAAGTTGTGGTATCAGAGCGGAGGTTTAGTCTTTCCTGAAGACAGAAGAAGGCATATGAACATATTCTGGCTGGGAAACTTGGTCAACACTTTAGTTTATTCTTTTATGTTTGATCAATGCATATTATTGTCATTATGGTGCATTCATTATTGGCTAGTGAATGGGATAAGTTAGGAAAAATATAGGAAATCATGACGCCAAAAAGAAAGGCAATGGGTGCCTAAGAGGGTGGCAACAATGTGATGGGTAATCTAACTAATCTGATACAAGAACAAACTAGAATGCATGTTGAGCAAATTCAACAGTTACCGGACATGCAACAGAGAACTCAAGAACAGAATTAGCAAGCTCATGCACCTCCTGTTCGACCTAACAATCCATAAGCTGTGTATGAGAAGTTCAAAAAAATGGAACCATCTGATTTCTACGGTAGCTCGGATCCCATAGTCGCAGAGGAGTGGGTTAAATTGTTGGATATCATCTTTGACTACATGCATATCGATGATGCTGATAAGGTACTTTGTGCAATCTTCTTACTGAAGAAAGAAGCAAGAATCTGGTGGGAAGGAGCCGAACTTGCCGTGGATTTGGAGACATTGACATGGGATAGGTTCAACGTGATCTTATATGACAAGTACTTCACCCGAGATGCTAGATCCCTTAAGGTAAAGGAGTTCTTGGAGTTGAAGCAGGGAGACATGACTGTATGTGACTATGTTAGAAAAATTGAAAAGGGTTGCAGATATGTACCGTACATTGCAAGAGATAATATTGAAACGATCGATCACTTTTTGAGAGGATTGAAACCTGAGATTAGACGGGATGTAAGGATGTCTTCTGCAAACTCAGTTTAGGGAAATTGTGGATAAAGCTTTGATGGCTGACCTGGATGAAAAAGAAATTCACAAATCCTATCAACAAAAGAGACAAATGTTCACTCCAAGAAACCCGACACAATGGAAGAAACCAGAGCAGAAACCAGGTCAAGGAAATGACAAGCATCTTAGAGTTGGACAGACCTCCAATGCGATTGAAAAACCTAAATGTACTAAATGTGGGAGGAATCATTTTGGTGAATGCCAAATGGGTTTCAACAGTTGTTTCAAATGCAAGAAGCCTGGACATTTTGCAAAGGATTGCCCCAACCCTCCAGAACAAAGTGCAGGAGAGACTTTATTCAATGAAAAATGAGCAAGCTGAGGCAGATCCCTCTGTCGTTTCAGGTACCATTTTGATTTTGGGTATGCCTGCATTTGCATTGATAGATTCAGGTTCTACACATTCATTCATTTCAAATGCATTTATGAGAAAATTGGGTATTACACCAGATTTGTTAAAAATAAGATATAGCGTAACAATTCCATCGGGGGAAGAAATGGATTTTAGTCATGTATTGAGGGCTTGTTCTATTTAGATTGGTATCCGAACACTATATGCTGATCTTGTTGTTCTACTAATTTCAAATTTTGAGTTTATTTTGGGTATGGATTAGCTTATCAAATATCATGCCACCATTGATTGTAATAAGAAAGTCGTGATCTTTCAGCCACCTGGAAAAGAACAATTTATGTTTAGTGGCACTTCCTGTTCATTTTCCTTACCAATTATATCAGCATTGAAGGCCCAAAAGATGTTGAACAAAGGTTGTGTTGGATATTTGGCAAGTGTGGTGGACACTTCAATTGAGACACATCTAAAGCCTAAAAATGTGGAAGTGGTTAGAGAATTTCTAGAAGTATTTCCAGATGATTTACCAAGACTACCACCAGATCGAAAGGTTGAATTTGTGATGGATGTTGTGTCAGGAACTGTCCCTATTTGTAAAGCACCATATAGAATGGCACCAATAGAGTTAAAAGTGCAACTACAGGATTTGCTTGATAAGGGTTTCATTCACCCTAGTTATTCTTCTTGGGGAGCTCCTGTGTTGTTTGTTAAAAAGAAAGATGGAACCTTGCGGTTATGCATTGATTACAGAGAACTAAATAAAGTAACAATCAAGAATAAGTATCCCCTTCCCAGAATAGATGACTTGTTTGATCAATTGCAATGTGCATCGGTGTTTTCTAAGATTGATTTGCATTCTGGTTATCATCAACTAAAAATCAAGGAGGAAGATATACAGAAAACTGCATTCAGAACAAGGTATGGCCATTATGAGTTTCTAGTAATGCCTTTCGGTTTAACGAATGCTCCTGCAGCTTTCATGGACTTAATGAATCGGGTAGTCAAGCAGTTTCTTGATAAATTTGTGATTATATTTATTGATGACATCTTGATCTACTCACGCGATGAACGAGAACACAAGGAACATTTGAAACTTGTGTTGCAAGTTCTCAAAGAGAAACAACTACATGCAAAATTCAAGAAGTGTGAATTCTGGCTGGAACAAGTGGTATTCTTAAGGCATGTAGTATCCAAGAATGGAATCTTAGTTGACCCGAGTAAAATAGAAGCTTTGCATAACTGGCTAACACCAACAAATGTATCAGAAGTTAGGATTTCTTAGGATTGGCAGGATATTACAGAAGATTTGTTTAGGGATTTTCAAAATTGGTCTTTCCATTGACGATGTTGACAAGAAAGAACATGAAATTTATTTGGACTGATGCTTGCGAAAAGAGTTTTCAAGAGTTGAAACACCGATTGACAACCACTAATTATTCTTTCTGTTCCTACTGGAACCGGTGGATTCGTTGTGTATAGTGATGCTTCTAAAAATGGTTTTGAGTGTTGTGTTAATGCAAGATGGGAAGGTAATTGCCTATGCTTCAAGGCAATTGAAAGAGTATGAAAAGAATTATCCAACGCATGATCTGGAACTTGCTACTGTTGTCTTTGCCCTGAAAATTTGGAGGCATTACTTGTATGGTGAAAAGTGTGAGATTTATACCGATCATAAAAGTTTAAAGTACTTCTTTACCCAAAAAGAGCTGAATATGAGACAACAGAGATGGTTGGAACTTGTCAAAGATTATGACTGTGTGATTAACTATCATCCAGGTAAAGCAAATGTGGTAGTTGATGCGCTGAGTAGAAAGTCCATGTCTTCTTTCCTTATCACACAGAAGCCATTATTACTAGATTTGCAGAAATTGGAACTTAAAATTATGTCTGAAGGGAAGGTATGCTTTTTTTGAACTCTGACGTTGAAGTTTGCACTTCGTGATAAAATCATTGAAGCTCAGAAAGGTGATGTTTATTTATCTGAGATAAAGAAAAAGATGGATGAAGGAAAGAGTATAGAGTTCCCAATTTTTGATGAGGGAGTTATGCAATATAATGGGAGGTTATGTGTGCCATCTGATCAAGACATCAAGGAAGATATTCTGAAAGAAGCTCATACTAGTCCTTATTTGGTACGCCCCGGTAGCGCAAAGATGTATAAGGACTTACAACAACATTATTGGTGGACTGGTATGAAGAAAGATACAGCAACATTTGTAGTAGAGTGTTTAACTTGTCAATAGGTTAAGGTTGAATATCAAAGACCAGCGGGTTTATTAAAGGCTCTACCAATCCCAAAATGGAAGTGGGAGCATATTACTATAGATTTTGTGCTTGGGTTGCCTAAGACTCAGAAGGGATAGAACTCCATATGGGGTGATTGACGATAGATTAAAAAAATCAGCTCATTTTCTTTCAGTAAGGTCGACATATAATATGGATCAATATGCTTAGCAGTACATTAAAGAAATAGTAAGATTGCATGGAGTGCCAGTTTCCATAGTATCCAATAGGGATCCTAAATTCACTTCTACATTCTGGAAGAGTTTTCACAATGCCATGGGAACAAAGCTTGCATTCAGTACAACATTTCATCCACAGAGCGATGGGCAATCTGAAAGGGTTATACAAATACTTGAGGATATGCTAAGAGCGTGCACACTAGATTTCCAAGAAAACTGGGATGTGAAATTACCATTGGTAGAATTTACCTATAACAACAGCTACCAATCTACCATTGCAATGGCACCGTATGAAGCATTATATGGAAGAAAGTGCAGATCTCTAGTTCATTGGGATGAAGTTGGAGAAAGAAGACTACTTGGTCCAGAATTGGTACAACAAACAACAATGATTGTGGAAAAGATACGTGAAAGAATGAAAATGGCACAGAGTAGGCAGAAAATTTATGCAGACATAGGAAGAAGGGATTTGCAATTTTCTATTGGACATCATGTGTTCCTGAAAGTGGCCCCAATGAAAGGAATCATGAGATTTGAGAAGAAAGGAAAACTGAGCCCGAGGTATGTTGGTCCGTTTGAAATTCTTGAAAGAGTTGGAGATAGAGCTTACAGAGTGGCCTTACCTCCTTCATTAACCAGTGTTCATAATGTGTTCCATGTGTCCATGCTGAAGAAATACATTTCAAATCCTTCTCATGTGCTAAGTTACGAGCCGTTGGAGCTATCTCCAAATTTAGTTTATGAAGAGAAACCACTGCAAATCCTTGATCAGAAGGTGAAACAATTGAGAAACAAAAGTATTAATCTGGTAAAGGTTTTGTGGAAAAATCATGCGGTAGAAGAAGCTACATGGGAACGGGAAGAAGAAATGCGGAACAAGTATCCAGAATCATTTCGGTATGTCAAATTTCAAGGACGAAATTTTTTGAATGAGGTTATGATTGTCATGCCCAAACATCTCTCACGCAGCCAACAATAAGCATGTCATATAGTTAGCATTTATTATTGACTATAAATGGCATGATTGCACGAACATGATTACTTTCTAATTATACGATAATTGCATTAAGGTACATTTTTGCTAACATTTATGACTAGTTAAGCAGGCATGACGTCTAAGCATTTATCGCTATTTAATCAATGAACAAAATGTTTTGAAAAAAAAAAAGATAATTGACGTGCTTCCCAGGTGGTCACCCATCTCCGGATTGCTCCCGTCTGAGCACGCTTAACTTCAGATTTTTGATTGAATCTGGTACACGAAAGCTTCCCACTAGTCACCGGGTCAATATATTTCATGCCCTATGTGCTACTTACATGTCATTAATATGTCACGATGAATATAAATATGTGACACATAGAAAATATAAGGCACAAACGTATAACACATATTAAGCTAGCAACTGCAAATAATTCATTGAATATAATAATGATAAAAGTTAACAAACTTCACAATGATGTTTGCCAACCGCCTTAACCTTTTTAAAAGGTTTCTGGACGAAAAAATGGAGAGAAAAAGGTAGGAAAAAGAAGGAAAAGAGAGAAGAAAGAAAAGAAAGAAAAGAGAGAAAAAAAAATTCAAGGAAAAATAGGAAATGAAGAGTAATAGGTGAAGGGAGCTAGGCATATCGACGTGGTCGTTACAAGTAAGTCTTTTACCGATTGTTTCTTCAATTTAATCGGTGAATTTGGAATAATTATAGAGGATTGTATTTAGGTATGTTATATACCCTTTTTACAGATTATTGCACATCTAAAATTAGGAAGAAGTGTCATTAGCTAGCTTCAGTAGTGCCACCTTTTCTAGTTCATTACAAAGGACTTAAGGTAAGTTGAATGTTCGTTTGCTGCGTCATAAGAACCATATTATGCATGTTTGTAATGTTTTAAGATAATTGTTCAGAAATGAATGTTATTACTTGCCTATTATGTACAGTGTTGAGGTATATATGTTTATGATGTTTTAAGATGATTGCTTGGGAATGAATGTTATTTCTGGTTTATTGTGTATATATGATTATGATGCATGATATTGATGTACACGTAAAGAAAATGATTTGAAAAAGGGAGGTATGGTATTTGATTGATGGTCGGGTAGGCATGATACGCAGGTGGGATCGACGGACCCAAAAGACTGGTGGTGAATACCTTGAGGTGTAAAAGCCAAGATAGATAAAGCCACGATGTACTGGTGGTGAATACCTTGAGGCGTAAAAGCCAAGATAGATAAAGCCACGATGTATGAGAGAGCCAGCGGTTAATATCATAGGGCCGAAAGGTCGGTTATGAGAACCCCGTGATACCTCTTCCATTGGCCAATTGTTATGAACAGGTTCCGAAAACGGACGCCTATCACTATCAGTCGAATACCACACTTCGAGGGTATGCAAAAAGGAAAGGATAAAAAGGAAAAAAAAAAGTTTTAACTGAACTATGCATTATTGATTGTCGTATGTGATATGTGAAATGTTGCTTTTAAAAATATGAGCTTCTTCTTACTGAGCCATTAGCTCATTAGGTTTTTATGATGCAGGTGATGATCATGTTAATATGTGAAGGTTGCCCAAGTCTCTAGAGCGGTCAGACAGATCTATGTTCATATGCCATGCTTCGAGCACTTTTGTACTCTAATGTTGATTTGTATAACCGCTCTGTTATGGTTTTGTAAACATAAGTATGTTAATACAGGAATGAAGGTGCTGGGTTTGATGTATATAAATAAAAAAATGATTTGCTTTTATTTTAAAAGGGATATATTCTTTTTTTTTTTAAACCATAACATTTCAAAGGAAGAAAATGGGTCATTGCCCCCTTGGCCTGACCGTGTGGCTTATCTGAGTTACATGTACGGGTCAGGTCGGGTCGGGTTGTGTGGCATCGAGAGTTGAGCTTTGTGAAGAAAAGGAATATTTTCTTAAGCTAAGGGTATTTTGGTAAAATCACATTTGATGTGAATTGTCTGACAAAATAGATGGCATGATTTAATTATAAATATTTAATTGGATTAAATAAATTAATTAAATCATATTAATTCATAAGTTAAATTAATTGGAAATTAATTTATAAGTTGAATTATATTAATTAGATTAATGTAATTAATTAATTACCAATTTGATTGGACTTGGATTTAATTAATTACACATGGCTAAGTGAAAAACAAAGCCCGAAGCCAATCTGAAATAGGCCAAATCGGCCGCTCCTCACTGAGTAACCCTGGGGGTGTCTTTTACTTGGTATAAGTATTCAGTCAGTGTCAGAACTCCAAACAGACAAGTCATTGTTTTAGAATCTAACACTGAGCCAAAATAAACCTAGAGCATTAGGAAAGAAAAATCCCTCCCTTTCCATCCGTCTAGCCGCTTGCAATAGTTGCCGAGGAGGAGATCGAGCTTTTCTTGGAGAATTTTTCTTCCGCATGATTATCTAGAGGCAGGAGTTCGGGGCTGCTGTTGATAATTCAGGAATCAATAGATAAGAAAGGTAATTTGATTACTCTTGACAATTTTCGTTAATTGATCTATATGCTAATATCATGAATATCCCTGAATCGGATTCTCGGGTGTGATTCGGATTAAAACTTTCATCCGCTAGACCGAATCACAACACGTTTGACTGGATATAGTGACGCACATTGGGCTAGTTTCCCAGATACTTGGAATTCAACAATGGGCTGATGTGTATTTCTTAAGGATGCCTTGATTTCTTGGAAGTGCAAGAAGCAAGATTCTATCTGAAAATCTTCCATGGAGGCTGAATATAGAGCCATGTCTGCAGCTTGTTTTGAAATTATGTGGTTACGTGGTCTTCTTTCTGAACTTGGATTTCCTCAAGTTGATCCTACTCCGCTTCACAGTGACAACACTAGTGCCATTCAAATAACTACCAATCCAGTATATCATGAACGCATGAAACACATAGAAGTTGATTGTCATTGCATTCCTGAGGCCTTTGATCGTCATATTATCACACTTCCTCATATCATTACTGATCTTCAAATAGCTAATGTTTTTACAAAAGCTATGACTGGACAGCCACATAAGTTTCTTTGTAGCAAATTAATGCTAGTGGACTTACCCGCATCAATTTGGGGGGGGGGGGTTTGTTAATGAGATTATATTTTATTATTTTCTTATTTAGTATTGTAAATATTTAAAGGCTGGTTTTGTAACTGACATGTGCATATCTGTAGAGTAGATTTGAAACTGTTGGCAAACTTTTTGATATCATGTTTGTAGGAGATTCTTGATCTAATAGCTTGATTCTAGGAAATAGATTGAGCTGAAACTTGTATATATATTGTACGCCTCTTAGTGGAATATTTATTAAGAAATTATTTCAACAAATAGCTATAGTTTTGTCATGGTAGGACTATGAAAAGTTGGATTGAATAGTCTATCAATTGCTTATTCCCACTAGAAGTGTGAATACTCATTCCACATTCAACCATTAGCAATGGTTATTCCCACTCAAATGGGAATGATTGGGGGAACTTAAAAAAATTATACAAATAATAATAATTATTGAATTAATATATATTTTTAACAGGTTTTAAAAACTGGCATAAAAAGGGCTCTTGCTAAGGACGTTTTTACTGAAGAAATGATCTTGGTAAGGGTGTTTCTAATTACCTTTTTAAAAAAATAGGGGAAAGTGCTCTTGACAAGAGCGTTTTTGACTGATTATTCCCCCTCTCTTTGGTAGCGTTTTACACCACAATTCCTCAAAAAAATCTCTCATTCAAAAATCCTCTACTCTAAATTTCTCCTCCAACTAACGTATTTAAGGTATTCTTTCAATTTCATATACTTTTGCTTTGTTAAATTCGTTTTTGGATTTATATCAATTCAAACCCTAATTCCCAATTTTATTTTCGAAAAAAATTAGAGTTTAAATTAGTTCAAAATTTTGGTTGTTGAATTTTTGGGTATAATTTGCAAGTATAATTTCAAAGTTTTTAGGCATAATTTTGATTTTTTAGTTATAGTTTCGAATTTAGATTTTATGGTTTGAACTTTGATATAAATTTGAGGTATAATTTCGAATTTGTTGGTATAATTTGTACGTATAATTTCGAATTAGTGTTTATAGCTTGAAACTTTGATATAATTTTTAGTTTGTTGCATCATTTTTAAAATAATTCATGCCTATTAACTATTAAGGGATAATTACATGCAGACCCCCTCACGATAGACCTAATTACAGATTACTCCCAACCTTTTTTATTACTCACACCCCTCTCTAGTTACCAAACATTTACATTCGTCCACTGCCGTTAGGGCTACCTAGGTTTCCGTTAACCCAAGACCTGGCTAGACTAAATTGCCCCTGTAATAAAAAAATAAAATATATTAAAAAATACAAAATAATAAAAAATTCCCATGAGAGGTGTATCTATTAGATTATATAGTCGTTTATAGACGTTTTATTTCTGTTTTCTAGCCATTTTCAGATGTTGCCTATATATATCTTCATGCTTTTATCATTTTATCACAACATTTCGAATGACTTCATCCTCCAACACATCATATACGAATGTACCTGTATTGAAATATCGAAACGAGAGATGCAAAAAACTAGGATGTGGGAAGGCAACTACAATATTCGTTTCCAAATCATCATCCAATTCGGGAAGGCTTTAGTATCGGTGTTACCAATTCAACATGAGGGAGTGACGTCTCAACATGGTTCGTCTATGCAGGGGGATGTTGAACTCACCAATCTCTATACTGGCTGGTACATTCTACGTAGCCCAGTGGATACACTATATCCACAGACATTAAATCATTAATACATCCTAATAAAACAAAATTGTCGAATTCCTCTAAAAAAATCTTCCTGATCTTCTAGTTGAATAAAAGCGCGGGCAAATTCATCTATTGTAGGCAAAATCTGACATGTGATTGGCTCAATTAAAGCAGAAAAAGAGGCAATCGGGAGTTTTGGTGTATCATTGTATTCACACATGAACACCTTGTTCTCAACGAGTCGCCTCATTTTCCTGGACACGTTCTTTTACTGCTATTATAGTTGTAACTGGCAACCTCGCCTGCATATTGCTCAAAATCTCTAGTGGTAAACCAAGCAAGGACCGACGTATAGAAACCATTGAATATTTGAAGATGCAAACTGGGAAAACAAAAATAGGAGAACAATTTCAAAATTTAGAAGATAAGAGAAATATGAAAAAGGCAACACGATTTGAGGGTTTTATGAAAAGGCGCTCTGTTACAAAAATGGTGGAAAGCAAAACCTGATGATGAAGACTACTTAAATGGTGCAAGAAAATATTTGAAATGAAATGTTATTGTATATGAAAAGGTGTGTAATGGGTTTATGACAAGACGAGATTGGAAAACTTGGCAAAGAACTTATCAGGCATTTGAAAAGTTTTTTGTGTCAGGCATTTGAAAAGATAGAAGCTTATACCTTGTTTGGCGCCCATTAAGAAAGCAGACTTATTTAACATGTTTACTATTTGTTGTAACTGTAAAAAATGCTTGCCAGGGTTTTCGTGTGTATCATTAAAAACATTACAAATATACCCTTATCGAAATAAAAGTATTACAAATAGACCTTACATTGTTTTATTGTTTTACAATATGGTACCCTATTAATTGTGACATCTGACAAATGCACCCCAACATTCAATCATGCACCATATCATTAGAACACTAATAAAATCACCAATTAAAAACATATGCGTAATGGTAAGTCCTTACAATACTATTAGTCATCCATCAAATTTACTATATTACTACATACCATCAACAAACTATCTATCAATTTACCAAATTATCACATACCATCAAATAACTGAATAAGTATCCATCAAAATCAAATCACTAAATTCTGTTTTAACTTCAATTAACCACCAAATGACCACTTACAATTGCAATTAATCATCAAATCACCTTCAAGATCTTTGCTTCCTCGTTTCGGGCTAAGATGCACTAGTTTGATCCTTGTTTATAGAAAGCTTAGCTGGAACAGATTCAGACATGCTACCTCCAACACCACTAGCTGAATCATACTTTTGTTTGGTTCTCAACTCTCTAACCAGATTAGAATTAGCAACAGACCTTGTTGTTGTTATACCCAATATTTTGAAACCCGGACCGTTAATTGAATCAGAAAATCGATTGGGTCAAGGGGCATTGGTTCAACCGTCAGTTCAATAGTGGTCCAACCATTGATGTCATAATTATATAATTAAAATATTTATAATACTACTAATATTTAAAAATAATGAAGTATATTTATATATATCTATAGATATACATATATCTTATATATTTTGGGTATAATGTAAAACAAAACAAAATAAAAAACCAACTTAATTTTAACCCAAAATAAAAAAGAAAAAGATCAACTTAAATAGGAACCCTCAGCAACATATACTAAAGGAAATGTAAAAAGAAAAAAGAATATAAAATAATAAAATCAAATTAAAGCAACAGAGCCTTACAAAACCCTACTCCTTCACACTTTTCAGTTCACATGCCTAACGCCATTTCTTCTATTATTTTTCTTCTGATTTTTCTTCCTTTTTTTTCTCTTCTTCTAATCCTGTCTCTTTTGAATTTATCTCTCACCCACTTACAAATAAGCTACCTTGAGTTTCATTCTCTATACACTAAAAAATTGAAATCTGAAAAATGGGAAGGAGGGAAAAAGGTACAGTTGATTCTCAAATATACATTATATCATGAATCGGCCGATTCCGCCAACCCATGAATAGGCCTTTCGGTTCAGTGGTTCAACCATTGGGTAGGCGGTTTTCAAAAAGTATGGTGGTTTTGAGTTCCGTCGGTTATATAGCCCTCATTGGACTGTTTTAAGCTCCGGTCGACGGTTTGGTTGGTTCGACTAGCCAGTTCAGTCCGGGTTTTAAAACACTGGTTCCACCAACAACAAACTTATCTGCTGATTCAACAACCACATGCTTCTTTTCTGTATCAACATCAACATGCTTCTTAGTAGGTGGAACAGGTGCTATAATATTCTTTTTGTTTTGGTTGAAGTAGGCATAGGACTACATTTTTATACTTGACTTGATTTTAGAGGGGGGACATGGATTAGCTCTTGCTGGAGGTGGAGGAGTTGTTGCATTCTTATCAGCCATTGCCTCAAGTGTTACACTTGGAGGAGGAGGTGGTGTAGCTTTCTTAGACCTTGTAGCTAGAGGTGGTGGCAGAGTTGTCACATTCTTTTTAGTCATTGTTTCAGGTGTTGCACTTGTAGCTGAAGGTGGTGGTGCAAACTTCTTTGACTCAATTGTTGGAGGGGGTGGAGGAGTTGCTGATTAACTTGTTGCTGGAGTCTTCTTAGACCTTGTTAGAGCAACTGAGGATCTTGCAGCCAGTGGTGGAATTAAGGAACTTGTAGCCAAATAGGAGGAACTTGTCTGAGGTGGTGGAGTAGCAACCATGATCTCAAGGTTGCCATGCCACTTACAAATTCATCTTTCTTTGAGTGTTTCTTTTTTCTAGCACTTGTAGAAGGCTGTGCTTTTCTTTTACCTCTATCAGATCTTGGGTCTTTAGGATTATCATGCATGCCTTCTGTGGCTTCTGTAGTAGTAACTTTGAGGGGACATGTTGACCTATTGTGTCCAATGTCACAACAAATGCCACATCTCACAACACAAGCCCTCAAAACTGCATCTTTCTCACTTGTCTCCAAATTACGCTTTTCTTTTGGCCTACCAGGCTGCCTTTTATATGTTGGTGGTTTCAGAATTTTTGGTGCCACATCCAAATCATTTGGCCAAACTTCTCATTAGGTATTGATTTAATACAATACCTATAGGCCCTCATGTAAGTTGTAGCTGAAAAGGATTGGTCTGTGTAAAATGCAGGGTCCTCTCTCCAATGAGTTATGGCAAGAACAACATGTCTACAAGGGATCACTGAAACATCCCACATTCTGCAGTCACATGTTTTCTCCTTTAATTTGACAATGTAGTGAACATTTTGATCTTGCACTTAAAATTCATGTGACTCAGACCTTAGCAACTTGCATCTACTTGACTCTTTTTGTGCAATATTCAACATCTTTATAGCACTGGCTATAGCATTCACTCTCTTCCATTTCTTACCCTTTGATTTTCTTTCTTGCAGCCTAGTCATCTCCTTTGTCCTTAATCAATCTAGCAATTGAAGAATAGGTTTATTTCTCAGCTTCCCAACCCTTGCATTAAATGACTCAGACAAATTATTCATTACATGGTTGTTTTTTCAGCCTGATGTCATATACATGCCTAGACCATTGGCGAGAAGGGATCTTAATCAACCAGTCAAAAGTCGGTCTTTTTAGTTCTTTTATTTTGTTCATTGCAAAGTTGAATCCTACTGCATTGTATGACCGGGCAGCCATCCAGAAATACTTCTTCAAAGCAACTCCACCATATTGTGCTCTGAAGTTTGCATAAATATGCCTAGCATACCTTTTGTTTTGTGCATGAGACACTAATTGGTTAATGGCTTCCACCAATCCCTATGACATACATATAAAAGAAAAACATGTCAAATAACACCATAAATGACCATGCATATCAAATCACCCTCTCTTTGTAGTGATGCATTACATTTAAATCCTATTTAAAGCCATGCATTACATATGGATAACTTACAAAGAGTGAATATTAAATTTACCTTCTGTCTGTCAGGCATGAATGTCCAAGGTATGTCATCGCTAAAGCCTCCAAGCATGATTGACAAATTCTCAAAACAGAACTTCCAACTCTCCAAACTTTTAACCTATACAACAGCAAATGACAAAGGGTACAACCCATTGTTCCCATCCAACCCTATTACAGCAAGCAAGCAACTCCCAAAGGGACCTTTCAAATGACACCCATCAAAACCTAAAAATCAAGCAACCCCCAAAGGGACCTTTCAAATGACACCCATCAAAACCTAAAAATAGGCTACACCCTTGTAAGTAACCATCTCTCAATGCTGAAAATCCCAAAAAAAATCAGTGAAAATGTAGTTCATGAAGTACACTAGATGCTGGTGCCTCGGGATCAACAGTTCCTTCATCATCACACTGCAATGTGGCTATAGTGCCCTCATTGGTCAATAATATCATTTTTGCATAGTAAGGCAACTTGGCAAAAGACTCGGCAAAGCTGCCTTAAACCTCTGCTAAGGCCTTCTTCTTAGCCCTATAAATCTGCATGTAAGGAGGCCTAATCCCATGCCTCTCTAACTCATTCTAAA
This sequence comes from Buddleja alternifolia, assembly GCA_019426215.1. NCBI lineage: Eukaryota > Viridiplantae > Streptophyta > Magnoliopsida > Lamiales > Scrophulariaceae > Buddleja > Buddleja alternifolia. Next base: position 227,030 of record CM033400.1, on the reverse strand, counting down.
TTCCTTCATTTTTCACCCCATGATTGTTTAGCAAAAGGGGATTTAGTTTGCGGGCCATCCAATTGTTATCACCCGTAACAACACGGTATCGACAAATAATATAGAGTAAGTAAGATCGTCTCCACAGGGAAGGTTGTCAAGTACCAAACAAAGTTTATCCTATTATTTAGACTAGCGATTAGCAAGATTTAAGATTTTAACTAATTAAAAACAAAAATAAATAATAACAAAATTTATAAACAATAATTCGATAAATGGAAAGCCTAGGGATTAAGACTTCATCAAGGTATTTCTATGGATATTGAACTTCATTGGATTGTAAATTCTTGCATTCATTAAAGACCCGAATTTCCTTAATTACATGGATACTCTCCCGAGATCTCCATGAGTACCCAACTAAACTCGTTCTCGTCACTCCCATGATCAATAACTAATCTAGATGAATCCACTAATTTCCATGAAATTCGTTAGCTAGCCTCATGCACAATTACTAATAGCCCTATTGAGTAATTTAAACACGTCTATCAAATCTGAACTAATGAATTAATTCATCTCCCGGTACTTCTCAATTCACCTTAAATCATGTATTTGGTGGCCAATCATCTACAAGCATTAAGCCCTCATTGATAGATTAATTAAAGCAAGAAATAACCCAATGAAAATCAACAATCCATAATAATACTCAAGACTACATCTTAAACCCTAGAAAATTATTTAGCTACTCATAATTAAACAAGAAGAAGAAATAATTTGTATAAAACTAAGAATTCTCATGTTTAACAATGGTGGAAAATAATAAGAACAATTGGGGAAGAAGAAGAATTCAAGAAAAACCAAGAAGAACCCTTATGTTGGTGGCAAGAATCAAGATTTCTCTTTCTTCTCTTCAATGGCTTTCTTTTCTTTCTCTCCAAGTTTTCTCTCTTTCTCCTTCTCTCTCCCAAAGCGTCTTCTTTCTTTTCAAAGAATCTAAAACTCCCCTATTTTTCTGACTTCTTCTATTTATATAGGAATTCTAATTACAAAAGGCCCAACAAAAGACCCCAAATCCGAGCCCAACCAGAAATTCTGAGCTACGCGCTGCACAGTGGTGCCGAATATTGGCACCACTGTGCCAATTCTGCTGTCCACTTTTTACTTTACTTTTTTTTCAACTCAACTCCTTTCGTTTGGACTCTTCTTTGCTCCTGTTTAAGTCTCTTAGTTGACTTCTTCACTTTGCTTAGATATCCCTTCATTTACTCGCCAAATCAATCGTCCTTTGCCTATAAAAGCATTTAAACGACTTAGAAGCCAAAATACGCAAATACAAATAAAAACAACTAAAAAGATCAACTCAAGGTATGAATTCAAGACAAATGTGAGATAAAAACATACTAAATCAATGTTACTTTTAAGACCTAACACCAATCTACTGTGGCTTCTTTGGTAATATCAGCTCTTTCATTCTTTCTCTGAAATTTCTTCTCATCAATAAGTAAATAAGAATGTATTTTCCATGGACAACCTTTAGAAGCACATACTGCAGCCACCTTCTTTCTCTTATTTTTTTTATACAATGTTAAACCACTCTTGGATGACAAAATCCTTCAAATCCATCCAAAACTTATTAATATCCTCAAACATACCACCCACATTAAGTGCCACAGACTCTAATTCATTCTGTACAAATGGTATACCTCTAGTCAATGACCCTTTCAAAGGATCAGGAACAAACTCCTCGTCAAAGTGGTTTTCAATCTCACAATGGTCATCAGAATGATATCAATCCAACTCACCTGACTCATAATGTGCTAATGAGATAGAATCACCATCTGAATCAGAGCTATCCTTATGGCGCCATGAGTCTGTAGAACTTCTATCCTTTGGCAACCTGTCTTTCTCTTCACTTTCTTCATGTATTCCAGCACCTTCTCCATTATCATCATCTTCCACCACAAATTCACTCTCACTCTCACTGTCCTGCCTAACCACGGATACAAACAGATCAATCTCATTCAAGTTCGCATTCTTCTTAAACATGTCCATCACATCTTCATCATTTCCAACATGTAGACTATCTTCTGATTCATGTAACCCAGATGTCATATTAAGGTTTACTAATTCTTTCAACCCAAACAAGGTCTTCACATCACTGACCATGTTAGTTATACCATACCGGTCAGGGTCAATGTTGGGAAGCTTACGTTTCCTGCCCAAGTAGTTCACCTTAACCATATACAACTTCTCAGACATACCTATACAATCATTAAAAAACAGAATTACATTACACTAAAAATAAATACAAACACATTCCAGTAAACCCTAACTTTTCATTAGGTGTTTTCTTTCCAGGAAAACATACAATAATAAGACGGCATTGTTTAGTCTAAACCACTATAAATTATTGTAATGTTTAGGATAATGACATTATTAGCAAAAACCCTAAATATGCAAAATTGCATTGTCAAAATTAGGTTTTTGCCACCCCAATTTTCCACTCAAAATAGGTTTGAGATAAAACAAGAAGAAAATATATTAGAAACTCACGTCATATTCAACAAGTATTTGTAAGAGTAAACACAAAATCTTACCTTCAGCTGAAGAATGACTCCGAAAATCAAATGGGGAGGAGAATTCTAACTCCGATTGTCCATTAGATCGTGAAATCACACTATTTTGTAGTGGTTGAGAGCAAATGATCGGTCAGAATATGAGCACTTTTTGGGGGTATTGTTTGGTCTAGAGTGAAACATGATTTTTAGGTAGTATAGAGATATCCGATAGAAGGCTGCGTTATAAGGAGAGAATGAGAGAGCTAGAGAAGCTCAGAGGGCGGAAGTGAAAGGGAGAGTGGAGTTCTTAGAGTTTCTTAGTTTCAGACTGATTTTAGCGGGAATGAATGAGGAAGGCGACAAGCATACATAGATATTTTATCTATGGATTCAAAAAGGGGTATTTAGGTAATTGCACAATCATCATAATTATATTTAACAAATACACCCCTCTAATGAATTAAAGGTAACAATGAACCCCCTATATAATAGTGTAATAACTTTGACACGCCTGAGGGTATTACCGTCCTCTGAATGTGGTCAACTTTGGTCAATAAAAATTTGGAATTTTTATTTTGTTTTTTAATTAATTTTATTTTTTTAATACAAAGGTATTTTTTACTTTTCGCCAGTGTTAGTCCAAATTCTGCCGTGTAAGATTTTGGTAACTAGAGGGGGATGTGAGCAATAAAAAAAAGTAGGGGGTAATCTGTAATTAGGTCTGTCGTGAGGTGGTCTGGATGTAATTATCCCTAACTATTAAATAATGATTGATATCATACAGAGATGTCGAGGGTGAACGCAATTTCCGTTTTTATATTCACGGATGGTGAAATAATTGAAGAGTCAAATTTAGTGAAATACTAGATCACATAATTCGCCGGCCAACCCCACTGCTCCGATGCTCGAGTTGCGCTTCGGCGACTTTGGAGCGGGAGCGCCGCCTTAAGCCGCTTTAACATTCACTAAATCGCGACCTTAGTTTTCTTAATTCGCAAGCTCAAAATCTGACAGCAAAAATGGCGTCAAAGCTATGGAAAATGGAGTGGAACGTTCAAAGTTGGAGATTTCACTTAGTTAAAGAAATGGTGGTAGCAATAGATGAGATGATAGAGGGATGAACCCTACCACAAAGAAAGAGAAGTCCGTTTATGCTAACAAATATGATTCTATGAAACGGGAGGATGTGGGATTTGGCCATGGAAAACCAAAAGGAGAGAGAGAGGTAGCGCGGCGCTGGGTGAAGAAAAAGTGGATTGGGTCAGTCAATTAGGGTTTTTATACAAGTATATGCACTATTTTTATTTTAGCAAGGTAGTTAAATAAAAGAAGAATTGTTTTACCTGGGTTCGGATCCTTGCCCCCAAAGAAAATAGGCAGACCATAAGTCATCCCAAATCATTGCTCTACATGAAATTAATTGTAATACATTATGAAAAAATTTAAATATATATCTATTTTAGCAATATATATATATATATATATTTATATTTTTATATTTATATATATATATATGTACACACATATATATATAGTAGACGCTCTCGCTCTTACAAAAATTTCATTTTCGACGCTCTCCCGCTCCCGCTCCCGCTTTATGTGACTTAGGTGAAGTATAGCATTCGTGCATGCGCTAACATGAGAATACATCGTACAATAAAATTTGCTGATTTGTAGGAGAAGTTATATGTGAAAACAAGAATTGATGAGAATCAGTTCTCTTTGAAAGTATTTATTGAATATTCATATTCAATTAAGAGCACAATGAAGATCACAATGAAGATCAAAGATGATGGTTCTTTATATTTTTTCTTGGATCCTGATGTTGGGATTAGTACAGTGGAGCTTTATATTGAGAAAGATAAATACAAACCCAGGGTCACTACACATCGCTGTTAACATAAGTGACGTCGTTAACGCCAAACCAATTCATGTCGTTCTATACACAATCCACATTATCAGATTTAAATACACAGTCACAATTACATATGTTGGAAAATCATGATTAGCATGAATTTTTTCTAGGTAGTTTGGAGAGTTTTCCAATTCACGATTCGCATCCAGGTAATCTTATTCTTATATTTACATTGTGTCATTATATTCTCTAATAAATTTTATACTTGTGTAGATTTTCTTCTTGTCTTTGCAGAATTATAAAATAATTTTATTTTTTGCGATTTGCATTTTTAGGTGATTCTACATCGGGTCATTCGTTTCGGGGTTTAGTAAATGTACAACATTCCCCTTTGGCGACTCATGGTTTAGGGAGTTTTTCAATTCCTAATGTGCATGTAGGTAATTAAGAATCTTCTACCTAGTTGCATAATTGTTTAGATTCGTTTATTCTTATTGTTATTCTTATTTTTGCATTATCATAATGTTTTACCTTATTCTTATCAATATCATTTTATTGTGCACGTAGGTCCGTCTATACACAGTTATTGGGCCGAGTAATTTTGTAGACACTGGGAACGATCATGTTGAGTATGACAACGACATTGTTCATTCTCCATGTTCGATCAACGATCCTTCGGACTCCGACTTTGAATTTCGTGCTCACATGCAATTGCTTTATGCAAAAGCTTGGCGATTAGACGAATATCCTTGGTTGAAAAGTATTACCATGTCGATGAGTATTTGAAAACATATCAAGAGAGGTTCAATCCGTTGCTTTAAGAATATTATTGGGATACCCCCAATTTTGAGTTGATCCATGACCCTAATTTGATGAAGCAACCAAGTGCAGGCAGAAATAAGAGTACTCAGATTCGCACTAAGATGGACTGGTAGCCCCGACAATGACTTTTTCCTTGTTGAACTTGGTATTTTTATTGTTGTATTTTTTCTTCATGATTATTTCTATTTGAAAAATTAATGAATTTTTTTCCTAATTTTTGGCTCATTTTTCTCCCTATTATGTGTATTTTTGGGCTTGTATCTCCACAAAAATGGGATCACTTCGATACAAGGTAAAGAAATACGAAAAAGATAAAAAGCATTATTGTGAGCTTTTTTTCCTTATTTTTAGCTCATTTTTCTCCCTATTCTGTGCATTTTTGGCTTTGACTTTAACAGATAAATTGTAGATCATCATATGAACTTTGAAACGCCATAAGAGTGGGATCATTTCGATGCCCGGGTTAAGAAATACAAAAAAGATGAAAAGCATCCTTTGAGCAATGTTTATGAAAAATTAATGACTTTTTTTCTTGTTTCCGACTCATTTTTCTCCCTATTATGTGCATTTTCGGGCTTTGACTTTAACACATAAATTGTAGATTGTCATATGAACTTGTAACGCCATAATAATGGGATCATTTCAATGTCCGGGTGAAAAAATACTAAAATCAATACTAAGTCAATAATATAAATATTAACATATTATTTTCGTTAATATTTTCTTAATCCAAGTACTTTTTTTGGTTTTGAATTAAACCATTATGTCAATAAATATCAAAATCAATATTAAGTCAATAATGTAAATATCACATTGTCAACCATTACAAAATGATCCATTTAAAAAAAATAATAATAAAAACTACCAAAAAATTTGTTTGAACGTAATACAAAAAAAGAAACTAAACTATCCATGTGGTCGATGGCTGCGATGTCCCCCCATGCCACACGGTGGGGGGGGGGGGGAGGTGCACTGTCCTGGTAGACCGTCTTCTTGGACTTAGGGTATCTTGGATTTCTTCTTAATCTAAAGTGTACGGTACTGGCGATGCACCAAATTGTTGCGAGGGTGGAGGTGGATTCCTAGTTTGAGGAGGTGGATAACCGAACAGGTCCACATCGAGAGATGTAAAAGGATCAGTCGGCGTCACATAGGAAGGCCCCTCATCTTGAATAATGTGGGTATAGTCGGGCTCTGGAGGTAAAAGAACGTGGGATAGGAAGCCTGGGTAGTGGAGCGAGAAGCATAATGTGAACTTGATGCTCCAGCATAGTAGGGAAGAGCATAATACGAAGTCAGGACTTCACCCATCGTCAGTGATACATCTTCATCCTCATCCTCTTCCACATCTTCATCCATTTCTACACCTTCGGATTCTTCCAAGCTCCAGCTTCTCCTCTATGGAAGCATGGATTCTCATCGGCATCTATGAGTGTGCGAACTGGTTGCTACATCACCACTATGTCCACATGTGACCAAATCCATCATGTTGGTAAGGCTTGATCTCACTGGACCAACCACCTTCCCAACTCTATTGCTCATTCGAGGGACATGTTCAATGGTATTTTGCACCTCTTGAATGCGATTATGCTGAAAAGATAAAGAAAAGTATCAAGCAAAATAAATATCATTAAAACGAAAGAACAACAAGTATATTTACTAACCACACTCTGCAATAGAGGGGCCGACCCTATTTGGTATACTAGGGTTCTCCCATTCAAGGAGGGTGAAATGTAACGATGAGTGATGCGATCATACCACTTGTTGTATCCCGGTTCCGTGTTGTCTCCACCCTGAATAGGTTGTCCATTCACAACGTGTTGAAATCGATAATTCCAGATTTAAATGGAGGCACCGTGTTCATTTTCCAATTTTGATTTGCCCTCCCCCTTCGGTCCATCCTCCAAACATATCCAACTAGGGATGGAATATATTGCCAAAATCCAAACTGCCGAAGAACACGCTCAGGACGATAATGCTCCACGACGGAGAAGAGTATCATTGGAACTGAAGTCTCCACACGTCAACATTCAAACATTAAGGTGGCAACTCGACGATGTCTTCATCAGTCAAGTTGTATTAATTCCAAACAAATTGAAATATGAAAAGATAATAGAATATTTTTAATATGAGTGGGATATAAATTTATAATATAATAGCACTATGATAAAAAAAAAAATCCTCACATGTCCATCGGCCATCTGACAAGTCCATCTCTAACTGTCAGGAGGTTGTGAGTGACTGTAGTGTGACCACCTTTAAACATCAATCATGCAAATAAGTAAAAAAAAAGCAGGGTTTATCTTAATTAAAATTCTTAATTAAGTAGTAAATTACCGTGCATCATAAGGAGCTCGGACAATGCCATGCACATCAACTCCCGCAATTTCTTTAGAAACCCCACTAGGCCTGACAACCATTATCTTAGACCACGCCCATATATGTTAAAGAATAAATAAATTAATTTAAAAAATATGAATTATTATAACAAAATACATAACAATATCTACATAATCATTCTTCCCACCTGTAGCAATGGCAGTGATCCTGTAATATTTTTCTGATCTTTCCAGGATGCAGTGCTTAGAGATCGGTAAAGTCAAGCCAATACAACACTTCCCAAACTGTATGTGTTTACTGCGTTAATGTCTTCAAACAATGTCAACCACAATAGCGCAATAACATCTCCAGTGTTGTCAAGTCACATCACAGAACAAAGCATCAAAAGTGCTCAACATCGGGCTATTTGGTCAACTCTGAATTCTTTAGATTGGCCAGAGATTTATGTAGCCTCCAAGATCACATTATCGACAATCTTCTGAACTTTTATTTGATAACCTTTTTTTTTTCAAAATCTTCTCGAATCATTTGAATATCTAATAGTTCTAAAACATAGCCTGCGTAATCTTCATGTCCCGAAAACTAACAATGAGCTACTACAAGCCGACCATCGATTGGTAGACCATATATAAGTGCAATATCTTGGAGAATAATCATAGCTTCTCCAGTTCGGAAATAAAAGATGTTGGTCTCTGGACGGCATCTTTTGACTAGCGCAGACACAAGAGCCATATCATTTTTGAAAAATCGTAACTTGTATATGCGATATAAACCCATTTGATGCAGTTTTAACAAGACTCGGCGGTGTGGAACATGGCCATAGGCTCTTGTAAAATACAAATTGTCCCCCCATCTAGCACGAAACACTAATTTGACTCCCTCATCAAAGACCTACTCAGATCTTATGATTTGTCTGATAGGTAACAAGCTATGGTCTACCAGGCCATATATATAATCATCGTACTGCTGCGCCATCCTGCATTTAAATAAAATAAAAAGTTCAAATTCGAGATTATTCCTAACTATTCGAGATTATACCTACAAATTCAAAACTAAACCTACTAATTGGAAATTATACCTAAAAATCAAATTATAGCTTTGAAATTACACCTACAAATTGGAAATTATACCTAAAAGTTCAAATTATACCTAAAAATCGGATATTGTACCTACAATTTCAAGATTTTGGCTAAAAATTCGAATTGTACCTAAAAATTCGAGATTATAGCTTAAAATTCAAAATTAAACATTTCAATTTGAAACTATACCTATGTTGGTCCCAAGTGGCATACAAAAGGGTCTAGAAAGGAGGGGGAGGGTTGAATAGACCCTGAAGTCTTTTACGACTTCAAAAATTCGTTGGACGCTTGAAAAGTAGGCGCTTGACCTGAGCGTCTAATGAAGACTGTTTTTATAAAGTTAACTTAGACTTCAAGATTTGAATACTATAACCAAATAGGTTTAAGTGTTCACTTCTTTAATCAGTGTTAGCACAGCGGAATGATTTTAAAAGTCTTCACTTTGAAAGTATTTGGCATCACAAAGCTTTCCTTAGTTGCTTTTGGTTAAAACATTTTGAACGCTTAGAATGCTTAGCGCTTTGTCTGTTGGTCCCAAGTGGCATACGAAAGGGTCTAGAAGGGAGGGGGGTTAAATAGACCCTGAAGTCTTTTTCTGACTTCGAAAACTTTCGTATAAGATTGCTTTGGACGCTTGAAAACGTAAGTGCTTGACTAGACACTTACAAGTGTAGGCACTTGGCTGAGCATTTACTTGAAGACTGGTTTGATAAAGTTAACTTAGACTTAGTGATTTCAACGATTACCAAAGTAGGGTAATGTTTCAATCGCTTAATCAGGGTTAGCACAGCGGAAGTATTTTATAAGTCTTCTCTTTGAAAATGTTTAGCGTCATAAAAGTTTTCTTTAGTTGCTTTTCTTTTAAAAAGTTTTGAACGCTTAAAGTGCTTAGCGCTTGGTCAGGTGCTTAAGACTGATTTGAAAGCTTAGCGTTCTCTTTGACTTAAATTATACGCTTGACTGTTTTATATGCTTTTTCAAGGTATAATGTGCAACTGTAAATAAAGCAAATAAAACAGCAAATAACACAATAATTTGTAAGGTTCACTGGGTGGTGTAATCTCAGCTACGTCCTTCTTCTCCTCGAACACTCGGAGGCAATCCACTAAATTGATTCTCGAAGAGTCACATAGAGACTTCTACAAAATAGGAAACAAGGAAGAGATGGATATGGATGACTTGAGCGCATTGGTCACACAGATTTCTGCTACAAGCCACTTCAATCCTCTGCTTCTAGAAAGACGATCTCGAGCTCCTTGATCACACAGATTTCAGCTCCAATAAAGATCTTCTCCAAGATGGCCTTGAGCTCCTTGATCACACAGACTTCAGCTCCAATAAAGACCTTTCTTCAACAAGCTTCTCTTACTCAAAAATACTGCTTGTGGAAGTAAACAATCATTCTCACTCAGATGAAAGGTGTTAAGGGTTTATTGTAACAGGTTTGTTTGATGTTGGGAAGTTCAAACAACTTGGGATATCTCAGTAAGAATTTAGGTTTCTTCTTTGGAAGAGGTTTGAGATATCTAGTGACTGTCTGGAATGTATTTGAGAAGCTTGATGAATTTTGGCTATGGAGTTTGCAAGCTTTTCTCTCAAATTATTTCAGCAAAGTTTCTCTCTCTGCACTCTCTCTAAGGTTTTGCTGGAGGGTACTATTTATAGAGGTTCTTGGGATTTGTCCGTTGGACAAAATCAGGCGCGTGTCTCTCACGCAGCCCGTCAAATAGTCCCTTTCTGACATTCCTAAAATTCTGCTGTTTCCGATTGGACAGGAGCAGACTTGAACTCTGAAAAGCTGACAGTCTAGTCAAAGGTGGCTTGTCCACAAGTCATACTGTCTTGTTACATTTATGCACTTATCAAGCATTTAATGCATTTTGAATTTATTTCCCGTTAGAAATAAATGACCGTTGGTGATTGCATTTAAGTCCTTGATAACTTGGGTTTTATCCTTCAGGTGAATCTGAAAGCTGGACGCTTGAGTCGCTCAGACGCTTGAGTCAGATGCTTGAAATCAGCTGAGCGCTTGAAATCGCTGAGCGCTAGATTCACAACTCCTGAAACATTCTTTAGCGTTTGACAAACGCTTGGAACAAATCTTCATTTTCTCTTGACTTCATATGCTTGAATCTTCAACTTCATCTTTGATAGATCACCCAGAATTCTATCAGCGACTCGGTATCTAATCCTAAGTCTAAAATCTACAAAGATAAAAATTACAAGCCAAGCAAAATAATAAACTTTCAAACGCTTATACATATATTCTATGAAAGTACATTCTTTTGGGGTCTAACATAAAATCCTATCTTATCATCATCAAAACATCTAACATGAAATTCCTAACAACCTAAAAGTTCAAGATTATACCTACTCATTCGAGATTATAGATAAAAATTCAAAATTAAACCTACTAATTCGAAATTATACCTTAAAATTCAAAATTATACCTAACAATCGGAAATTACACCTAGAAATTTGCACTAATTTAAACCCTAATTTGATTCAAAAATAAAATTGGAAATTAGTGTTTAAATTGACAATAATCCTGCAATTAAATTTCAAAAACGAATTTGACAAAGCAAAAACATATAAAATTGAAAGATTATCTTGTATTCTTTATTTGGAGACTTGGAATTTGAATTTTGGAAGAGAAAATTTTTGACGAGAAGAGCAAAAATCGCAAGGAAGGAAGAAGAAGAAGTTGAAGGGGAAGAAGTGATTCAGTTTCAAGTCAGTTGAAAACGCTCTTGGCAAGAGCATTTTCAACTAACGGTAATATGACCATTAGACGAAAACGCTCTAGCCTAGCGTTTTTCACTATTTTTTTTTTAAAAAAATGTAATTAAAAACGCTCTTGCCAAGAGCGTTTCGCCAGTGAAAACGCCCTTGGCAAAGGAGTTCTATGGTACTTTCTAAAACCTATTAAAAATTGTATTATTTTAATAATAATTATTACTATTTATATTATTTTTTTAATTTCCCCGAATAATTGGGAATCATAATTAAAAAGGAAAGTTACTCCTTTTACACCCGAAATCATGAATTACAACTTAAAATAGTTGTATATCTATAATGTGTATTATTTTTTATATATAATTAAATATATGTAGATTTTCTTATATATATATATATATATATTTTTTTTTTGGTAAGCAAATTTTCTTATATATTATAAACACACACATATATATAATATAAGTATAAATATATTTATATTTGTATAGTTCGTACACATGTGTACATCTATAGATACAATATGTATATAATTTCCATAATTATTATGTATAGAAGTATTATATTGTATTTATATTACATATAATACATTAACTAGTTCAAGAAGAGGTTAAAGAACTACATTGATCTGATACCTTCTTCTATTTTAAGATTGGTTATGTAAGCGTACATCTTTTCCTAGGCTCATAATAAAATATGTGCTATATATATATATATACATATCAATATATGCAAGTATGTCAACACATTAAAAATTATGTATTTATATGGTACACATGTGTGTGTATATATATATATATAATTTGCATTATATAAATCAATTGTACAAGTATGTACATATATGTGTATTCATACAATATAAGTGTGAATATTATATATAAACTCATATTTATACACACATATATTTGTGTAAATTTTTAATATTTTATTTTGAATCAATGTCGGTGTGTGTAAAGTATTTAAGTGTTTTCTTTATTTATGTGTACTTGGATCAAAACTAAAATAACTATTATGTTATTAGTTCTTATCTAAAATGTTTTCTATTTAAACATATTTCTGGATATTATGTTTGAGTAGTGTAAATAAGGTTATGATAGTAGTAATATACTAAATTTTATTTCCGTATAATTATTATATTTAAACGAGTCAAAAAAAGGACTAAAAGTACGGTACAAAAAGGATTTTAGTCCATGTATGTAGCCAAACAAAGGCACGTAGAAAACTATTCCAGGTGGATCCTCTTTCCACCTAAACCGAGCTTTTCTGGAATGCTCAATCATTGTACCAAATATGCTGTTACTGTTTAGTCCAGTGTAGGGCATGGATTTTGGAAGAAAAACCATGCCATCTGGACTAAACTAAATGATCCAACATGAAAAGAGATCAACGAAACTGTGAAAAAGAAAAAGGAAAGAGAAAAAGATGATCCATTATAAGGGCATAGAAAGTGCCAGCACAATCTGGTCTGGCAATGTAAATACAACTATAATATTTTGCAGATTTTCACAAATCTCCAGCTATCCAAAGGGGGAAGCAAAAAAACCACTTCAATCTATTTAAAAAGTGAAGTGGTCTTTTACAAGTGTTCTATATCTTTTGATTTTTTGATTCTTTATATTATTGAAATTATGCCGAGAACAAGAAATCTCAGAAGTTCGGAAGTGCAAGCAGGAGATATGTTCCTTTGGCCACATATACTATGAGAACTGCCGATTGGAGGAACTCTTCCTGTATATGCTCATAAACTTGGCCACAAATTCTGCATAATCGAAAGACATTAGTTAAACATCAAGTTTTAGGAATTTATCAACACATAAAACTTGCAAGGTGAAGTAGATGAAGAAGACTCAATTATATTGCAAGCGTGCTCTTGTTTTTGTGTTCTTTTCTTGTTTTCAAGAAGAAAAGCTTACACAAGCATTTCTCTGGATGCTTTTCAGATTCTATTTGGCATGCATTTTCAAAAAGTAAACGGATAATAGAACTGCGATGAGAAAGATCCTAAATAATGACTAAGAATAAGCAGTAATAGACAAACTATTCAAAGTGGTTCTTGGTGATGCATTACCTTCCAACTTTAATAAGGCACTTGTTCCAGTTGGGAGTCTCTTGTCCTGCAGATGAAACTTGAATGACTCACTCTCTTTTTCCTTTTACTCATTTTTTATTTTGGGTCTCAATTCAAAAAGGCAGTGAACGATTAGACTTACATAGTAAGCATACCAATAGTAAAGCTCTCTTTTCAGACTAGCCTCAACTCCGCGAAGGAATTGTTCAACAAGCTTCTGCAAATTTAGCTCTTTGTCACGTTATACATAAATTATATAGGTAATAAGGTGTACAATGTGTCTAAAGTATTCCAAACATTACCAGGAGAATTAGTTTAGGGTGAACAAAATCTGCAAGAAGCTTTTGAATCTTCCCGCGAATGATGAATAATCTAAGTCGAGACAAATAATCAGAAAATGGAAATTCACTGTCAAATTTGGCATTTATGCACTAATTCGAAGTGTTGACATGGGATTGATATATCTTCAGGAAGAGCTCAAAATTGTTTCATGTGTAACAAAAGATTACCTCTTAGGCAATGGATCTGCTAAAATATCTGCAGCAAGTTCCACCAGAGCTTCTTCCCATCCTAGTGGAATAGGTTGATCCTCGGCGAAAGGATAGCTGAAGATGCATCGCGTTTAAGTAAGTGGAAAAACCAAATAAACATAATGTATTTCTTAATTAATGATAGTACTTGTGTGCTTTGCAGGCTTCAAGTGTCATGATTGCTCTCCTTAGATTTTGCTTTGATTTGGTTGCAATTTTAGCAGCAAAGCTCATGGATAGTTCAAAACCTTCTTTTTTTGCTATCTGGATAAGAACTTCCATGACCTAGGCAGTGCAAGGAAAAAATAGAGAATCAGAGAACTCATGAGCACTATGCACCTAAAGCTTTTTCCAACGGCAATTGAAAATATCTCCCCTGCAATCTAGCTAAATTCACCAGAACTGCTAGTAAAAACTTTGTATTTGCACTAAAGAAATCTTTAATTATAAAATTGGTTTTGGATGTATGATTATACCTACGGCACAGCAATCAAAGAGGATATAATAATAGAGAAAGCATGAAATGTAGAAGGATAACTATTCGGCGTACTCACTTCATGAGTAACAGGAGCTTCAACCTTAATAACTTTGCACCTGCTCTTAACTGATTCAAGTATATCTACGTCATCTTCACAGCAAAGGATTAGTTTGCACGAATCTGAGTAACAGTCCATGATCCATTTAATTAGATGTTGTATGTTCTCTGCGGCTTTATCAACATCATAGAGTACCATTACTGTAATTCACAAAGTTGTTAGTACATGAACTTTGAAAAAGAAATGTTGGAGGGAGTATGATCAAATATTACTATGGTCATGGAGGTGGACCTTTATAATCTGCCTTTGCAGGCACTGTGCTGATTTCAGGGGTGACTGTGTACTCACTATTTATTTGCTTGACTAAAGCTGTTAATGCATATGCTGCTTTGGGCTCTAGGTAAACATTGAGTTCCACATGGTGAGGACTTGAGCTTACAGGAACAACTACTTGCATGGGCCTCGATTCCTGTTGATATAACAATAGAAAAAAGTTAAAATGGAGAGATTCATAAGATCCTAGCAAGCGTTCAATCATCCAAAATCTCAAGATTGTTCATAAGAAACATACAAGTACGAGAAGACTCCATCAAAGCTTAAAACATACCAGAATATGAAAATATCGCAAGTCATGAGATATCTGCGAAAAGAAAGGAAAGCTTCACTAATGCATCCAAATTTACCTTCATAACTCTAAAGTAATGCATCTAGTATAGAAGAACATACATTCCAAACAGGATCTCCATATAATTCGCGGAGAAGAGCCAGTGTTAGTGCCTTTTTACCAGAACCAGGCGGTCCTTTCAACAAGATGTGTGGAAATATCTCATTGGTTGCCTATGAATAAATACATGGTAAAAGATATCAACAGAATAAATTAACTACAGTAAATTTCCAAACAGAATCGGTTGGCTGCTATACAAACAGGCATATATTCACTTCAGGGGAAAAAACATAGTATACTTATCTAGTCAGAAAATGAAGAGCAGTCTTCCACTGAAAAGTTAATTTAAAACTTACAAGTTGCTGGAGAAGCAGAGCTTCTTGCTTGTGGCAAGTGAACCCGATCAGTGAAGCAGGCTGATGTTTATCAGCCCAAAGTGGTCTCAAGCTTTCAACCACAATTGCCTTGCCAATAAATGAAGCTTCATCAAAAGGCCTGTCTTTTTCTGGAGATTTATTTGATGTCTTGCAAGATCCTTTCTTGATGCAAGAAAACCATGTATCTGACTGGCTCTTTTGTCTGTTTGCTATGAATTTTCTTGTACTTGCACTTGTCCTGCCGCTAGAGTCACTCACATTACTACTCTGCCTGCTTACAGCTGAACTAGAGTTTGTAGTTGATTGTGACATCCCTCGAGTGTTATGATTGAAATCCACATTCACCTTGCCCTGACGAGCACCAGAATTTCTATTAACAAAACCTGGTGGCTTCGGGAGAAATGTTCTTGGATCCGCACTAACGTTTTCTGGAAAGGCAACATTATGAAAGGCATTATAGTCCCTTGAGAAGAAAATGTCCCCAGGGGAGATGGAATCGGTGCTCTCAAAGTTGGGGACATGGCCATTCGACCCTCTGGAAATTTTAGCATGTGCAACCATTTCATTGATCTCACCCACTGAAGGGCCATTTTTATGAGAAACATCTCTCTCAGGCAAAGGGGAGAGATTCCTATCTTCTTTCTTTTGCTCTCCTCTTTCTCTCAACCTTACTCTAGGAGCAGATGCTGCCCTCCTACCATAACTCGTCTCTCTCCCCCTACTCATATCATGATGATCCTGATATCCTGCAGTTTTGTATGGAGAAACATGTCTCCTGCGCTCAGATATTGTAAAGGGACTCATATGTTCTCTATTGCTATCAGGATTAGTCCTGCGTTCGGATTGTGAAAATAGACGATCATTTCCACTGAGATTAGTTTTGCGTTCAGACCTCGAAAATGGACCAACATTTCTATGAATGTCAGAATAGGTTCTATGCGAAAGAGGGCTGCGCATATCAGAATTATGCAAGGGGGGAAGAACATGATCAGCATCCTGTCCACGTGGTTTGAATGGGGACTTGCTATGCCGCCTTCTAGTAGTAGGAATGGAGATGGGAGGGTCCGTTTCTGACTGCAACCTGGTCCTGGTGACACTACTGAGACCCATATTTTCACGCCCCGGGCTGTCGTGCCAATCAGTCTCGGTATCAGACGGCTCATACCCACTTCTTCTCCTGTTGTACCGCAATGAAGTGTCCATCTTTCGGAACGATCTTATCCTCGAACACCTGGTCTGTGTAGACAAAATTTTCAAAGCATTTCCTTTTCAAACTGATGAAACTTAGCTGGTAATGATGATTTGGTGTGGGTGAGAAATACAAGAATATATTAATAAATAGGAAACATGTAAATGTAAGTGTTTGTTTAGGATGAATGATGAATCCAAATCCTTGAAATGGTTGATATATGGTCGATGTTTATACTTGGAACGGCGATGTCTACAAGGACGAAACATCGGTGATGTCGCAAATGCAATTAAGCTTAGGTACAGCACGATACAACAATACAACATTATTTTTCTTTCACAAACAGCAATGAATTGAAAAGAAAAGGCAGCTTGTGTTTTTTACTGCACTAATCACTTAATTATTTTTGTCTTTATAGCCCTGGCGGCCATAAAAACCAAGGTATCTTCGCCTTCAAATGAACACCTGGAATTGGAGGCTGTCTGGAGGGAATATTTAACGAGTTGTACTTAGTACAAAGACAAAGCAATTAAGTTATTTAACAAATTATAACGTAAGTGACTCACGTACCTTTATATATATATATATATATATATATTGATGCTGGATAAAAATGTAAGTATGTGAAAGTATCACGAGATTGTCACGTGGGGAGGAAATCCAACCCAACACAATAAACTAGGCTCTTGGTTGTTTTATGTTTAGACTGCACTCGCTATAGGCAAGTTGTCTACGTATACAGTATGATGGGATCAAATTTTGTCGTAGTTCAATGGAGGGATTACTCTCTAAAGATGCCAACACATTGTTGTAGTGATCATTTTTTGAGAGAGCAGATAATGAATTATTATCAGCTTTTTTGGTGTATGTATAGAGTTGAAGGTGGGCTATGGGGCCGAACCTAGCTATCGGCCCATTTGCTTATTAATTAAACTAATGAATATATATTTCAGCTTATCAGCCCCACTTATTATTATTGCCCACTTATCAGATCGGGTTCATTTGACGATAGACCTTTGGTCAAATGGGCTCAACCACATTTATTGTACTCAACTATATCGGGCATTGCTAACTGGGGGTAATCTAGCCCAAATAAATTATAATTTTAATTACAACTGTGCCCCTAAAAATTTTGGTGCACATCGTAATGCCCCCCACTCCCGGGTAGGCTACTAAGAGTATCCGGGAGTATGACAGATAGTTCAGCTGCAGCACCCGACTGAGGAAATTTCTAAAGGGGTGTTATAGCATTAAAGCTTTTCACCTACCTTATCCTTTAATAAATGGGGATGTGGGTGAGTACTTTGTACCCTCACTCACTTTACATCTCACTTGCAAAAATGCTCTCTCTCTAGACTTTCATTCTCTCAAACAACCATGGATAGAAGCCAAGATAAACAAGGTAAATCTCAAATCCTTTGTTCTTCATTTTATGGAGTGATGCTCATAGTAGGAAAAATTGCATGTTTTTTCCAAGCAACACCTTGAATCTATTTCTTGACCCCCTCGCCCTTGTAGAGCGTTTTCCAAGGTAAAGCAAGTGTTTAAGGTAAATGCACCTCTTCATTTGGGTAGCTTATGAACCGAAAGTGAATACCGCGCATGACGGGTAAGCTAGGGGGTGTCACCTCAAGGCTAGCCGCCTCGAAGCCGGCAGCCTCGAGGCGCCATGCCTCGAAGCTAGCCAGCCTCGAGGCGGGGTGGATCGTCTCGAGGCCTTACCTTGTGGCCTTCGTAAGCTTAGCCCTCTCCGACTTTTCACGTGCGTCTCCTCGCGCTATTAGATTCGGGGCGATATAATCTGTACGCCTCTTATGACTTGTGAAATTTTTGCTTATGCTATCGCTTGTGTAAAATTTGTTTGTAATTGGGCCGCCGACTTCTCATTGGAATAGGGAGCTCTTCTCCATCTGATAGTAGGGATCATCTAGTTGCGAGGATTTCGCACGTTTGGGAAGTGATCACGAGGAAGTTGAGGAGGGGGATGATGGGTCCCAACCCATGAAACAGACACTACTATAACTCAGGCCATGCTTACCGCTCTTTTTGAGGATACAACGGTGGACCTTGAGTTGTTGGTGCCTATACAGGGTTGGAAGATTCTATGCCCTCCTGTGGGGCATGTGACTCTTTACTTAGAATATTTTCGTTCGGGGTTTGCCCTTCCCTACCATAACTTGTTTGGGGAAATTATAAACCACTATCGGGTTTGTATTAGTCAACTAACCCCTAACTGCTTCACCTTCTTTGAGGGTTTTGTCCGCCGATTCACTGAGCTGGACCTGGAAATAAGTTTAGATGCCTTCCAAGCTCTTTTTGCAGTTAGGATGTCCTCTTCCGCACCTAATGTATATTTTCTCCCTTTGAACCCCGTTAGGTTCTTGAGGGAAAATGTTAGCTCCAAGGATAATTGGAAATTAAATTTTTTCTACTTTCCCCTTGCCCGCTTGAACATATCCACGTCGTTGTGTTGGAATGAAGGTGTTATTCCTCACAAGATTACTCGTGCCCAAAAACAACTTAGGGTTGTTTTTGGCCAAGCCAGCTTGTTTGAAACTAAGTTTGATGTTAGCCAGCTATATACTCGAGGTGTACATGTTTATGATTTCATGCCAATTTGTCATGACATAGCGTCTAAGCCTTCTTTGTTGTTTTCGCTTTGATCACTAACACTTGGCTTTGCATGTGTGTATTTTATAGGTGCGAAGAGGGTCACGAAGGATGGTAGAGTGAATGTTGCCGCCCCCACCAAGCCATTCACTACTGGCGTTTCGAGCCCTACGACCTCTCGTGGTAACAATAGAGGAGCGAAATTGTCAGGGACTCCACGCCCCACAATTTTGATATGTAAACTAAATAGAATTTAATTTAAAAATAAATCAAAACCAATTTATTTATTATAAAATCAAATTCTATTTAATTTAATTGAAGCCCATTATTCACAAGGAAGAAGAAAGGACCCAATTAAAATTGGGTATTGGGTCTAACCCAATTTAATTACTCTTAGGTGCTATTGGGTCTAACCCAATTTTGATTTAGTTGTGTGTTGGGTCCAACCCAAATTAACACACATGGGCTACATTGGGTTAGAACCCAATTAACCAATTTAAATCAAACACCATTTTTCGGGTCAAACCAATCTCAAATCCATTTTCTTAATTATCAAGTGTTGGGCCAAACACAACAGCTGGGCCATTTATTTAATTAAATCGAGAGTGGGCCAAGCCCATTCCTCATAAATAAAATTAAATATGTTGGGCCAAGAATATATATTTTGTGTGTTGGGCGTAGGGGTGGCATTGGTTGGGTCTGGCCCAGACCCAGACCCAAAACAATTACTGGGTCTGGACGCAGACCCAGACCCAATAAATTCTTTTTAATTGGGTCTGGGTCTGGGTTTAGACCCACAGATCCATAGGCCCAAATATATATTTTTTAAAACAGGCCCAAATGATCTAATTCTAATACAATCTCTCGCTCCACTCTCATCTCTCTGTCTGCAAGTATAGTGAATACATATATATTATATGTATATATATGTATGTATGTATATTTATATACATATAATTTCACGAACACACACAAACATATACTAATTCAATTCCTGTATGTATTTTTCCTGTCGACAATCTCTATTTTTTTTGGTGATTCTTTTCAATCCTATTCGGCATATATAGATTAGAATCTTTGGATATGATCATGAAGAAATTGGTTACAAAAATGATTTGTTGTAATTTCTTGCTTTGATAGATCATTCAGATTTTGCATGATTCGGTCTTTGTAAATCTATGATACGGAACATAAATCAAAAACAGTAACAGAAACATGGTTTTCTTCATTTACCTGCTTGCCGATTAATTACGGTCTAAATAATCAGGAAAATTTATTGCTTTAGAGTATTGAAATTATATATGTATATATATATATTATATATATGTATATATATGTGAAATTATATGTATATAAATATACATATATACATATGTATATGTGTGTGTGAGAAATAATTGCTACTTGAAAAAAATAGAACCCAAACAAAGCCCAAAAACAATACACAAAAAAGACCAAAAAATGTAAGAAGGAATTGGGTCTAGGCCTAGACCCAAAAGATTGGGTCCAGACCCAGACCTGGACCCAAAACATTGGGTCTCAAAAGTAGACCCAATGACCAGAACCATTGGGCCTGGGTCTAGCTCTAGACCCAATGTATTGGGTCTGGGCCTGGGCTAGACCCAACCAATGCCACCCCTAGTTGGGCGGAGCCCAATTTCATATTAAATTAAAATGTGTCGGGGGCCGAGTCCAACACATTATTTAATAAGTGTTGGGCCCGGTCCAACACCACACAACCCTTTCTTCCTCGCTTTGACGCCGCTCCAGTTGTCTTCACCGATGAGTGCAGCGATTTCAGGCAAAAATTCCTGCCAAAAATCCCAGAGCAAGTAGCTTCTTCTCCGGCGATTACCGCGTTTCCTCCGGCAATGTTCAGCGGCGGACAGC
Source organism: Buddleja alternifolia (assembly GCA_019426215.1). Taxonomy (NCBI): domain Eukaryota; kingdom Viridiplantae; phylum Streptophyta; class Magnoliopsida; order Lamiales; family Scrophulariaceae; genus Buddleja; species Buddleja alternifolia. The sequence goes on along the minus strand of CM033400.1, from coordinate 205,800 downwards.
AACCTCGCACAATCGACGCCAATTGACAGCCATCTCCATGACGTTTTCCAGGGACGATTGCAGAATTGAGACCAGCTATGCTAATCGGCGTACCACGAGAAAAATCCCATGGCATTTTCCGACGAGACGACCCACGAATTCAGCGATTTCAACAGCGGGTAGTTCTATCGCCGTCGTCCTCCATTGCCAGCGGAAATTCGATTTCCCATTCACGAATTTTCCAGAAATTTGATTCAATCCAAAATTTCAAATTTTATTTTCCAAAAATTTCAGATTCTAATTTTCAGATTTGTAAAGCCCCATTGCAGATTCGAAATCAAAAGAAATTCAAAATTTCAATCTAATTACAATTGATTCCAGAAACAACAATTTTTCACAAATTTTTCGATCTCATGATATTGATTCTCAATTAATAATTACGCATTCATCATGATATTCAAAATATAAACATGAAAACAAGTAAATAAAATCAACGAAGCCAACAAATGCGGCTCTGATACCACTGTTGGGAATCTTGGTATCATGCGCAATGGAAATTAACATATCCGCATTCCCAAAAGCCAAGATCAATTTGTGATTTTTCGTTGATTTCAACATGAAACATATTAGTCCGTTCAAGGATCTCCCATGCAAACTTTTCTTGTGAAAGGAACAAGCCGGAGGGACTGCGAGAGACATAAATGCTTAGAAAGTAATGAAGAGAGCCAAGATTCGTCATCTTAAACTCAAAAGAGAGGAGACGCATGAGATTGGATAAAAGAGAATATGTGGAAGTAGTAAGAAGAATGTCATCGACATAAAGAATGAGGAGGGCAGTATGGAACACGAAAAAAGATGAAAAGAGAAAAGTCAGCCCGAATGCTGACAAAGCCAATTGAAGCCATGTAAGAGGCAAAGTGGTGATGCCAAGCATGAGGAGCTTTCTTCAAGCCATAAAGAGCCTTTTTGAGATGATAGGCATAGGAAGGATGAGAGGAATCAACGAGCCCCGTTGGCTGTTTCATGTAGACAATTTTAGTGAGATACCCATTAAGGAAGGCATTTTTAACGTCAAGCTGGTGTATAGGCCAAGAACGAGAAAAAGATATACTGAGGACGGTTCAAATTATAGCAAGTTTAACGACATAACTGAAATTTTCATCGTATCTATACCAGGCAATTGAGTGAAGCCTTGAGAAACTAGACAAGCTTTGTAGTGTTTGAGTGAACCATCGGCGTCAAGTTATGATGAAAGAACCACCAAAACCCAACAATGTTGACATCGGGTGGACAAGGAACAAGGTCCCAAGTGTCATTAGAGTGAAGGCACTAATTTTGGATTGCATGGCATTGATCCAATTAGGATTGCGAAGATCTTGGGTGTGAGATCGTGGAAGCGGGGATGGTTTGGTCTATTTAGAAAGATTGAGTAGTTGTCGAGGTTTATAGATACCAGACTTTGAACGAATCATCATAGAATGCGAAAGAGCATGGTTTTCTTGAGGCAGAATAGGCGGGAAACCAGGAGGGAGGGATGACGTTGGAACGTCAGTAGCTGGACATTCGGACGTGGTAGACAGAATAGGAGTGGAAACATGAGGGGTGACGTCCGAACGTGGAGAAGATGATGTTCGGGCATCGAAAGCATGAATGTTCGAACGTGAATCAGGTGGCGTCCGAACGTCAGAGGCAGTAGCATCAGAGAATAGAGGATAAGGAACAACGTTCGAACGTGGTGGAGGTGACGCAAGGACGTTAGATACAGAAGGGGATATAAAAGGACAAAGAATTGGTGAAATGTCATCGTTGAGAGTAAGAAAGTCGTAACACGAGGGCTCCGAAGAGTGACAAGTTTTTGGATAAGGTAAGATATCTTTATCAAAGTGGACATGACGAGAGGTGATATTTTTTTAGTGTAGAGGTCGAGGCAACAAAAACCGCAATGGTTAGAGGGATAACCAAGAAAGATGCAAGGAGCGGAGCAGGGTGCAAGTTTATGCGGATCTGTAGAAGAGAGGTTGGGGTAGCACAAACAACCAAAAACTTGGAGATGGTCATAAGTGGGAGAGACTTGGAAAAGAATCTCAAAAAGGTGCGATTCGAGAGAGTTGTGGTAGTCAGTAAGTTGAGTGAGTGAACGGACATGTTTAAAGCCTCGACCAAAAGAAAGGCAGAAGAGACACTTGATAGAAGAGAGTGCGGATAATATTATTGACCGATTGAATTGTACACTCAGCCTTGCCATTTTGTTGTGAAGTATGTGGGCAAGAGAAACAAAAGACGATGTCGGTTTGAGAAAATAAATCATGAAACAATTTATTATCAAACTCACCACCATGATCACATTGGAAAGATTGAATTTCATGCTTAAACGAATTAGTAACATGGGCACAAAAATGTAAGAAAGCATTCAAAACAGCTGATTTTGCACAAAGGGAATATACCCATAGAAAATGCGAATAATCATCCAGAAAAATGATTTAGTAATGAAAACCACTAATACTAGGAACATGAGATGTCCACAAATCCGAATAAATAATTTGAAATAAAGAAGTACCCCTAGAAATAGAACTAGAAAAAGGAAAAGATCTATGTTTGCTAAGCTGACAAGCATGATATAAAACAAGACTTTCGTTTTCATTACAAGTAATAAAATGGCGAGAACTAAGAAACTTACAAATAGAGATCCTAGGTGGCCAAGGTGACGATACCACATAGTAGAGGAGACAACTGAGAGGGATAGGCTGGCGTAGAGGGCTGAAGACGAGGGGAAGACGAGGTAGAGATCACCGGAGCTTTCACTTCAAAGAAGAAGATGGCCAGACCTAAGATCCTTCATAGAGAAACTAGAAGAGTCAAATTCATCGAAACACTGATTGTCATGAGTAAATTAATGAACAAAAATGAGATTTTTTACTAGAGAATAAGAGATAAACACATTATTGAGAGATAAGGAATGCGACAAGACAGGGAGAAAGGAGGAACCAATATAATAATCAACAGGCAAGACAACATCATTACCAACAATTATCAATTTAGATGAATCACTTGGTAAGAAATTATATAATACACCTGAGTTTGGGGTCATGTGAGAGCTTTCACCCATATCCATATACCAATTGTCATTTGGTTGCTGAAGGGTCATCGTCGAAAAGAAAGCAGAGAGGTCTGTATGCTGAGTGTTGGCAACGGAAGGTTACATGGAGAAAGTGCCATGTGTCTGATGCTAACCTATGTGGGAACCAAGGGTTGGCGCAAGGACGGGTGTCCAAGAAGGTGGGGCGAACTGATGAGCAAAATGAAAAGAACTCGGCGGTACACCGGGGGGCTGATAGGGACCAAGAATGTGGGGCCCGGTAGGAGTATGCTGAACATACTGAAGAGTCATACCAGGAGCTGGAGGAATGAAGGAAAGAGCCCGGTCGGAGAAGGCGATGGGGGGCAGGAACCACCTCGATTCTGATTTCCTTTGCCACCTCAATTTTTATTCTTGAAAGATCTATTATAATTGTTATTGCGATTATGTGGCGTATTGGTGTTTGAGACTATAAGGCAGTGGATGAGTCAGTTGGAGATGGGGTGTTATTAAAATGATTTTCATGAGTTTTATGCATAAACAGGAGATCACAAACTTCATTGAAGGTTGGAAAATGAGTTCTTGTGCTTATAACGATGACTAAAGGGAGATATGATTCAAGGAACCCTATAACAATTGGAGAATGAAATTTTGAGATGGCACAGGAGAATCAAGATTCGCAAAGGTATCAACAATAGATTTCATCTCCTGATATTACTCAGTTATAGTACGAGAACCTTTTTAAAGATTTCAAAAACGCTCATTTAATTCAAGAGAGCGGGAAGGTTTGATGTTAAGAAAGGTATCTTCAATGGTTAACCCTAAATCAGAAGCAGTGGCATACTTGAGATTAAGATTTTTAAGTAGTTTTAAATCGATAATAGAGTAAAACAATCGTTTGACAATTGAACCCAAAGCAAACCAGTTAAGATCATTATTAACAGTTGGTTTTGAGAGACCGGTAAGATGATCAAAAACAAAGTAACTACGACAAATGTCCATGAACATTCCTCTCCATGTTTTGTAGTTGTAATCTTGATTAGTTAAACGAAAGCCAAAGAGAGTGTATATATTTTCAGTGGCTAAGACAGGATGAATGGTAGGACAATTAGGAGGGAGGACGGTAATATCGGTGGGATTTGGATTTTTAGTGGCCATAACGAGGATTGGGAAATAATCGCATAATAGAAATAACGGATAATTCAATAGAACAAAAATCGAAGATGACGAAGAGAAAGACATAAAAACGCACTAAAAGCGCGACGTTCAAACGGTGGTGGACCGGAGGTGGTATGGCGGTAATGAAGGCTGTTGCATATATATATATGAGAGAGAGAAAGAGAGAGATTGTGCATTGAGGGGAGGCAACGACTCGTATAGGTTAAGAGAAAAGGAACAAAGAACTTGGGATGTGTTATATGTGCACGGCGGCGGGATAGAGAAAATCAGCGGTGGCGCACGAGAGAGGTGGCGGCTACTGCTGTTCAGAGAACTAGGGTTCTAGGAAGGAGAAAGGCTGATACCATGTTAAATATGAATCCTCTTGAATGTTATTGATGAAACATAAACATTTATATAGGTTACAAAGTAAATAGAATAATAAAGGAAACCTAAACAAAGATAACTCTAATAAAAGGAAATAACTAAACTAATATATATAAATATCTAACAGTATAGATCTACAACAATAAGGTGTATAATAATATTAGAACTCTATAATGGAAGTACATATCGGTGTAGAAGTACATTAGGTCACTCCTCTTTATTTATTTATGAAATTAAATTATTCCTACGTAATTTAACTTTTTAATGGCAAAAGAGTCAAAAATAAATAATAAAATTATAAGTATCTACACCACCAAGATGTATAACTAATAAAACTACATATAGATAATAATAATAATCGAAAAAAAAAGAAAAAATGTAGAGACACGTGAGGTACTCCTATTTATTAATTCATTAAAGAAAGATAAAAAATGTAGACTTCACGTATAATGATTTATGCTATTGTTTATATCTTAGTTTTGAATTGATTATATAAATATTGTATTGATTAAGAAAATTAAGTATAATTATAAATATACATAAGATAACTTACATGTATCTCAGATGTGGAACACTAAATTCGTCAATATATAATACATTGCGACCACATATATGTATATATAATGGAATATTTTTAAATAAGTGTTCGCACTAAATTCTTATATAAATTTTAATAATTCACACATTATTTTATTTTGATTTTTAATCATTTTCTTGAAGACTAACTTAGTATCCATATTGTGTTAACTAGACATCCGTAATTATTTTAAAATCCTAACATAAGTGCATACATATTTATATTATATTATTGTACTATATTATCATATTGTAGATTGTTTGAAAATCTGAACTTCAAAATTAATATTGTTTTTATTTGTTAGTACACTTAGATTACAGATTACATACATTATCAAGGATTGTATGAAACTATGCACTTCAAACACTACTACAAAAATATACTATTACAGCGCACATATTACAGCGGTTTGGTAAAACCGCTGAGTAGAGGTACCTATGACAGTCGTTTTGGTAAAACCGCTGAACGGAGGTACCTATTACAGCAGTTCTCAATGAACCGCTGTAATAGGATATCGCGGTCTTGACCTATTACAGCGGTTCAAAAATAAACCGCTGTAATAGGCGGTCCAGGGACCTATTACAGCGGTTCGGAGAGAACCGTTGTAAAAAAAAATTAAAAACCGGCCTATTACAGCGGTTCTTAGGCAGCGGATATTTTCAAAAAAAAAGAATAAAAAAAAAACGGCCTATTACAGCAGTTTTTATGTGAACTGCTGTAATAGGTATATGCTATTACAGCGGTTCTTATAAGAACAGCTGTAATAGGCTGAAACCAAAAATTTAAAACCCTTGTAGATCTTCCCGTTTCTCTTTCTCTCTTAGTCTTTCTCTCTCTACTTTATCTATCTCTCTCTCTCTACCCTCTCTCTCTCTCTCTCTATAGCACCGCCGCCGCCGCCACCACCACCGCCGCCTCCACCACCACCACCACCTTATGTGTGGGCGTATGTATATTTGTGTATGTGTGGGTGGGTGTATGTATATTTGTGGATATGTGGGTGTATGTATATTTGTGTATGTCTGGGTGTTTGTATATTTGTGTATGTCTGGGTGGATGTATGTATATTTGTGTATATGTGGGTGTATGTATATTTGTGTATATGTGGGTGTATGTATATTTTAGTATGTGTGGGTGTATTTGTGTATGTGTGGGTGTATGTATATTTGTGTATTTGCGAAAATACGAAGAAAAAAAATTGTTGTGTCGGAATGATACGAATTTTGCACGGTCATAGCAAAACGGCATGCTGAACAATTATTTTTGTAATAAAACGCAAATTTTAGGCCTTAAACGATCTCAGATGGCTAAAATCACAAGACCACATTGCATTGCTATGCGTCTTGTTCAGCATGCCGTTTCGTTATGACCGTGCGAATTTCGTGTCATTCCGACATAGCAAAATTACAAACGAGAAAGTAAAAAAATATATATATATATAACCGCTGTAATAGTTATAACCGCTGTAATAGGGTGAAATTAAAAAAAAAAAAAACTGCCCTATTACAGCGGTTAAAAACTGCTGTAATAGTTAAAAATAAACTGCTGTAATAGTCGTTTTTTGTAGTAGTGAAAGATATTTTTAACTTCTAATAGTATTTCATTAAGGATTAGACATATTAAATTATTGACTTAGTAATTTTAATAAAAGTTATACCACTAGAAATAATTTTATTTGTAATAGTTAATATTCAAAAGAACAATTGTTCTTATACTTTTGTTCATTTTTAATATCTAATATATTGACTTTGTTACTTCTTTATATATATTTGTTTAATTATGTCGTCCAACAACGATTATAAAAAATATTTCTGATAATTCACTATTTAAAAAGTTAAATGTTACAAATATAGAAAAAAAAATTCAATTTTTCTTTTTAATTGCATAAATTAAAGGATGCTAAATTTCTAATTTTTATTTTTTATCCTTTTTATTGTTTCAATTTGGTCTAAAAAGAAAAATTAATTTACAACTGATATCATAATATAGTTTATAGATTTTGAATAATGTAATTTGATGCTTGATATATTTGTTCTTATTAATCTTTTCAGAAAGGTCTTCCATTAAATATAACGATTCAACATTAAAAATAGAACAAATTCAAAAGGTTCATAATAGCATATCTATATATTGAGTTCATGGAAAAAGTGAATTTCTTATTTCAACTTTTACCTTCATGAATCTTTAACAATGAGCTTTATATAATTTCTTAAAATAACAATAAATATAAACAATTCGTAAATTACTAGTTTAAGAAAATATTTGATATTTTTATATTTACGATTTTATTTCAACATTTATCAATTAACGACAGGAAGAGAAATGTCACCAACAATCATATATTTAAAGAGATGACTAAATAATTGAATATTCAATAAGAAAGATTAAAACAATTAGAAAAAACAAAATTAAAATCCAACACCATGAGTCATCGAGGTCAAACAAAGAATTTATACAAGATTAAAACCATTATACATTGAATAAGAATATATTTAGTTAAATTATGATTTATTTTTTGAATATTCAAAAATTTGTATTGATCGATGTTTTCTCATATTAATGCCTTCAAATATTTAAATGTTCATCCAATTAATTATAGTTCGCCTTAGAAAGCTTATATATTTTATTACATATATTTATGACACTAAATCATCGGCATTAGTAGAAGAATGTTTATTTGAAAGATGATTAGGGCATTGTTTATAGTAAAAAAAAAGTGAGTATTTGAATACAAAATACTACAAGAACAAGAATTACGTTAAAGAATGGAAAAAAAATTTCTCATTATGTTGCTATTATTTTCTCTATTGCGCATTAGCTTTTATGTGGGACATACGTATATTCTTTCTTCTACATTTTTATTAATAAAACTTACCTTTATAAATGAAAGAGATACATTCAATAGTGGCGAAGCAAACAAAACGGAAGGCATTATCCACATCAATCTATAGTGATTTTGCCAAAAATATAATTGTGGTTAAAATGGGGCCGGACACATTGAATGTTCTCGAGAGGAAATATGCTACTGTTGCTTTAGAAAATTGAAAAAGTGAAAAAAAGGGGAAAAAAATTACATGATATCAAATTTTTAAATCATAATGAAAAGATGATTACAAATACGCAATAAACTCAAGGAGGAAAAAAATTAGAATGTTTGGTTCATAAAAAGAAGGAAAATTTATTTAAGAATTTATTTATTACGTTATTATCAAGGTTTCAATTTTTATATGTAATTATTTTACGTATTGATTGAATTTTTCATGTCAATCAATATTTAGTTTTTTAGATAGTTATAGTCTATTGAGTAATAATTTCACTTAATTAAAATAATATTAATTAAATTCTGAATAAGAAGCATTTTTAGCTTGAATAAATATCGATATAGTTGAATTTTTTCAGCGAGGTCATATGAGTCGCACGTGTCTTTTACTAGTATTTAATAAAATGCACTCCTGAGTCAACTAGCAGTCAAATAAATAAGTAGGGAAGACTAGTACATGGAGGTAAGGTACATGATCCCTTTATTATATAGCTCGCAGCAAATTTATTAAGATTTGAGTAATCTATTATATATCAGCACTTCTTCAACCACAATTTTTAGACGAACTGATTGAGGTACTCATCCACAGTCGTATATGTCACTTCCGGATAGAGTTGAGAAGCCTCAACACCAGAAGAAGTATCTGTCTCAAAGTCGAAATTTGCACCCTTCACCAGGGTACAGTGGGCAATAGCCAAGTTCAGTTTTCTGGGCATTGGAGCATCTGCACCATCCAAACAAATCAATTCTATCTAATATATATTCAAATTGAAGAAATTGAACAACAGACAAACATGTTATGACTTAATACCCTGTATGCCCTTGAGGAGCTCATCTTCTGATATGTACGTCCTCCCCAGTAATTTTCCAATCTTAGATTCCCACATAGAAACCAGGTCATGAAAGGACAATATATTAGCAGGAGGCCTCATGTAAAGGATCTTATTCAAGGTCCTCGGGTCATCCACTGCTTTCATGGTGTATGTCGCTATATCTTCTTCCTCAACATAAATGACTTGGATGGTTGTCCCCAGAAAACATATACAATTAAGTAGCTAATTAAGTTACAGTCAAAGATAAAGAAAGCATTCTAAGAGATATGTAAGTAATTAATTACCTTTGGTATTGCCATCACCGAAAATGATAACTTTGTCTCTAGGAGGCTCTTTTCCATCAAATGACTGTGCAAAGGCAGGCAAGAAGCTGCCAGCAAAGTTATAACAAACCACATAAGTATATGGAATTTCTTCCGTCTCTATCATCCTACGAATTTTAGCCTTCTCTTCAAACCGGCTTGTTGCTGGATAAACTGCTTCCATGCGATCAACATCAGCTACAAATTCCGATGGTATAAACCTCTGCATACGTTACAATTTTATTGCAACATTTTCATTCAACAGATTCCAAGTTAAACAAATTCAATTGACAGTATAATATATATATATATATATATATATTTGTAATTAAGAGCTCGCCTTGATATTTCCAGCTTCTTTGATGGCTTTAATGATGTTCACCTGATCAGCCACCTCTTCATCAGACACAGCAGAGATCACCACATCAACTTGTTTGATTGCATCAACCAAGCTTTCATGGTTGTAGATATCTCCCTTGTCATCAACAACTCAAGAACATCAGAAAGTTACATTTAATTAGTTGCAAAATAAAATACGAAGTAAAAAGAAGAGAGCCAACAACTGATATTTGAACCCCGATGATTCATGACATACGTAAACTAATTTAACTCCCGAGTCCGTAAAGTGGTCTATGAGTTTGGACTTGTCAGGATTATTTGAGGCTGTTGTTTCTCTGATTAATGCAAAGGTTTCGTGTCCAAGTTTTACACTTGTCCCGGTGATGAACTTTCCTAGGTAACCTGTTGCACCAATTATCAAAATCTTGCTCTTCTCTCCCATTTCCAAACAATAGTTAAAACTCTATAGCTAGCGATTAAGGATAGTTTGTAAGTTAGATAGACTAGTCGGAGTGTGAGAACAGAGATATCATCCTTTCAGTATATATAACTTGTAGCATATATTCTACCACTACAAAAAGTCACTTGATTTTCTACCACCTCTATCCATACTGTTGATTCTTCTTTTACAAAGCAGATTCTGATTTATCAAAAAAAAAAAAAAAGAAGAAGAAGATTCTGAGAAATTATTCCATGGTTTAGCTTTGGTTTAAATTTTGAAACTGCAACCACCTCTCGCAAATCAATGCAACTCATGAATGGTGCACATCCGTTGTGCGTGCAATAAATTATTAAGGCACAATAAATATATGTAAATAAATTTCAAGTCGTAAAACGACTTAATTTGGAAATGAAATTGGCATGTGAACAAATACATTCATACATGTGCAACAGAAAAATTATTTACTATGTTATATACAAACAAAGTGAATATTGAAAACTATTTACAACTTCATATACAAGCGAAATTAGGTAGAACAGTTACAAAATTGCACAACAAACTTGTATCACGGATCTACATTTGCATATATGAAGATTAAATGACATGTATAGATTTTACTATTTTATTCTAGGGTTTATAACAAAAACAAAAATCATGTGTTAGTCCGAAATTGCTAAAAACACCCTCTGTAAAATAAATATGCGTAATGCCCCCTCTTGCAGATTTTAGTTAGCTCACTTGCCATTTTTGTCTCCCAAATTTAACTGCGTTAATTTTTGGCCCAAAACTCCAGTTATATGACTGGTAATGATTTTTAAATATCTTGACCATTGGATCTAGATCTGATCTAAAAAATAATAATCGTCGGATGAATTTTAGTTAAAATCAATAGCCCAAAATTAATATTAATTTTCATAAATATCAAGCCATTTATTTGAGATCAATGAACCATATTTTTTTTTCACTTTTTCAAATCATTATTTATCAAATCAAAGATTCAAAAAATTTCAAAAACAAATACAAAATCAGAAAATACTTTTTGCTTTGAAATTAGAAAAAAATTTAGATAATAATAATAAAAAAAAAAGTGGATATGGTAATGAATCTGGCGAAGTAGTGGTGGAGGGATCAGATGTGGAGCGATGGCGCACGACGGCCGAGTGGTGGTCTGGAGATCTGGAAGCTTTTTCTTCTCCGGTACTAGTGCGGCAACAGTCATGGGTGTTGCAATGCTTTTTGATATGTATAAGCATTAAAAGTAAAGGAAAGCAGTAAGCGTTAAGTAAATAACACATAAACTTTGACTAAAATAACACATAAACTTTTACTATGTGCTTCTTCTCCTTTTTTATTTGGAGGAATTCAATAGATCATTGAAACTTCACACAGAACGCTTCTACAATACAATGGTCACAAGATAGCGGATAGCTTGAACTCCTTGGTCACTAAGACTTCTACTTCAAGGTCATTCAGATATTTGCTTCTTTCACCCAAAAATATTGCAAATCTTCAACTTCTTCTTCACATAGATTGAGAGGTTGGATGGTTTGTTTGTCGAATGTTTTGCTTGTTGAAAACAAACTTGGAATATCTCAATAGTAGTTTCAAGTTCTTCTAAGGGATAGAGGATAAAATCTTAAATGATTTTGGCTATGGAGTTTCAAAGCTTTTCTTTTTGAAGTTCTAGGTTCGATGCAACGACATTTCAACTTGTATATTTTAAGATGTGTTTTGGGGTTGCTGGGACATCCTATTGATAACCAAACTTGGACAAATGTCTGTTTGACACATGGTAGGAGCGTGAACCAACTTTTGTCCTTTTCACTGAAATTCTGCCTGCAAAAAGGAATGCGACAGACCTGTCATTTTGACAGTTCAATGGGGAGGCTATTTCGTAAGTTCAAGGTAAATATCACATTAAATGCTCTTATCAGGCATTAAATGCATTTAATATAAATTCCCATTAATTATAAATACTCGTTATTATTTGCAATAAACTCCCTCTAGACTTAGGAATAAATACAGGTCAATTCCACATCTCGAAACGCTCATTCAAGGCTAAATGATCTTCAAAACTAGTCAGTACTTTAACGTTTTCCGATAGTGCTTAGATTTTTATCTTCAAAAGACTTTGGGCGCTTGATTATCAACTCTAGCTTGATAAACTCACCTAAAATTCTATCAATGCTACAAGGGTTCAGATAAATAGCCTAACAATATAAAGAGGGCTTTTCTTCAAAGCTTATACATGTTTCTAATAAAATGAAGCTTACATAATTTTGGGGTCTAAAACAAACTCTAATTGTCATCATCAAAACTTCTAACAGATAAATTGATTCCTTACCATTTTCCCTTTTTGATGATGTCAATAACTTACCCTTTTATAGATCAAAGAGTTATACAACAAAAGTATAAACTCAACTTTGAAAAGTTAGAATTAACGTTAGCTTAGATAAGTTTCAATGAGATATTTTAGCATAAAACTCACTTCCATTGATTTAACGTTCATAGTACAAGACTTGTACAACTAAAAAAAAAAAAATTTACACAAGACTTAAGAGACAAAAGCATCTAGCGCTTAGGCAGAGGTGTCTTTGAGTCTTCAGATTGCTTCTTGTTGGATTTTTCCTATTGAGATGTTAGGATCTTATTGTTGGGAAAATTAAATAAAATGCAGCGGATACGGTGAAATAAATTTTTTTAGATTTTCACATAACAGGATCAATCCCGGGATTTTATCAGGCGTATGTATGATAGAGATATCGACAATTTACCAGTTGTAGCGAATTGGTTGGAGAATCTCTAAATTTCGAAACCTTCAAGTCCTTCGCAAACTGATTCGGCTGATTGTTTAATAATCCGAGCAGGCAAAACTTCTGCCTTTAAATTGTCTCGCCGGAAAAAACTCGAACAAAAAAATTTCCTTCTTTTTTGGCATTGAGACCGACGGCTAGAGGAAGAGAGAGGGAGGATTTTTCTTTCTGGTGGCTCATGTGTGTCACTAATATTATAACCTAGGTATTAACTAATGTGATATATTTATATCACTTAAGTTATAACCTTAGGCTCAAATTTGCCCATGTAGGACGCATACTAGCTGCCCCTACATGGTCATGGTGTACCTCTTGATGCACCAATTTGAGCTCGGTTCAATCCTTTATTTAATTAATTAATTCAATCCAATTAATTAATCTAATTAAATTAGATAGGATATTTAATTAATTTTATTTCTCCAAGAAATAATATATCAATTAAAATATAAATAAATTAACTTATTTCATTAAATAATTAATTCCATTTAATTAATTTTAAGTATGCAATACTTAAAATATTACCATAAGAAATATACCACATTTTCTTTCAATTTTTCATATTTAAGCGTGACTCTTTAGGTTCATCTATATTTGGCAATGGGAGGATTCCATTGAATGTGGGTTGCACCTAGCCAGTCAAGTGGCCCACATCGTATCCCAAATAATATGAAATGATTGGATCATTTTACCTTTCCTATTGTAAATATCGTGTGAATACAAACTCTTCATTTTCTTATCCCGGTCAAGTGAGAGTCATGGTTTAGGTCAAAATCATAAACTACATTTATAATAAGTCTAGATCAAGGAATGCTTTGGCCAAAGAATTTAAGATCTAACTTACTTATAAATGTATAGGATAATTCTTCATTCACTTTCGAGGGAACAAATCCCATCTTGGATATCAATTAAGACTATTACTTGCCCATTAGGTTGCAATTTGAGGTTGACCCCACCAAAGGGAGAATTGGGTCTAACTTCTCTAATGACAAACCTAATGTCACAAGCATATCTTCAACTCGATTCCTTAGGTCTAAAGTTCAGACACACATATTACAATTTAATCAATTCTGTCATTGACTGTCAAAGAGTGAAAACCCATGTGACAGAATCGATACGAGTTATTTCTGAGTGCCACTATCTCCAATCAGTGCACCAATGATATGAGTTCTTCACTACTTCCTAGTGATTGACAGGCACATCTCTCGTCAAAACTCATATCATACAAGTCTTGATGATTTTCAATGTCCAATTGAGAATCCTTGACTTGTAGACCATTTTAGTACACAAGTATTGAACTCCTCTAATGCCTTAGAGAGTTAACTCTTGTGTTTCTGGACTTATAGATGATTACAATATATAAATGTCAATATAAAAGTAAAGAAGTAAAATGCCTTTTATTAAAAGAATAAAAACAATTACACTTTACTAATGTCCTTTCTTTCTCTAATTCTCTTATGGCAATTGAGGACATAAACCTAAAAATCTCCCACTTGTACTCAATGCCAATCACTATTGTATGTAATACCCATCTTCTCAAGATGTCGATCCAGCACTGCCTGTGTCAAAGGCTTGGTCAATGGGCCTGCGACGTTGTCGGCTGAATTTACTCTTTGAACAGCTATATCACCTCTTCCAAGGATTTCTTTTATTCTGTGCTTGGATTTGTTGTGAGACCTTAGTTCATTTGCTTGTGCAATAGCCCCGTTATTGACACAATAAAGTGGAAATGGCAACTCTACACTAGGGACCACTTGAAACTCTCCAAGAAACTTCTTAATCCAAACACCCTCTTTAGCAGCCTCAGACTCGGCTATGTATTCTGCCTCAGTGATGGAATCAATGGTTGTGCTTTGCTTGGACCTTTTCCAAGTTACCACTCCACAATTGAGTGTGAATATAAACCCTGAAGTAGATTTTCGATCATCTACATCAGATTGGAAATCTGAGTTAATATATCCATCCACTTTCAAATCTCCATGTTTATATGTTATGACCATATCCTTAGTTCTCTTCAGATACTTTAGGATATTATTGACAACGGTCCAATGTTCTCTTTCCGAGTTAGCCTGAAAATGACTTACCACGCTTACTGCGTAGGCGATGTCGGGCCATGTGCATAACATGAAATACATCAAACTACCCAATGCAGACGCATAGGGCACCGTACTCATTTCTTTTCTATCTTCCTCACTTTAAGGAGACATAGACTTTGAAAGGTGCACCCCATGTCTCATGGGCAAGAAACCTTTCTTAGAGTTTTTCATCCTAAATCTCTTTAGGATCTTCTCTAAGTAAAGGTCTTGGGAAAGTCCTATCATTCTATTTGTTCTATCTCTATAGATATGAATTCCTAGAATATAGGTCGCTTCTCCCAAGTCTTTCATGGAGAATATATTTGAAAGCCATGTTTTGCCTGATGTAAGCATTCCTACCTCATTGCCTATGAGTAGAATGGAATCCACATATGAGACCAGAAAGTGATCTTGCTCCCAATAACCTTCTTGTAAACACATGGTTCATCTTCGTTCTTGAAAAAGTTAAATCCTTTGACAGCTTCATCAAAATGAAGATTCCAACTCCTACAGGCTTTCTTAAGTCCATAAATGGAACTCTTAAGTTTACACACCTTATGAATACCAAACCCAGATGTGAAGCCTTTAGGTTGATTCATATAGATATCCTCTTCGAGGAATCCATTTAGAAAAGTCGTCTTCACATCCATCTTCCATATCTCATAATCCATGTGTGCAGCTATTGCGAGCAGAATTTGAATAGACTTGATCATTGCCACAGGTGAAAAGGTTTCTTGATAGTCAATTCTTTCTTTTTTACTATAACCTTTTGCTACAAGCCTTGCCTTGTATGTGTCAACTTTTCCGTCTGGACCTGTCTTCCTCTTGTAAAGTTCAGACCTGGTTAGAATGCATCGAGTCTATCTCCGCTTGCATAGCTTCTCGCCACTTTTTAGAGTCAATGTCCAACATTGCTTGATCATAAGTAGAAGGGTCGTCCCTATGAACTCCCAGTGCTATAATATGGACATCCAGTTCCTCTTGTAGCAGGTACCCATAGTACCTATCAGGTTGATGTGGTACTCTACTAGATCTTCGCAATGTTGGTTGTGTTACAGTAGGTTCAGTATATGTTTCTTGAATAGTTGTCTCCTTAGGTGTTTCATTTTGTTCATCAAGAACAATCTTTCTACCTGCACCACCTTCTTGAATAAACTCATCATCAAGAAAGTACGCTTGCAATGCAACAACGATCCTTGGATCATCTTGTATATATAAGAGGTATCCCATGGAATCCTCAGGAAAACCAATGAAACATCCTTTAAGGGACCTAACTTCCAATTTCTCTGTTTTTGTCTTCTTGATATAGGTAGGGCATCCCCAAACCCTAATGTATTTAAGGTTTGATTTCCTATTTCTCATATCTCATATGTGGTCTTAGGAAAGGATTAGGAAAGACATCTATTCAAGATATGAACAGCAGCAAGGAGTGCATGTCCCCAAAAAAAATGGGTAAATCAGTGTAGTTGAGCATAGATAAAACCATGTCCAAAAGCGTCCACCCCATTTAGTTGTGGAGTTGTTGGTGGTGTGAGTTGCAATATTATCCCATGTTCCTTCAGGAAATCATCAAATTCATCACTCATATATTCACCTCCACGATCCGATCGTAGTGTCTTTATATGATGTCCAGTTTGATTTTCCACTAAAGCCTTAAATTCTTTAAACTTTTCAAATGATTCAGACTTGTATTTCATTAAATACACAAGATCATACCTAGAATGGTCATCAGTGAAAGTAATGAAATAGTGAATACCTCCACGAGCCACTTCTCCAAATGGTCCGCAAACGTCGGTGTGTACACGTCCTAACACTTCAGTGGCTCTTTCAAAAGTCCCGGTGAAGGGATATCTAGCCATTTTACCTTTGAGACAAGATTCACAAGTCGAATAGGTTCGATCCCAATGGATCAATTAATCCATCTTATGTATCATTTGCTCTCCAGTACGGCCTAGTCTAAAATGCCACTTTAAGCTTAGGGTAAGATCTTGCCTACCATGCTTCTTTGAGATAACATTTACAACACATTCATTCTGCATGTTTAAATAATAGAGGCCATTGACTAAAGTAGCAGTGCCAACAATCTTATCATTAAATAAAATGCTGCAAGTACTGTTAATGAAATTAAAAACATAATTATTCCTAATTAACATAGGAATTGAAATAATGTTCTTAAGCCCGTTGGAAAAAACTAAAATATCCTCTAAAATCAAAACATGTCCAGATATTAAACATAAAGAAGTTGATCCAATGTGAGAAGCTGCGACACTCTGCTCGCTTCCAACACTGATCATCACCTCTCCGTGCTCCCGCTTCCTACTTCGCTCCAGATCCTGATTCATTACACAAACGTGAGCTCTAGCTTCAGAATGAAGTATTCAAGAAGTGAAAAATACAATTATAGAACAATTGGTTTCTAAAATAAAAAGTTCCATACATGTAGCACCTTTGCAAAGTTTGGATACTCCCTCCTCCAGTAGCCCAGCTCACCGCAGTGAAGGCATCTATCCCTTTCTTTTGGCCCTTTGCTCTTCATCACTTTCAAAGCTTTACCTTTTCCTTTGTTTATCTTACCATGTGGACCCAGAGTGCCAGTGGGCTTCTTAGCCTTCTTCTTCTTCTTCTTCTTCTTCTTCTTGTTTTTAGGCTTAGAATTGATGACCAAGGCTGCCTCTTTTCCCTTTGGCTTCATTTGAGATTGTGCAATTGTAAGCTTGTTCATCAACCCAGTCATACTGCACTCTATCTCATTGTAATTGAAGTTCATTACAAATTGGGAAAAGGAGTCTGGAAGTAACTGCAAGATGAGGTCAGTTTGTAGTTGTGGGTCCATGTTGAAGTCGAGTGCCTCTAACCTCTCAATTTTCGAAATCATTTTAAGTACATGATCCTTAACTTTTTCACCTTCTTTCATCTTGGCTCCAAAGAGCTCTTTCGATATCTCATATCGAGCAGTATGACTATGCTCACCATAGAGCTCTACCAGGTGTGCCAAAATAGCCCTTACTGAGACCATTTTGTGGTGAGATCTCTACAACTCATTGGTCATTGAGCCCAGCATTTACCCACGAACCCGGACGTTGTCCTTGACCCATTTCTCATGAGCCGCGACTTCCTCCTCACTAGCATGCGTCCTTACAGGCACAACTGGGATATCAATATCCAATACATTTCCCAGTGACTCCATGTTGAGGACTATCCTCAGATTTCAGAGCCAGTCCACATAGTTTGGACCAGTCAAAGTGTTCTTTTCAAGTAGTACAGATAACGGGTTGATAGTCATAGTGAGAGAGAAATAAGAAAATAACTGCAGAAAAGTAAAAAGACGTATTAGATTTAATAATAATTGTTGTTCCAAGTTTAAATCAAGGATTTTCAAAATAAACTTGGGTCCCACTACATTTTTAGAAAATCCACACTCCCACTGTGAAATTCGGAAGTCATCGTTGGAAAGCTTCATGGTGGTGATTGATTTCTTTAACTAGATTAATAGGTTACAACATCTTGCTTGTATGTGGCCTAATTAATCTATTAAAGTGATGTCTAACATCAACCCATCAAATGGATGATTCAATCTATTTGTCCATTATTCATCAAATCTCAATCTTTTAACGATCTTATTGATTTATGAATAATTTAAGTTTAACCCACTGACTATGTATTAGTCTAACAATTGAATTTTACCTTGCAACCTTTTGCTGGTATGTGGGGTAAAATTTGTTTCGACTAATGGCATTTCATGCACTTAGAAAAATCTAAAATATATTTCAATACATAACCCCCATTGCTTAGGGACGATATTATATATTAAATATCATTTTAACTTTTCCTAAGTTCAGTGGAGGACAGGATACCTAGTATCCTTTACTAACTTAATATTTTTTAAAGTGGGAGAATTTAGATTATTTAATAGGTCTCACTTTGCACACTAATCCATTTTATACTAAGCATACAAAGATGGATCACTAAAAATTGAAAGCAATCCTAGAAAGCTAACAACACATGATTCATGGATCTTAGTCCTAGATTGAGTCAAGCCAATGTCTCAATCACAAATTAAAAGAAAAATACACTAAAGCTTCCAAAGCTCCTTCTTGTATCTCCTTGGCTCGACTTGAATTTCTTCTTTGGGCCTATTCTATTTCTAACTATTACATTTTCATATAAGCAACCTATACAAAATTTCTACAGAAAGAAAATAAACATAGGCTCAAAATAGCCTTTACAACCCATCGAAAAGAAATACAAATATAAAATGAGGCTAAGTCCATGAATCATGTCTCCCATCACATAACACATCAAACATGATATATCACATAACACACTAAAAATATATATATTAATTTATAATTAAATTCAAAATTTAATTATTTAATTCATATTCTCGAGGAAAATAAATTTATTTGATTTTATTAGAAAACCTAATTTAATAAACTCCAATTAATTTTATATTAAAATCCAATTTTAATTAAAAAATTCACATCTAAGTTTATTAAAACTAATTTATAATAGAAAGTATCCAATAAATATGAAATCCAACTTTAATAAAATTAGATAACTTGGAATATTAAAATAAATAATATTATTTATTTTTGCATTAAAATCCAATTTTAATCAAAAACTAAATATATATTTTTATTAAAAATATACCAGGGTCGGTTTGACGGGCCTGTGTGTTAAAAAACACACGGGCTGGCTCGTCGTGGAGCCCAGCAGCGTGGGCTGTCCTTGTGCGGCCCATTCGCACACGACGGCCCAGCTGTCGGGTGGAGTGGGCTCTAGGGCATGCACACGGCAAACCCATTCTGATCGTCGTGTGCGAATGTGCGAATGAGCCCAGCAGCCGGCGGCTTTTGTCGCCGGTTGTTCCCACAGCCACTGCAGTGGCGGGTTTCGCTGCAAGCGATGGGGATTCCGGATCCCATCTTTTCATGATTATTTTATCATATTAAAATTAAATAAAATCCAATTTTTTCAATTTCTAACGAATAAAATAAATAAAATTCCTTAAGAACACAAAAAACACGAAATCCACATATTTAATCATGCATCCCGAAAAATTGTAAATCATGCATCTAGTCACATATTTACATGTACATTACATACGCCTAACCCTGCGATTTGGCCCTGATACCACTATTGGGAAAATTAAATAAAACGCAATGGATAAATAAAAGTATTTTGGATTTTACCTATAACAGAATCAATCCCGAGGTTTTACCACGCATATGTATAATAGAGATATCGACACTTTACTAGTTTTAGCGAAGTGGTTGGAGAAACTCTAAATTTCGAAACCTTTAAGTCTTCGCGAACTGATCTGGCTGATTTTTTGATAATCCAAGCAGTCCAAAACTTCTGCCTTTAAATTGTCTCATCGGAAAAAACTCGAACAGAAAAATTTCCTCCTTCTTTGGCACTGAGGCTGACGGCTAGAGGAAGAGAGGGAGAGGGGTTTTCTTTCTTCTGGCTCAAGTGTGTAACTAATGTTATGACCTAGGTATTAAATAATATGATATATTTATATCACATAAGTTATAACATTGGGTTCAAATTAGCCCGTGTAGGACGCCTACTAGCCGCCCCTACACGGTCAAGAGGTACACCAGTTTGAGCTCGATCCAATATTTTTTTAATTAATTAATTTAATCCAATTAATTAATCTAATTAAATTAGACAGGATATTTAATTAATTTTATTTCTCCAAGAAATAATTTATTAATTAAATTATAAATGAATTAACTTATCTTTTAAAATAATTAATTTTAAGTATGCAATACTTAAAATATTACCACAAGAAATATACCACATTTTCTTTCAATTTTTCCTTTTTAAGTTTGACTCTTTAGGTTCATCTATATTTGGCAATGGGAGGATTCCATTGAATGTGGGTTGCTCCTAGCCAGTCAAGTGGCCCACATCGTATCCCAAATAAGATGAAATGATTGGATCATTTTACCTTTCTTATTGTAAATACCGTGTGAATACAAACTCTTCGTTTCCTTATTCCGGTCAAGTGAGAGTCATGGTTTAGGTCAAACTCATAAACTCGACTCTATGCTATATTTATAATAAGTTAGTGAATGCTTTGGCCAAAGACTTTAAGATCTAACTTACTTATAAATGCATAGGATAATTTCTCGTTCACTTTCGAGTGAACGAATCCCATCTTAGATATCAATTAAAACTACTACTTGCCCATTAGGTTGCAGTTCAAGGTCGACCCCACCAAAGGGTGAGTTAGGTCTAACTACTCTAATGACAAACCTAATGTCACAAGCATATTTTCAACTCGATTCCTTAGGTCTAAAGTTCAGACACACCTATTACAATTTAATCAATTCTGTCATTTACTGTCAAAGAATGAAAACCCATATGACAAAATCAATGCGAGTCATGTCAGAGTGCCACTATCTCCATCATTGCACCTATGATATGAGTTCTTCACTACTTCCTAGTGATTGACGGACACTTCTCTCGTAAAAACTCATATCATACAAGTCTTGATGATTTCCAATGCCTAGTTGGGAATCCTTGACTTGCAGACCATTTTAGTACACAAGTATTGAACTCCTCTAGTGCCTTAGAGAGTTAACTCTTGTGTTCATGGACTTATAGATGATTACAATATATAAATGCCAATATAAAAGTAAACAACTAAAATGCCTTTTATTAAAAGAATAAAAACAATTACAATTTATTAATATTCTTTCTTTCTCTAATCCTCTTATGACATTTGAGGACGTAAACCTAACACTTATCTACTGCTCTGCTGCATGATATGATTATTCCCTAGAAAGTATACTAAGTCGTGTGTGTAATAAAGTGAACAGTGAGCCCGAGAGTGTATCATCTCCACAAGAACAATTGGATTAAGTGCTCGCAATTACTATATTATCCAACTCAAAGTTAACTCGGTTAATAAGAGAGATGTGTAGATTATCAAGCTATACTAATGAAAATAAGCAATAAAGAAGATAAGATATCAAATGGAAGGGGTAATTAGGCTATGATCCAACTATATTCTACCTTGTGTTCATCAACTCTAAGTTACCTGAATTATTAGAACGCTCTTGTTATGGTGAAATCTCCTAAGGCATCCATTACTCGATCTCTTGAAATAATGGGCATATATGAGTGAACAACCTCATCTATCTCTGTAGTGAGTATTAGACTAACTAACATGCATTAATATTCTAAGAATTTACATGCTTGTAATGATCTACATTCAATCGGGTCTTCTTATCACAAAAAGCGACACAACAAAATTGAATTTATCTCTAGTCAATTTACATTATGATGTTTGATATTTTGATCTGCCTTTATGTATATCCTCTTGATCTCAATACAAAGCATTAAATCAAACACTTGATGATCAAGTAAATGCAAGAATTAAGAGCAATATCAAACATGCAATAAAGAACACAATTAATTCGGTAAATTATAAATAGTAAACAGGAAACAACACAAAGTCATCACATACCCTAATAAAAATTGACTTATTTCATAATTACAACAAAGAGAAATTCAAAATCCCTAAAAGACATAGCTAACACTAATTTTTTTTTATTTTTTTTTGTGGAGGGTGGGGGGGTGAATAACTCCCTATCACAAAAGGTCAATCCAAGCTTTGATAATGATTTTTATATCTTCTAGCTTTCTTGGGATTTGAGTTGTTTTCCTTGGGTCTTGGAGTACAAGAAAAGTCCTTTTTGCAACTGAAAAGTTTACCGAAAAGTGCAAAAACGCAAGATCACGGTCCTGGACTGCGATTTGGCCACACCGCAGTCCTCTGGCAATTTTCTTGAACTTCTTGTACTTTCATCTTTTCGTTAGCCTTTTCACTCGTTTATCGATCTTGTCAACTTAAATTCCTACACACATAAAACGACAACTCATCTAAGCAAAATGCAGGATTATCATGACTAAACATAATTAAAAGCAGCTAAATAAATGGGCTAAAATATCGTAAAATGTGAACTTATCTGATAAACTCGTATTTTACACCTTTTTAAGCGCCTCTTTTCTTGTATTTTGATGAGTTCTTGAGTGTATTTATGCCACATATGCTTTGATATTGTGATTGGTTGTGTTTTTATAGGTTATTAGAGAATTGGAGAAAAAATGATTGAAAAGGTCAAAGAATCTCTCAAATTACAACTTTAGCCACGGCTATGAAGACCCTTAGCCATGGTGATCATGAAGGAACCTTTGTGCTTTGAAGATATGAAGTTACCAAGGCTAAAATAGGCAAAAAACGTGAACAGAAGATTTTAGCCGTGGCTACCGTCTTTTTAGCCGCGGCTAAGGGCCGATTTCAGCATCTATAAATACGCGTTATTAGGTCAAAATTCGGGACTTTTGCCCATTTTTGAGGTTTTGACACTTTGAAACACACCAAGAGGGTTGAGAGAAGCCTGGGGAAGAAGAAGAACGCAAGGATACTCCATCTTTGTCTATGAAGACGGAGAATTCAAGCAAGATCTATCAAGAAACGTTATTAAGGAGTTTTAATTTCATGCTTTTAGATTTGTTTTCATTGAACATGTCTTTCAAGATGAATCTTTTCTTTTACGATCATGACTTAATTTCCCTTTGATTGAGGCCATGTGAAATCCAATTATTATGTTTGATTTATGAGTATTATTTTTTCGGATTAAATTTGTTTTGGGTTATGTGTTTAATATTTGTTCTTAATGCTTATGATTGCTTAGCTACCAATCGTATGAATTTGTGCTTAGTTTTGAGACCGAGAGGAGATAAACTAGGGATGCATCTAGGTATTAAACACCACAACGTAAAATTGACTAGAGATAGATTCGATTTCCTTGTGTGTGCTTTTCGTGAAAACGGGAAATTCCATGAATCTTTGTAATGCGTTTTCATTAATTTGAATTTCATATAGAGATATAGAAATCGTTAATGAAAATAGAATTGCTATACCAAGAGATTGGATAGTAAGTAATTTAGGGAATTTCGCCCTAACCTAATCAATCTAATAATCCGGTAAGATAGAATCATAGTCAAATTGAATAATTGGTTTAATCATGTGCCTTAATCACTTTTCTCGTTGATTTAATTCAAAGTTGATTTCTCTCATTAGTTGGTAATTGTTATTTAATATTTTAATTCATAATTCACATCTTTATCTCTTGATTTAACTTAGAATTAGATAACACAGTAATTTCAGTACTTAAATACAATTGTCTCTAGGGTACGATAATCCGGACTTACATCCACTATATTACTTGCACGACCTAGTACACTTGCTAGGATTTTGTGTGTCAAGTTTTTTGGCGCCGTTGCCGGGGACAATTGTTTATTTAATATTGAGATTCTCTTATTTGTTCTAAGCTTAAATCTTTTTTTTTATATTTAGTCTTTTTATTTTTATTCTTGAAGAGATGAATAATAATAACTTTTATTGGTCACAACGTGGATGGAACGTAGGAGCCTATGGGAGTCAAGTGCAAGATTTATGTTCGTGGTGTAGAGGCGTTCATCATAGCGATTACTGTCAACACGGGGGGAGGAATCATCAAGATTTTCCATTAAGTTTTTATGTTAAGAGATCTTCACCTTCATACCTGCAACATGATAGTATGATGCAAGAAGAATTTCAGCCGATTGACTTTCAGAATCAAGGGAATTATCAGCAACAACGTGATAAAAGCCCGAGGTTTGAAGAGTTGATAATTCAATGGATGAAGACGAATGATGAGCGATATCAGAATATCGAAGCATCTATGATTACATTGCAAACACAAATCAATCAACTTTCCAATTTATTGGCAAAGAGATCATTAGCCACTTCACAAAGTAGCATAGAAGAGAATGATGAGGTACTTAGTACAGAAGTTGAACAAGTTGTTGATTCGGCACCACAGTGTCTGCACCCTATTACTACACCAGCACTGCCTTCAGAATCTATGTGTGGTAAAGCAAAGACAACATCACTGGAGCACCTTCAATTCACCACAGAGATTCCAAAATCCACTCCATCACATGACCATGAAAGGAAGTTACCAATCTTCAAGAGCTCAACACCACCTACCACCATATCTCTCGAATTCTTACAAAATTGTATCAATAACCAGAGAGACAGAGTGGAGGAGGTTGAAGTCAAGGTTTACAACTCTATTGATTCATTCGATGCATATTTTGAGAACCCAAGTGATACTACGGTCGAGAATGAGAAAATCAGAGGATATATAATTCACTTGGATGAACCACCAT
This sequence comes from Buddleja alternifolia, assembly GCA_019426215.1. Lineage (NCBI taxonomy): Eukaryota > Viridiplantae > Streptophyta > Magnoliopsida > Lamiales > Scrophulariaceae > Buddleja > Buddleja alternifolia. Next base: position 180,546 of record CM033400.1, on the reverse strand, counting down.
TTGAGTTGTCAAAACTAAGGCTAGGGGAGTATGGGACAGCCACATATGAGTTGCAATCATCCATTGAGGATTCTTTCTCACTTTCAATTAACCTTTCATCTTTACACTTCAATTATGTATTTTTGAAAGAGACCTTATGCTCACTTCTAATTCTTTTAGGTTATGTGATAGAGATTGGAGGGGAGAAGCCTCTACGCAACTGGAAAAAGCACAAAAAGATTCGTCCATACAAAGTTTGCATTGCTCCTTATGATCCACCATGAGCAGTGCAAGGGAGTCGAGCTAATGACTTAAAACAAGCGCTTCTTGGGAGGCAACCCATGTTTATCGTTTTCTTTTATTTCTTTTGTTTTGATTTAGTTGAGTCTTTTGTTTTCTTTTAGTTTGTTTTCGTGTCTCAGGTTTATGCAATCCATACAAGAGAGATAGTCAAGAAGAACAACGACGTTCCTTACAAGCTCAAGAAAAATTTAGCTTTGGTGTTCGGTATTTTGGTTGTGGTGTTATATCATTTTAGCCGTGGCTTACATTTAAAATTTTGATTTGTGTTATCTCTACTTCCAGGTATTTTAGCTCCGGCTAAGAATTCTCACATTTTATGAATAGCCTCTGTTTTTATCACCACGGCTCGCGGTCATCTTAGCTATGGCTCAGTCAAAAAATCGCAATTTTTTTAAAAAAATTTCGCTCCCAGGTATTTTTAGCCGCGGCTACCCATCACCATAGCCACGGCTAAGCATTTGAACCCATTCTGTCCTGGTAGCCGTGGCTACCCATGATTTTAGCCACGGCTAAATGGCAATTTTAGTGGAAAAAAAATTGTTCTGCTTTCCTGAGACTTTTGTTTTGTTTTTAGTTTCTGTTTTTCTTTTTCGCTTTTGAAAAACATGTCATGAAATTTATCTCCTAATTACACGTGTTTGTCTCTATTTTTTGGTTTCATTTGTTTATGTGTTTAGGTCACACCTATTCTCCAGCTTCGCGAGTGATTGTCGTTAGCTCCTATGCACTTTCTGTCTGGAATTCTATATGGAGTTTTCAACCTCAATCTCTGATCAGGGCAGTATTCTTTCTCCTAGTTACTTTTATTTTCCATCATTGGCTCATTGAGGACAATGCGCTAATTAAGTTTGGGGGTGGATACATGTTATGCATGATAATTTTTTGATATGCCCAGAAATTGATGCAATTTATACACATATGTGCAAGTGAAAATGCCTTGAATAATTCTAATAAACTGTCATTTTTCTGATGAAGCTTGATGATTTTGCTGTCTCATTTGTTTTTAGGATCCAATTCTTTTCTCTGTGATCAACATGCTTTTCTGTGTCTTGATATCCTTTTTAGTCAAGCTTATGTAAATTTTGAGGACTCGAGGCATGAACTTTCTACGTTTGTTTAATTTTGAAGAATGCATTGATATTGCATGACCATGATATGATTTAGGCCATTTTTGATTTGTCTTCAGCCTTATATTAGCTTGCAGTATATTCATTGTCTCTAGAACCTTTATTTGAGCCGTATTGATAAGAATGGGGTGTGCCAAGCACACCATAGACCACCATTCGCTTTTTGTTCATAAACCACATCATCTACCCGTTAGCCTAAAAGAAAAACAAAGATAATCACCCGGTTATGGGAGCTTACAATTCGGTATCTTTTAGCTATGTTTGGGTGTGTGTTTTATTGTTTTGAGCACAAAAGGGTAAGGAAGGAGGTTGATGTTGGTTGATTTTGAGAATTGATGAAAATTTTGAGGTATACTAGATGAAAGATAAGGATGTGAGAAGCACTTGAATACAGTTGAGCCAAAATAGTCGGAAAAAAAAAAGTAAAGAAAAGAGAAAGGAGAAGAATAAAAAAAAAAAGAAAAAAAACAGAGGAAAAGAAAAGAAAAAATAGTTGGAAAAAAATTTCGATTAGGTATTGTAACTCGTACACAACCCAAGTTCAACAAGAAATAAGTTTGGGGGTTGTGAATTTGGAAAAAAAAAACGTGGTGAGAATTTTGAGTATGGTGCATTTAGTTAGTGAGTGTAGCTTGAAGATATCGAGTTTTAAGCTCTCTAAACCCTTAGTCACTTTCTTCCATATATTTCCATACCAAGCCAACACCCGAGCCTTACATTACCAGCCGGAAAGACCTTTTGATCATGGTTATCGCGTATTGTGCATTCAAATAAGTTATATTTTCAAAGTTGGTTTGTGTTGATGAGTTTGATTTGTTTGCATAATCTTGCTTAATGTGGATTCTAGACATATGAGGAGACGTGGATGTTCATGATTTGAGATAGTGTTGCATAAATTTTGAGGCATGTGAATTTGAATGTTTTTGATGAATAAGTGATTCTTCATAAGTCTTGTTCTAAGGTGTTTAGCTTGCCTTTGTGTATGAGTTGTAGAAATTTCGAGCTTATGTGTTTGCTTTAATTTCTTCGCTCGAGGACGATCAAACTTAAGTTTGGGGGTGTTGATAAACTCGTATTTTACACCTTTTTAAGCGCCTCTTTTCTTGTATTTTGATGAGTTCTTGAGTGTATTTATGCCACATATGCTTTGATTTTGTGATTGGTTGTGTTTTTATAGGTTATTTGAGAATTGGAGAAAAAATGATTGAAAAGGTCAATGAATCTCTCAAATTACACCTTTAGCCACAGCTATGAAGACCCTTAGCCATGGTGATCATGAAGGAACCTTTGTGCTTTGAAGATATGAAGTTACCAAGGCTAAAATAGGCAAAAAACGTGAACAGAAGATTTTAGCCGTGGCTACCGTCTTTTTAGCCGCGGCTAAGGGCCGATTTCAGCATCTATAAATACGCGTTATTAGGTCAAAATTAGGGACTTTTGCCCATTTTTGAGGGTTTGACACTTTGAAACACACCAAGAGGGTTGAGAGAAGCCTGGGGAAGAAGAAGAACGCAAGGATACTCCATCTTTGTCTATGAAGACGGAGAATTCAAGCAAGATCTATCAAGAAACGTTATTAGGGAGTTTTAATTTCAAACTTTTAGATTTGTTTTCATTGAACATGTCTTTCAAGATGAATTGTCTCTTTTCTTTTACGATCATGACTTAATTTCCCTTTGATTGAGGCCATGTGAAATCCAATTATTATGTTTGATTTATGAGTATTATTTTTTCGGATTAAATTTGTTTTGGGTTATGTGTTTAATATTTGTTCTTAATGCTTATGATTGCTTAGCTACCAATCGTATGAATTTGTGCTTAGTTTTGAGACCGAGAGGAGATAAACTAGGGATGCATCTAGGTATTAAACACCACAACGTAAAATTGACTAGAGATAGATTTGATTTCCTTGTGTGTGTTTTCCGTGAAAACGGGAAATTCCATGAATCTTTGTAATGCGTTTTCATTAATTTGAATTTCATATAGAGATATAGAAATCGTTAACGAAAATAGAATTGCTATACCAAGAGATTGGATAGTAAGTAATTTAGGGAATTTCGCCCTAACCTAATCAATCTAATAATCCGGTAAGATAGAATCATAGTCAAATTGAATAATTGGTTGAATCATGTGCCTTAATCACTTTTCTCGTTGATTTAATTCAAAGTTGATTTCTCTCATTAGTTGGTAATTGTTATTTAATATTTTAATTCATAATTCACATCTTTATCTTTTGATTTAACTTAGAATTAGATAACACAGTAATTTCAGTACTTAAACACAATTGTCTCTAGGGTACGATAATCCGGACTTACATCTACTATATTACTTGCACGACCTAGTACACTTGCCAGGATTTTGTGTGTCATTATCACTGCATATATTTTATTAACAAAATCATTAAGCATTAGACCAATGGAAGCATCCATGAGTGAAGATCATTTGCAAAAGGTTGTCTTATCTACTGAGCTTGATAGGTTTACGTCGGGAAAAATTGTATTTTTGGTACACCAAAGGATCGTGTATGTTTTCTTTCATACAAAAAGTGTCCAATTGGCAATTTTGGTACACTCCGGCTATAAATTTGGTAATTTGAATATAAATTTTGCCAAAAAATTCAAAATTGGCCAAAAATGTCTATGTGGCACCAAATTTGAGAATTTTAGTATGTAGAGGGAAAATTTCCTACGTAGCACCTAAATTTGGAGGGAAATTACCTATGTGGCACCCAAATTTGGAGAGAAATGAGTCGAAAATTCAATATTATCCTCAAATCTCATGTGAAGATAAAATTATAAAAATAAAATAAAACAATTCTAAAAAAATTAGAAAATAATAAAATTTTATATTTCAAACTAATTTAAAGTTTAAGAAAATAATTATATATCAGAAAATATAATAAAATAAATTTATATAAAGGCGAATTTAGTTACAAAATAATTAAAAACTTATCTAAAAAATATTTTTTGCATAAACAATATTGAACACTATTTTTAATAACTTAGATAAAAAAAATATTTGAATTAATATTTCCAAACATTTAAATAAATTAAACAAAAAAAATTTAAAGTATTTGAATTAAATCCTCAAATTAAAGTTCATATTTCTGTCCATATGCAAAAATTCCTAAATTGAAGGTTAATTTTCCCTCAATTTTAGCATAATCCTCATATTTTTCATACATTATCTTGGCGTGTTCGCCATTTTGAGAGTGGCAATTTAGGTACAGTAATGATATAAAAATTGGCATATTGAGTACTATTTTTCGAAAATTGCTAACGTGACCTCTAAAAATGTTGAAAATACTGACGTAACTGGCGGAAAATGTCAAAATTGGAAAATTTTCAAAATTGGAGGGAAAATTGATGATGTGACGCCAAGTGGACAATGAATTAGTGACATAGCTGCCAAATGGAAAAAATTGAAGTTGTTTGTTAACTATGGCATTTGAACCCATGACCTTGGAAATAAAATATGTCATTCCCACTACTCCACCACAATACACAAGTTGTTTTATTTACCTTCTGTTTAGTTACTTATAAGCATTTTAATTTCTAACATAGTAATATATGATTATCACTATTCAAGTATTTAATATTTATAACTAATATTTTATAGCATTATTAATTTGTCAATATATATCTATATATATTAATATCGGTAATTAATTATATATGTCAAATTTATAATTATTTTATCTAAGATTTATTATAAAATATGAAAGTATATTAATTATAATGTATGTGAATATTTATATACTTTTTACATATATTTACTCTTATAAATCTTTAATATATTAAATATTTTTAATTAGAATTGATGTACCAAAAACCTGAGATGGTGAGACGCAAGGCGAAAAAGGCAACTGAAGTTATTTTGAGCCTACCACAACCCTCGGCGGAGACCCACCACTCACTAGTGGTAGCTGACTAATTTGGAGTTGATTGCTGGGAAATAACAAGAAGAGTTAGGGTTAAAAACTGTTGGTGCTGAAAATTTAGGGAAATCGGAGACAATACTAGAGAGGAAAGCTGATCCAATACAAACAAAACCCAAAGCATGGGTAGAATTGTTTGTAGGGAATCGAGAAGGATGCAAAGGGCTTACTCTGGAAAAAATTGAAAGTTCAAAGGAAGTGATTTGTCTCACTAAGGAAGATGTGGAACCAAAGGTGGCTTATTGGAAACACTCCCTATTTGCTTATATTTTGGGACAAGATTTACCAGTACAAGGTATGATCAATTTCTTGAAGGCGAGATGGAGAGGTTTGTAGATACCCAAAGTAGTGAAACTTGAGGGATATTTTCTTTTGCAATTCGAATAGGAGGATTTGAAGGCAGCCCTTGGGAGAGGTATACAATTTTTCTACTCAAAACCTTTAATCTTAAAGTGATAGGAAGAAGGATTAATCAAGGGGAATAAGTTGACTAGTGTGCTCCCAAACTTGCCACTGAGTATGTGGGGTAGTTCGAGTCTCAGTAAATTTGCAAGTAAAATAGGTGAACCAATTCAATCTGATGAGATGATAGCTCACAAGTTGAAACTAGAGTATGCTCGACTCCTTGTTAATGTTGAAATGGGAAAGAAATTGCCAACAGAACTATGCATTCGGAATGGACTTGATGGCACTGAATTGAAACAGGAGGTGCATTATGAATGGTTGCCCTTGTTCTGTCAAAATTGTCAAAAATGGGGGCACAAGGAGGTGGGCTGTAGGAAGCCACCAGTTATGCAGTGGCAAGTAAAAACGGGGGGCCAATTATTGAACAGGAACCAACAGAGAAAATCTCCATCAAACAAGTAGAAGGGGGGAATGGAAAGGAAAGATCAGGGGATATGAATATTAATTTACCAGTGACTCCATCTGGACAAACACAGAAGATGCAAAGTGACAGAGGGAAAACAAAAGTGCCAGAGTGGCAAGAGGTAAAAGGATCCAAAGCGCGAAAAGGAAGTGTATGGGCTGAAAGAGCTACAAATGTGGAAGTTCAGCACGCACTTTCTAACTTATTTCAAGTCCTGAATCAAGTGGGTAGCCAGGCTGAAGAGGGTAGCATACCAATTGAACCGCCTAACATATGAAACTGGGAGCATGGAATGGAAACTCGAGTTAGACCAAATATGTGTGCTAATATTTGAACTTGTTTTGGTAATGAATGGGGTATGGTTGATAATTACATAGCTGCTCCAAACAGCAGGATTTGGTTTTTGTAGAGAAAAGCCCCGGTCAAATGTAATGTGCTGAAGGTAACAGCCCAACATATTACTTGTAGTGTCCAAATTGGGAAGTTTCAATTTATCTTATCAATGGTGTATGCTGTAAATGATGAGGTGGGAAGAAAGGACTTATGGCAGGATATTGAGGTTTTGTCCTATCAATCTCCTTGGATTTTAATGGAGGATTGGAATGCAATCATATACAGTAATGAGAAGCTAATATATGATGGAAGTCAATGTGGGGGTAATGTGGATATGAAACAATGTTTTGACAGAGTGGGGCTTGAGGATATCAATTACATTGGGCAGTTTACATGTGGTGCAATCATCATACATCTAACACTAGGACATATTGTAAGTTAGACATAGTGGTAGCTAATGGAAGCTAGTTTTCAGAGTATGAAGGGGCTACAGTAGTATTTCAGGACAAGGACTTGTCGGAGCATAGTCCTATGATCTTGAGCACTCATGAGGAGAGTTTGGGGAATCCACCATTTACATTCCTCAATGGTTGGAGATACCACCCACTGTTTTTGATATTATTACTGAGATGTGAAATACAGAAATCCAGGAATGCAAAATGTACAGATTGCTTCAGAAATGCAAGTTAGTGAAAGGAAAACTAAAGCAGCAACATGGGTGATCTTATACTAATTTATCTACCCATATTGTTGAAGTTAGGTCATACTTACAGAGGGGGTTTGGCTCTCAATCCTTTTGATACAAATGTAATACATTTAGAGAAACAAGGATATGAGAAGTTAAAGCATTTGGTGAAAGTGGAATTGGAGTGTTTATGACAAAGAGCCAAGGTTGAAATTTTTCAACATAATGATGAATGCAGAAAGTATTTCTTTGCTAGAATTAAAGCAAAGAAATCACAAGGGCAGATTATGAACCTAAAAAATAGTACATGCTTAATTTTGAGTAATCCCCAGGAGATTAAAACTGAAATTCTTAGTTTTTATCAGCAATTGATGGGCTCCCAAGGTCACCAACTGGTGAGATTGACCCCAGTATTGTCCAGCAGGGCTATACTCAATAGCAAAATGAGTGGGACATTTTGTTAGTGTGCATGCCCTCAAATGTCCTAAAGAGGATAGATTTATAGGGCATTGATTTGTAACTAAACAATATATTTAAATAATAGAAGGCATTATTTTGTTGTTTTCTAATAGGCGTTTGTAAGGTTTTCATAAACAACGTAAAGTCCTTGATAATAAGGCAAACCTTCTACTTCCTATGGGTTAGGAAAAATGGCACTAGAAGAGTTTGATCCTTATTATCTAAATTTGGTTCGCAAGTCGAAGAAAGTATTGACTGGACATCAATACAGAATAGAGACTTGTACGATGTAAGTTTTGACAGAGAAAGTGTCAGTCAATCACTATGGGAATGGTAGTGGGAACTTATATCATAGACATCTCAGTTAGACTGATATGTTCGAACACGATTCGCATAGATTTTGTCACATGGGTTTTCACTCATTCACAGTCAATGACAAAACCGATAAGTTGTGATAGGTACGCGTGAACCTTAGACCTGAGCAATTAAGTTGAAGATGTACTTGTGACATCAAGTCTGTCATTAGAGCAGTCAGATCCAATTCACCCGTTGGTGGGGTCAACCTCGAAGTGCAACTTGATGGGCAAGTGGCAGTCTTAACGGATTGGCAAAATAGGATTTATTCTCTCATAAGTGAATGAGTTAATATCCTATGCAGTCATGAATGAATGAGGTCAAAAGTCTTTAGCCAAAGCATAAAGAGATACTCTTGTTAGACATGAAGGTATACTCATTGACCTCGATTCATTATGAGCTAAGCATATGGTCAAGTCCTTTGAGTTTGACTAAACCATGACTCTCACTTGACTAGGATATATGACTAAAAGGTTTACACTCGTACGGTATTCACAGCGTAAAAGGTTTGGAATGATCTTATTCATTCGTTCTCAATTGGGATACGATGTGAGCCACTGGTCTGGCTAGGTATTACTCACATCCTCTTGGATTCCTCCCAATTGCCTTTTGAGACGAACCTAAAGAGTCACGCTTAAAGAAATTGCAAAAGGAAAAATCATGGAAGCTAACTTGAGAGAATTCTCGGTATTGGATATCGAAATTAATTAATTAATTAATCATTGGATGATCTTATTAATTAATTAAGTTGACATGTTAATTAATTTCTTGGAGAAAATTAATTATAGAGTTAACAAGGATGTAATTAATTATTTGATTAATTTATTTATTGGATAAATAATATTAATTGAACAAATTAAAATGGACTAAGCATATAGCTTAGAAAAGCCCTAAGTGGGTGTCCTTATAAGCCTAGGTTTTAGGGTTATTTGTTTTTCATTAGTAGTATAAATACACTACTTAGTGAAAATCAAAGTAAGCCTCAAGTCATAACTTTCTCTCCAAGTCAAAATAATCTTCCATCTTTCTCTCCATACTAGCCGAATTCAAGGAGGAATCCGGCGTGACAATTTAGAGACGGCGACTATTTTGCTGTTCAAAGAAGGATCGTGATTTCTGGTTCAGAAACTAAAATTCGCGAATAAGGTACATATTTCGTAAACACAATTTGAATATGCGAAATCGAGATGAACCACGTGGGAGTTTAAATTTTTTCCGCTGCATTTTTATGCAATAAAACCCAACAGTGGTATCAGAGCCAATCTCTGACTTCCGTATTTAATTGAATACATGATTTATGTGTTTGTCGCATTTTTTGAAGCATGTTATTCGAATACGTTTTCATGATATTAAAGTTATGATTTTTTTGCGTTTAAGTCATGAATATTGTAGTATGATGATATGTGAACTGAAAAATCAAAGTTGTGTGACAATCGGGGGTGAAAAACCCCGCGACGAGCGCGACAAGAACAACATCCGCAGTCTGCGTGCCTAGCGCACGCTGTCTGCGAGCTTCAGCGCACGGCGCCTGGCCACCTGCGCACGGCCAGGCCATCGTGCCATGCACTAGGCGCACGGCGGGTGGTTATGTGGGTTCGTGTCCTAACAAGTCGGTTCGCAAAATTCTCTGGTCCAATTTTAAATAAATGGGTTTTGGCTATTTTAATTATCTGCGTGGGTCAAAAGAATGATGACCCGAGTTTAATTAAATAAGTCCAAATTGTTTTAGTTAAAATTAGGACTTTCAATAAATTAGTTTTGGGCCTAATTAATTGAATATTAAATATGCCAATGGTTGGTAGTTTATGTTTGATGAAATCGAACTCAAATTATTTTTATTGAATATTAATTATTTAAGTAAAATAATTAATTAATTATTCTTGGAGGATATTTAACTTATTTATTTATTTAAATAATAAATTCTCACTAGATGGTTTATTATCAGAAGTGCCAATGAAGTTTGGAATTTTATTGAGGAAATTAATTAGTTGGACTAATTAATTATTAACTTAATCACCAACATAATTGCTTTAATTTATCCCGAGCATGTATTATATGATGGTGACATTGTCCATGGGCTTAGGTTGTTTTTCTTTTGATTGTATTTCTTTTTAATGGGTTGTAAGGGTCGGATTTGAGCTCATTTATTTTATTTTTAGAATTATGTATAAGTTGTTAATTTAATCTCATGTAATAGATAGATTTTTCATAAATTTCAGGGCTTTAGGCTAACCTTGACAAAAGTCAAGTTCTATGTGGAGGGCTCTTTGAGGAACTGAAAAAACAGATTTTGACATCAGCAGGGTATGTGGAAGCTGAGCTTCCAATGAGGTACTTGGGGGTCCCTCTCATTGCAACAAGGCTCACAATTAAGAATTGTCAACCGTTGATTGACAAAATTCTTAAAAGAATTACTGAATGGACTGCAAAAATCCTCACTTTTGCAGGGAGAGCTCTATTAATTAAAGTTGCACTTTTTGGAATTCAACTTTACTACAGCCAGATTTTTCCCATTCCAATTACTGTTATTCAGGAGGTTGAGAAGATGTGTAGAGCATTTCTTTGAAGTGGAAATGCTACTGGAAAGTATCAGGCTAGTGTGAGATGGGTTGATGATTGTCTGCCCAGAAACGAGGGTGGTTTGAGTATTATTGAGTTGGGCACTTGGAATGTAGGTGCTATGTTCAAGCAAATTTGGAAAATAGCAACTAAGAGTGATTTTATGTGGATTAAATGAATCCACCCGTACTATTTAAAGAATGACACGATTTGGGCTAAAAAGGCTAAGGGATCTTGGCTATGGCGAAGGTTATTACTTGTGAGGGGGAAATTCCTTGATGCAGTGGATGTAATTCATAATAAGTGGAGATTTGGTAAACTTACAATCCAGCAAGCGTATGTACATCAATTAGAACACTATGACGAAGTTTTCTGGAAAAAATTGGTGTGGGGAAAGGGCCTGGGGCCTGGTGGCGAAGCATCATTTTATACTATGGCTCGGTATGCTTAACAAATTAAAAACAAGGGATCAAATAAAAAAATGGAAGGAATTGGACGATGTTAATTGTCTGCTTTGTGGACACCAGGAGGAGTCTCGTGCATATCTATTTTGAATGCAGGTATGCAAAGGAGGTTATGTTGTAATGCTGAATAAAGCTTGATGTTCATTGTAGAAAGGATAAGTGGCTGGATATTGTGCAGTGGTGTCTTAGGATTAGTCAAGGAAGGTCCGTTTTGAGCTGTAAAAAGAGGGCTATGTTTGCAGCTATAGTCTATCATTTATGGATAGAAAGGAATAGTCGTATATACAATTTGCATAGTAGTAATCCTATAGAGTTAGTTGAGCGGATATGCCCAGGGATGCCTAGAGTAGTTGTAAAGTTTTGAGGTTTAATATAATGCACTTACCTGTTCCCTGATCAGGAATTGGACTTGGAACTTGGACAAGAACATATTGTTCTTGTTGAATTTACTTTCGTTTTATCACTCATCAATTTGGTCCGACCTTCCGGATCCATCACTCGGGACCAACCACACACAATGGTGGATTTACGATCAGGAGCGTCGACAGATGTGGCAGGCAGCGAAGATGCTCGCCTATCCAAGTTAGAGGATAACCAGGGTGTTATGTCTGAAGATATGATTCAGATTAAGCAACAGTTAACGAAGATTATCAAGGAAATGCGAGACAACCGAGTCGTGCAGGCCGTTGCCCAATCTACGAACCACGCGATGGTCACCATGAGCAACAAGAATATCACGCGGACGTCGTCCACACCACTCCTGCGCTGCCAGCTTTTGATGTCACCGATCCCCTGGGTTGGTTGGCACGGATCGATCAACACTTTGATCTTTATCCAACTTTGGATGAACAAAAAATTCCTTTAGTTATGGTGGCCATGGAGGGATTGGCTTTAAATTGGTTTCAATGGTTCAAACGTAATCGACCACAGTTCACATGGATGGAGTTTACTCATGCTCTAATCGGCCTTTTCGATGATCGTTCAAACGGTAACGCCGTCAAACGATTGGCTTCGACTTGGCAAACGGATACGGTGGATAAATATATCGACCTTTTACACAATTGGCTAATCAATTGCCCGCGTTATCGGATGATACCCTACTGGGATTGTTTATGCACGGACTGAGGGAGGATATTCGGGTTTCGGTTCGTATGTTGAATCCGATTGACTTGGAGGCGGCAATGAAGATGTCACGTAATGCTGAGGTGGCCATGCGGGTTCAACAGTGCGGCGATGGGCCTATGCGCACGACTTGGCAAAATGCGCGGCCGCCAATGGTCCCACGTATCACCATGCCACCACATCGATTAGCGCTGACGGCGCCACTGGTGGCTGGAGGAGGGCATAATCAGAATAATAATTAGGTCGGGGGAGTGGGCTCGACTCCTGTGCAGGCCCAATTTGTACGACTAACTGACTCCAAGCGTGAGGAGTTGTGGCGAAAGGGATTATGTTTCCATTGCGAGCAACCTTATCACCCAATGGAACATGTTTGCTCTATGAAATCCTTGAACATGCTGCTAGTACAAGATGAAGAAGCCCTGACGTTGGAGCTTCAGGAAATTCAGCTGACTGAAATTGTGGAGGGAACTGATGGGGCAGGGGTTGTGGAGGCAAATGAGGAGACCTCGCTATCTATGTGTTCCACAGTTGGGATATCTAGCCCGCGAATGTTGCGTTTACATGGCAGGATTAAGGGGTGCAAGGTGATGATATTGGTGGATAGTGGCGTGAGTCATAATTTCATATCACATCAGCTCGTGTCAAAATTGGGATCATCAGTTGATCACACTAGTCGTTTTGGTGTCAAGTTGGGCAATGGAAGGCGAACCGAATCGACCGGACTATGTTGGGATCTCTCAATTTCTATTGATTCGCATGAGGTCCAGGCTGATTGCTTGGTGTTTCCATTAGGTGGGATTGATATGATTTTGGGTATCGCGTGGTTAGCTACCCTTGGAAAGATGGAGGTTGATTAAGGGTATATGAATTTCGAGTCAAGGGGGCAAATAGTTCACCTAACTAGAGACGGGTCATCTAGTCGTGAGGGTGTGTCTATGAAGATGCTTTGGAGAACTGAAGAGGTGGAATTGAGTACGATTTTGATTGAACTGAGTTGTTGTTGGGTTGTGTCAGTCGTTTCAGATACGGGTGGGGCGATAGCATGGGTGTTGGATCGGTTTGCTGAGGTATTAAGTGAACCCGAAAGGTTGCCACCACGTCGACCAATGGATCACCGAATTCCGCTGGAGCAGGATTCCAGACCAGTCTTGGTACAGCCATATCGTTACGGGCACTTGCATAAGTACAAGATGGAAAGGTTAGTGGCGGATATGTTAACTGCGGGGATTATAGCGCCGAGCACGAGTCTGTTTTCTAGTCCGGTTTTGCTGGTTAAAAAGAAGGATGATAGTTGGCGATTTTGTGTGGATTATCGCGAACTGAATAAGAAGACATTACCAGACAAGTACCCAATCCCGGTGATACAGGAGATGTCGGATGAGTTAGCAGGGGCGAAAGTATTTTCAAAGATTGACTTGTGATCAGGGTATCACCAGATTCGGATGCATCCTAACAACATCGCGAAGACCGCATTTCGTACTCATAGCGGGCACTATGAGTTTCTTGTCATGCCCTTTGGCCTATGCAACGCTCCTGCTACCTTCCAGTCGGCCATGAATGATGTTTTCAGATCAGTCCTACGTAAGTTCATTTTAGTTTTTTTTTATGACATCTTAATTTATAGTAAATCTATTTCTGAACATTTGGAGCACTTGGAGTTTGTGTTGAAATTGTTGAAAGAACATAAGTTTGTGGCAAATAGGAAGAAGTGCGACTTCGGTTGTGCCAAAGTCGAATATTTGGGGCATATTATTTTCGCAGGAGGAGTGGAGATGGATCCGATGAATGTCTCGGCAATAGTGGATTGGCCCGTGCCTGGCTCGGTGTTGGAGGTCCGAGAATTTTTGGACTTAACAGGGTATTATAGGATATTTGTTCGTGATTATGGGCTACTTGCTCGCTCGTTAACTCAATTATTGAAAAAGGAGGCACCCAACCGCTTTGAATGGCCTGAATTAGCCGAGTCCACCTTTAAGGCACTAAAGTCGGCTTTGACATCTACCCCGGTACTTGCTATGCCAGAATTTGAGAGGAGTTTCACAATTGAGTGCGATGCTTCGGGAGTGGGAGTGGGCGCGGTACTAATGTAGGAGGGCCGCCCAGTGGTTTATTTTAGTAAAGCTTTATCAAAAACATCGTGGTCCAAGTCGGCTTATGAGCGGGAGTTGATTGGGCTGGCACTGGCCCTCCAACATTGGCAGCCTTACTAGATGGGGCTTTGGTTCCTACTAAAAATAGGCCATCACAATTTGAAGTATTTGTTTAACCAAAAGATTGCCACGCCTTCACAGAAAAACTGGGTGGCTAAACTTTTGGGTTATGATTTCGAGATTCAATATAAAACGGGCAAGACGAATCAAGTTGCGGATGCCTTGTCTCGCTGAGGTGGGTCTGATCTTGAGTGTGTGGTTGTGAGCGGGCCGGTTGGGTCTACTTTGACTGATGTGTTGGAAGAATAGTGGGGGGATGCCGGTATAGTCGACATTGTGTCAACCTTACAGGCGAATTCGGGGTGTAGGCCAGGGTATTCGATGGCCGGTGGTAAGCTATTCTATAAAGGGCGTTTGGTGTTGCCGAGTTCGTTAGTTTGGATTCCCAAGTTGTTGCACGAGTTTCATGATATGCCGAAGATGGGACATATTGGTGTGTTGTGTACTTACCGCCATTTGGCTGTGAGTGTTCGTTGGAAGGGTATGTATTAGCATGTTCGGGATTACGTAGCTCAGTGCCTTGTTTGTCAGAAATCTAAGTATGATGCTTAGATGTCAGTGGGGTTATATAACTGTTGCCAATTCCCAAGAAGGTATGGGATGATGTTTCCAGGGATTTTATCACCGGGTTACCCAAATCGATGGGGAACTCGAGCATTATGGTCGTGGTGGATAGGCTTTCTAAGTATGGGCATTTTGTTGCACTTCGAGCGCCGACTACAGCAAACGGAATCTCTAAATGTTTCATGCGGGAGATTGTTCGGCTTCACAGGCTTCCCCGTTCTATTGTAAGCGATCAAGACCCTATTTTCATGAGTGCATTCTGGCAAGAATTATTTCGTATGCAGGGAACTAAGTTACAATTTAGTACGGCTTATCACCCGGAGTTGGATAGGCAAACAGAGGTCCTTAATCGTGTTTTGGAGAGTTACCTGCGTTGTTTTACCTCTGAGCAGCCCCGTAAGTGGTCGGGCTGGTTAACCTGGGCGGAGTATTAGTATAATACCTCCTTCCAGACGGCCGCCAAGGTAACGCCGTTTGAGGTGGTTTATGGACGTTCCCCGCCGTCCGTTTGTCTTTATTTGCTAGATGAGTACCGTGTGGCGGCGGTGGCCGAGGCACTCCATGATCGGGATTCTATCATTACCCAATTAAAATTTAATTTGGGAAGGGCCCGTGAACAAATGGTGAAGTATGCAGATCAACACTGTAGAGAAGTGAACTTTCAAGCTAGGGATCGAGTGTTTCTCAAGGTGACGCCGTATCGCCAAACTTCGATGACTAGCCAGTGTTTTAAAACTGGCCTGGAACGGCCGGTCAGGTCGGACCGGTCAATAAAACGGGTCGGTTAGAACCTCAAACTCGTTGCCTCTCCAAAACCGTTCAAAACCTTGAGAATCGCGGTTGGACCGATGACCCGTGTGAACCGGTAACGAGTCACCTGAACCAGCCGGTTCATTCACATTTGGTAAAATAATGTGTTAAAACTTAATATTCCCAAATAATTTTTCAAATTCCCGATAAAGAATAAACAAGCAGCAGCAGAGGCATGGCGAGAAACTGTGAGCAACATTCTTCTTCAATCTAGGCATGACTTTTTCCCAGTATCTCTTCCTTCTTCTCTTTATTTCTCTCGCCCATTATAGGTACAGACATGCAGGTGGGTCTTTGATTAACTAACTCAATTTTTTATTCTTGAAAAACATTATCACAGAAAAGTTTCTCTCTTTAGATAGTTAATCGGAGAGCAGAAGTGTGCTCTCGCGATTGAAATTGGAAATGAGGTGATAAATCGAAAAAGGATACACAGTTTCTCTCTTTTTCTGTAGGCTAGTATGAGATATATTTTGTATTTTTTTTTAGTATTGTACCTATTGCTAATTGCGGGTGATTCTATGGTGGACCGAGACCATTGGTCCCGGTCCACTTTTCACCATAGGATCCCCCAATAGAGGGGGCGGTAATTTACTAAATTACCTGTGAAAAGTGGACCGGGACCATTAGTGGACCGGGACCAATGGTCTCGATCCACCATAGAATTACACTTGCTAACAAAGGTGTCTGTGGTATGGAGGTGTGCTGACAAGTGACAGACATGTGGCTTGTGTATTTTTCTAGGCTTAAATTTTAAGAGTTGATTTTTGTTGCGTGTATATATATATATATATATTAATCTAATTTTAATATATTAATAATTATGACATCACCGGTTCGACCACGGTCGGACCACTGGTTGGACCAGTGACCTTTGACCATATAGATTTTTCAGTTCGATGAACGGGACGGTTTTCAAAACATTGTGAGCAACCGGGGTTACTCAAAATTAACTTCTAAGTTTTATGGGCCGTATGAAATTATTGGCGAATTGGGACAGTTGCGTTCTAGCTTAAGTTACGATCTATGAGTCAGATTCACCCGGTTATTCATGTCTCGCGGCTTAAGCAAGTGATTGGTGATCACGCTGTTGAGGAAATGCTTCCGCCAGTTTTAGAAGTGAGCGACACGGGGTTGTTTGAGCCGGAGTCTGTGATGCAATATCGCAATCGCGTAGTGAATGGAGCAAACGTGCGCGAGTTTCTAGTGGCTTAGAAGGGGAAAGCATTTGAAGAAGCAATGTGGATTCCTGAAGATGAGTTTTGAGGGCAATTTCCTTCATTTCGCCTTGAGGACAAGGCGATTTCTGAGGGGGAGGGAGTTGATATGATGCAAAACAAGGATGCAGGGCCATTGATGAGTGAGACGAGTCCTAACGCGCCCATGCGGGTCTATGTCAGGCGCCGTTCGAGAGGTGATACCAGTGGTTAAGGCAGAGCGAAGCATTGGGAGGAGGGGGGCATGCTTAAAAGCATGGCTGTGCTTCGCATCAGCGGATTTAATTCTCTATTTCCTAAGATGCGTTTATTATTAGTTAGCTATTTATTATTATAAGTTGTTTCCTTTTATTTCTTTCCTTTTATAACTAGGGGTTGTTTTATGGTAGGAGAGCAGAGAAACTTATAAATGGCTCTCCTATGGTTTTATTATGTTTCATCAATCGTTTTGATCAGAAATTGGAATTGGAACTTGGACAAGAACATATTGTTCTTGTATTTGATTTATTGAACATACTTTCGTTTTATCACTCATCAATGGTGGTACTTGGTAGTTAACTTGCAAACTAAGATCTTTGCCCTAGTGCATTGATGAGTTATAGCAGTCTTTTTCATTATCAAGTTGGACAATCACTACGAGTTTTATCTGACCTACTCTTTAAACTATTAAAAAAAAAAAGCATCGACATTCTATAATATTACTACATACGACACTCAGAGGTCAAAGCTACCCATAAATAGAAAGCATTTAGGCTACAGGCATCGATGCATTTGAACTAAATATGTTCATATGTAAGGATCCATGTCCACCCAACTCAGAGAAACAAGGCACGCAAATAAGCACTTTGATAAATCTTGGTTTGATATCCACATATATAGAATATGGATCAAATAGATCCCTTGCCATTAAGTAAGATATAAGACCCAATCTAGGCCTTTGATTCAATTTGATCCCAAGGTCTACATTTAACACATTGAACTGATTTAATAATTTGTTTTAATTATGTAAAGGGCATTTTAGTCATTAAATTATAACTAACAGATTCAATTTAATACACAGTATCAAATCAAATCCCTAATTTCACGCGCCATAACCGATTTCATTATATTCTTTCCATAATCACATATATCAGCAAAATTGATAAGAGATATTTTTTTACCCATTCAATTCATCATCAAATCGGTTGTTTTCCAGCAAAATTGATTCGAGATATCGTTTTACCCGTTCAATTCATCATCAAATCGGTTGTTTTCCAGCAAAATTCGAGATCGGCACTGTAAAGATTGAAGGATGTGCAGAAATCGAATCCCTATTCATCATCTTCTTCTGTTTTCAATTCAATTTTTTCTGAATTCTTCCTCTGTTATCAATTATGAGTCTGCAAATCATCATTAAGCAACTAATCTAATGTAATAGATAGAGTGAATTTGAACAAATGTGTTTCTCTTTATTTCTCTGTAACGGACCATTATACACTACAATAACAAACCATTATACACTACAATACAAACCATTATACACTACAATACAAACCATTATACACTACAATACAAACCATTATACACTGTGAATTTTATACACAACTATATAGAATGGTATAACAGATTGTAGATTAGATTCATTATTATACACTACAATACAAACCATTATACACTACAATACAAACCATTATACAATGTGAATTTTATACACAACTATATGGAATGGTATAACAAATTATAGATTAGATTCATTATTATACACTACAATACAAACCATTATACACTGTGAATTTTATACACAACTATATGTATAACAGATTATAGATTAGATTCAATATATTACACTACAATACAAACCATTATACACTGTGAATTTTATACACAATTATATAGAATGGTATAACAGATTATACATTAGATTCATTATTATATTAACTCAACAATTGGTGCTATCAAGAATTGGAACTAAACAAAGAATTGGAAAATAAAGAAGAAGTTAAAATGATTACAATTAGTGAGATTAAAAGTTAAAATGTTGGAAGCCTCCTGCTGAAATGGCTCATCCAACAAAAACTGAGAGTGATCAATCAATTT
This sequence comes from Buddleja alternifolia, assembly GCA_019426215.1. NCBI lineage: Eukaryota > Viridiplantae > Streptophyta > Magnoliopsida > Lamiales > Scrophulariaceae > Buddleja > Buddleja alternifolia. The sequence continues at coordinate 161,479 of CM033400.1, read as the reverse complement.
GGGGCTTAATCTGAACATCAACACACAAAACTCCAACTGATTGAGAGCTCCATCTCCATCAAAGTCTCCTTCCTTAAGCATTCCATAAAGATCATTATCAGACCATTCTTGAAGCCCCAATAAAGCAGAGTTCTTTTTCAGACTCTCGAAAGTGATGACACCTTTGTCGGAATCCATTAACAGCTGAAACCCATTGCAGAGTTCCCCAATCTTATTAATAATACAAATTATACACAGTCTTCTTCTTTATGGATTCAACTTATAAATCTTAATTTATAGAAAGGTATAACAAATTATAGATTAGATTCATTATTATACACTACAATACAAACTATTATACATTACAATGAAAACCATTATACACTACAATACAAACCATCATACACTGTGAATTTTATACACAATTATATAGAATGGTATAACAGATTATACATTGATTCATTATTATACACTATAATACAAACCATTATACACCGACGAGTTAATGCAAAATTCAGAAATTCAATATTTCAGATTTTGATTTTTTTCAATCTCAAGTTGGAGATTTCAGAAATTTCAGATTTTAGATTTTGAGAATTTCTGAAATTTCAGAATTTTAATTCAATCAATAACTGATTCTATTAATTTTCTGTGATTTAATTTTGGCAACAAATCGAGAGATTGTAGGGGAGATTTCGGCATTTTCAAATGGAGAGATTTTAGGAAAAAATTTGTCCCTTTTTTTGGTTGGTTAAATGCTGTAAAATGATGTCATTGACTGTTATACCCCTTGATACAATTGGAGCCAAATATCCAACCTATTTATTGATTAATTGTGGACTGTTGGATTTAATGTATCCAATGGTGTATATTGGGTCTTAAATCTTATTTAAGAGAAGGTATGTATTAGATCTTGACCCTATATATATATATATATATATATATATTGTTATTGAAGAGGGCCATATATGTTTTGGTGTGGTGTATGATAAGTTTTACATGAATTTGGTGTTCATGCACCACATGGTAGTTATATTTTATTTGTCTTGATGATGTGGCATAATAACTGCATAATCCACGAAACCAAGTGTTGTTGACAGGTATTCATGATTTATCAATTTACACGCTATCTCCATATATTTTATCTTTTTTTTCCTTTAATCACATTAAATTTATTTTCACTTTTTTTCTTCTATTTCTTGTTCTCTTCTCTTTTCCTTTAATCACATTAAATTTATTTTCACTTTTTTTCTTCTATTTCTTGTTCTCTTCTCTTGTTTTTTATTTAAACTAAAATTTTCTTCAAAAACCTTATATATATCAATTTTCATGTTTTGCACATGTATGAACCTTGACCGACTGGTTCCTTTTATCAAGCAACACACCATTTCCGGTGATATGTATTAGTCTTATTTAATCATAAGAGACTAGTGATGTAAAAAATTATTTTTCTACATAAATTTGGCGTATTGATTTTAATTATATTTAATTAGTTCGCTTGATTTTATTTTATTCAAAAAATACTTATGCCATACTTTTAAGTTATACATTTATCTACTATGCGCTGACCGCTAGTTATTTAATTATTAAAGTGGGTAAATTTGTTTTGTATTGATAAACGAATATGGCATATGAATAAGTGTTACATGAATTTGGTGTCCATGCACCATGTGGTAGTTATGGTGCTACTACATTATTTTGATGAGACTGCATAATAAACACATAGTCCATGAAACCAAGTATAATGGATTGTTATTTTTGATTATTATATTTAAAAAAAATTTGTATTTTAAAAATATTAATTTTAAGAAATACTGTATTTTGATTTTAAAAATTACTATATTTTAATATAGTTATTGTATTTCTAAAAAATTCAAAATTTTAATTTTAAACTCCCTATTTGAAAATATTTACTTTGTTTTAAAATTTTAATTGTAAAAAGTATTGTATTTACGTACTGTATTAAATAGTTAAATATATGTATTAAATAGTTACAAAAGTTAAGTTTTAAAATTTATGGTCTAGATCAAGCCTTCCATCCCGCCTCTAATAGACCCTAAAATGCAGGCCAAAAAGCTATTCCTGCTAGGGGTGAGCATTGAAAAAATCGCCAGAACTAGTATGGTTGTGCTCATAATACTATTCACATTTGTAGTTTTATTTAATAATTTTATTGAATTGGTATGGTTATATCTTTTACATGATTAATAATATATTAATCAACATTTGTGCTTGAGACTTTTAAAGTAATAATATCTTATGATATTTTAGTGTTGTATTTTTCTTATATAATAGACACTTGTAGAGTTTTGATAAAAATAAATATTATAGATTATATTTATGACATTTGTTCTATTTAACTATCACAATTATTTGTAATAGTAATGGCACGTTATATTATCTATTGTTTTATAACTTTAAAATATACTTTACACTATCCTTTTTGCAGATTCCAGTGCACAAATTTTGATAAACAAACAACTACAACATATTGTACCAAATAATTTTTACAACATGTCATTTTTTGTATTACTTGTTTATATATAAATTTCTCATTCTACTGTTCATGCAAGCTTAGATTAAGACATTTTCTTATATAAGAGTGTGTATTTATTTGATATTTATATATATATAGTAAAATATGTACATATTATATTTATACTCAGAGTAAAACATATATTTAAAGTGATATACTAGTACTTTTTTTTGTTCTAAACGTATGATACTCTTATATAGTAATATGTAATGACACTAGTATTTTTTTTTAATGATTCATGGAGTTTAAGCTTGATAAATATTTCCCGAACAAGTATTTTCTGAATTGTGAATTATCATTATTTTCTTATTAATTAGTTTAACAAAAAATATGACAAACATTGTTTGCTTATTTAGTTTTAAAATGTAAAATAATTTGAAAAACCTCCAAACCTCATCGAACTGCATAGTCGGTTTTGATTTGTAAAACCGCAATTTCAAATCTTATTTCCTCCAAACCGCATTTGGCAATTCGGTTTGAAATTAAAAAAAAAATCGCAAATTCGAACCGCGATCACCCCTAATTCCTGCAACGATATCTAGACCATATGTATGGAACCTTGCACAGCGTCATGGCCCAATCATGTATAGGCCATAGCAATTGGCAAGGCTTGATCTTCTCACTAAAATTAATTATGTGACTTTATTTCCAAACGGGAAAAATTCAAAATGGTACATGAGGTTTTAACTGATTCTAAAAATCATTTTGAGGTTTTTTAATTTTGTCAATATTGTGACCAAATTTCATTAGCAAATTCTAACAACTAAGGATATTCTTTTTTAGATTACTAAAATACACATACCTAAGATTATTTAGTGACACTATTTTCTTTTTTCTTGCATTTATATTGAATTAAAAAAAATAACCCATAAAAAATATGGTTCTTCTATTATCTATTTTTCTTCCTTAACATCTCTCTCACCCAAGTTTCTTTTCTTTTTCCTTTATATACATCATTTAAGAAAATTTGATATTAAACTGAACTTAAATATAATTTCTACTCTAAACTACTAAATTATTTTTAATGATTGGATACTATATTTGAAAAATTGAGGAAATCGAATACAAAATAGTATTTTGTTCGAGATTGGAATAACCCAATGCAAATCGTCCACTATTTATTCAATTATTAATTAAATATCAGTCTTCCTTCATTTGGAAGAATTAAAAAAGGTTCTAAATATTTTTTATGATAAAATTAAAATCATATGCCAAGACAAAAATTAGTTAAAATATCTTATCTTAGTTTCAAAAGAAATATAATAAATTCAAGACGAATTTTTCATAATATTGACAATTATTGAAGACAAAAGATAATCAACTAAAACTGATAAAACTATTACAAGATAATGCACATCATTACTTAGTCTACTTTTAAATCAACACATGCATTAGTGATATTATTACTTTAGTTATATGGTAAAATTTTAAAGTACAAAATTGATAGTATATATTTATTCTTTTATGATACTGCAATTCTTTTAATGAAACAATGTGTTTATTGAGATTTATGATGAGCAAAAGATAACGAAAACTAAGATTAGATATTGTAATTAAAGAAAAAAATAAAAAATGGGATGAGAGGGATGTTAAGGAAGGAAAATTAGTAATAGAAGAACAATATTTTTTATTGGTTAATTTTTTCAATTCATTAAAAATTTAAAAAAAGAAAAGAAAAGATAGTGACACTAAATTTTTTTATGTAAGGGTATTTTAGTAATCTTATTTTTATTTTTTTAAAGTAGGGAATTTTAGTAATTTAGAAAAGAAAATATTTAATTGTTTGAATTCGCTAATGAGATTTGGTCAGAAGGATAACATTGACAAAATTAAAAATCTCAGTGATGATTTTGAAAATCAGTTGAAACATCAGGACTATTTTGAATTTTTCTTCCAAACATGTTATTCTTTATCAGTTGTCTATTCTAATAATTTCAATTTCTAGCGTAGGATGGTAATTTGTTTGTTAAAGAATATTCTATTTGTAAACTTTTTAACTTATGTATCCTTATATACTTCTTTATAGGGTTTAATGCAATTTACCTCCCTGTGAAATTCGTATATAGCAAAAAAAAAAAAAAGGCTGTGAAAAACAATAATTAATATACCTCCCCGTAAAAAAAATCAATGAAGCACACTGGCTCCCTAGACGAATTTAACCTACATTCACCAATAAAAAGACCAAAGTACCCTTACTTTTTAAAAGAATTTACACTATATTTTTAATTACATTTAATTATTAATACTTCTATTTTATTTTTCATTTTTGTTTTTCATTCATCTTCTTCCCCAATTCAACATCTTCCCAAAATCCTAGCCCTAATTTACTTTTTTCATCAATTTCAATATCCTCCAACATCCATCCAAACCCATCTCTACCAAACCGTCCACTGCCCAAGTGGCCGTCACTGTCATTGCCTCCACCTACCGTAAAATAGACTAAGAACAATTTAGTGAAAGAAAATTATGTATTCCTTGATTCACGTTACTGCTAGGTTACAAAAGAGGTTTAATATATACAATACAAAAGAGAACTAAATAAGGAAGACTCCTATAGCTGCAGGGAAATAACATACAAAAGGAAACAAATATTTACGTAATATTTACGTATATTACAGTACTCCCCCTCAAGTTGGCGCATGCAAATCGTGAATGCCCAACTTGCCGAGTAAAAATAAGAATTGCGAACGACCAAGAGCTTTTGTAAAGGAGTCCACGAGTTGAAGATCAGATCGAATGTGTATAGTAACAATGGTGCCATTTTGAATTTGATCTCGAACGAAATGGCAATCAATTTCGATATGCTTCGTGCGTTCATGGAAAACGGGATTAGCAGCAATGTGGATGGCTGACTTGCTGTCACAAAAGAGTGTCATGGGAGCTGCATGAGACACGTCCAAGGAAGCCAAAAAAGATTTGAGCCAAAGGAGCTCACTCGTTGCTGCGGCCATAGCACGATATTCCGCCTCCGCCGATGATCGTGAAATGGTACTTTGTTTCTTAGTTTTCCAAGAGATGGGTGAAATTTCCCAACATAATGAAATATCCTGTAATAGAACGCCGAGTAATCGTGCAACTAGCCCAATTAGAGTCACAGTAGGCTCGTAGTTGCAAATCGTTATCGGCACGTAGAAGGACCCCTTGCCCCGGGTGTCCTTTAATATAACGCACAACACGTAAAGCAGCTTCAAAATGCTCCTTGCGTGGATTATGTGCGAACTGGGATAAGACACGGACTGTATACGAGATGTCTGGCCTTGTTAGTATGCATTTTATGCATATTTTTCATATAATTCCTGTATTCTTTTATTGATATTTGAGTATAACTAATAGATGTTTCTTATGATTGTTATTTTGATAGGTGAAAGTTCATAAAAGAAGAAAAATGAAGAAAAAGATGGAGAAAAAGAAGAAGACACGTGAAGTAGGAAGAGAAAATCCTATTTTGTAGGAGTCTTCCTATTTTTTAGGAGCTTTCCTATTTTTTAGGAGTTTTATTAGTACTTTATTCTAATAAAGAATTAATTTTCTTATTCCATTAGAATTAAAGTTTGATTTAGTTAGGAGTTTTTTGGCTAGGCACATATAATTAGATATTGCTGAAATTTTATTATCTCTTCTACACATAATACATATTACACGTTTTTTTAACAAGACAAGAATAGAAAATTCTACGTTTTTCTCTCTTTCAAGATGTATTGCTAAAGATTTTATTTCTAGCCAAGGATTATTGAAGTTTTGATTCTACAAAAGTTGTGAGATCTAATTTATGTTTATTCCTTCTTTGTTTTTGAGTATTTGCATATTTTCTGTGTGGTTGAAATTATTATTTTGATTAATTGAATAATAAGGGCCCGTTATTTGATTGTCGAAATAGTATATAGCCCTTTAGAATCCCGAATCCGTAATTGTTTGGTCAATTCTAATATTTGTGGCAATTAATAATGTTGATTATCGACAAGTTTTCGATTGTTGTTATGGGAATATGTGATCTAATCTAAATGAACCGAGCTTGCGAGTTTGTTGGTTAGAATTGGTGTTTCTCTATTTCTTAATGCTATTGTTAAATTAAATCCTAAGAGCTTATTTAGGGTTGTTTAATCAATAAGAGAAGTAATCAAAGAGCTTGTTTTGGTTATCGATAAATTAAGGAGAAACTAGGTTGTTGGAGCTTATTAATAACAATAGCTAATTTATTCATGAACATTAAAGTATCTTTCCATCAAGGATCAACTCTTGGAATCAAAACAGAGATAAATCCTTAGGCTAGAATCTCACCATCTATTGAATTAGTTTACTTGTTTAATTATACTTTTCTTAAGTTTTAGTTTATTTTTAGTAATTTTTAGTTTAATCAATTATAAAAAATCCCCCTCTTTTATTTTATTCGTTTATTGAGAATTAAATCTGAACTAATCCCTGTGGATTCGACCCTGCTCATCGCTATCTACAAATTTAGGAGTGAGAATTATTTTTGTAGGTTCGACACCTAACAGGCCTGGTAATTGTGAGATATATGAGGCGTCCGACAAGACGTCGATAAGAACCATCATCTTCAAGAAGCGCACTATCGGACAATGCAAGTTTGTGACCATGCTCCATAGGTGCCTCGACGAGTTTACAACCACTTAACCCGGTCTCGGTCAAAATATCCAAAGCATATTTGCATTGATTGAGAAAGATTCCCGTGGAGGACCTAGCAACTTCAATGCCCAAGAAATACTTCAAACACCCCAAGTCCTTGATACGAAAAAAATCATGTAAGTAGGATTTGAAGCCCGTACATGTCGCACCATCATTTCCCACCAAGATGATATCATCCACATAAACGAGAAGACCCAAGAACACTCGCCCTTTATGATAAGCGAATAGGGAATAATCAGCCAGCGACTGAACAAAGCCATATCGCACAAGGGCATCCCTCAGTTTTGTAAACCAATTTCGCGATGCTTGTCGTAAACCGTCAATAGATTTACGTAACCGACAAAAGTTTCCACTACTATCGCCATGAAATCCAGGAAGTAATCGCATGTACACCTCCTCGTCCAAATCTCCATGCAGAAAGACGTTATTTACATCCATCTGATGTAACTCCCATCCTCGTGCGACTGCCACAAAAAGGAAAACACGTACTGACACAAGTTTTGCCACCGGCGTAAACATCTCATGAAAGTCGAGACCCTCAACTTGTGTGAATCCCTTGGCCACTAACCTTGCCTTATACCTCTTAATAGTGCCATCGGAGTTATATTTTATTTTAAAACCCCACTTACAATCGATGGGCTTCTTCCCAAGAGGTAACGGTTCTAAAGTCCACGTTTTTTTGGCTTTAAGGGCTGCAATTTCTCTAGCCATTGCATCTCGCTAGTCAGAACTCTTTACTGCTTTAGCATAGCTCTTGGGATCGTTGATTGAGCCAACCGCAGCTAAAAACATGCAATGTCCCTGAGAAAACTTGTCAAAATTCACATAATGTGCTAAAGGATAAAGTGTACCTGAGGTGCTTTCATGGAGTGGTGGCTTTCGAAAGGGGTCAAGATGGGTCTCAAGACTACGTGTAGCAACTGAATCGTGCTTCCTAGAAATAGCAAAATACACCACATAGACTTGAAGTTTCGCAGGAGGACGAGTATCCCGTTTGGGCCTCGCCTCATGTCCTAAACCCGCACTCGGATCAGTTGGTGGATGCGCCACATTACTCTCTAAAGTCGTGACCTCACTCCCCCTTAATTCGTAATCACCAAGTCCGACATCATTCCCAGTTTCCACTTCGGCCCCATCTCATCCATAACTTCATTAAATTCATGTGAGTCATCCTTAGAGAGTGATGCTTGAGGCTCCGGAGGAGTGGCAAACGGAAATACATTTTCATGAAACGACACATTTCGCGAATAAAATAGCACACCTTTGTCGATATCATATAATTTCCATGCTTTCTTACCGTGTGGATATCCAATGAAATTACAACGCCGACTGTGGGAGGCAAACTTGTCTATTGGCTTTGGCGCATGCCTTGCGTAACATAAGCACCCGAAAACCCTAATATGATCATAAGATGGTTTAACTCCAAACAAGATTTCGTACAGGGATATCCCTTGTAGCTTAACCGTAGGTGTTCGATTAATCAAGTACACATCTGTGAGTATGCACTCACCCCAAAAACGAAGTGGTAAATTAGCCTGAAAACGCAACGCTCGAGCAACTTCAAGTATATTTCGATGTCTACGTTCTACACGTCTATTTTGCTAGGCTTGTGAGCCCAACTAGTTTCATGAATAATACCATGTTGACCATAAAAATCGCGCATGATTGTGGAGTCAAATTCCATTCCATTATCACTACAAATCCGCTTAAATGATTTACCAAATTGTGTTTGGACAAGTTTACAAAAATTAATAAGATATTTGCTAGCTTCTTTTTTTTCTTTAACCAAGTAGACCCAAATACAGCAACTATGATCATCAACAATTGTCAAGAAATAATGTGCACATCTACTAGATGCCTTATGGTAAGGCCCCCACAAGTCACAGTGAATGAGATCGAAACAATTCTCAGCATTTTTATTACTCAAATGAAAAACGGAGCGAGTTTGTTTAGCTCGAAAACATGCATCACAAATAGTCTTATCATTCGATCCTAATCTACCTATTTCTGAAATATCAGATAAATGCTGACTTGCTTGGTGCCCAAGACGTCGATGCCAAGTCGTGAAAGAATCCCCTCGTACTTGCCTTCAATGCAGAATGTACTTTATCAGATGCAAAATAGTAGACCCCCCTTCGAAGCTTACCCAGTCCAATCGGCATCTTCGAGGTGTGGTCCTGCATTATGCAAAGCTCATTAGTGAAAATAACTTGACAATTTTTCTTAGATATTAATTGACGGACAAAAATCAAATTGCATGTCAAACTAGGAACATATAAAACATCCTGCAATATAATATTCGTGTTCAACACAACCCGCCCCTTTTTCATGGCCACTGTTTGTGTTCCATTTGGAAAGGATACTAGAAGTGGAGCCACAGCCACCACATCCGTCATAAGTTCTGAATTCCCTGTCATGTGGTTCGGCGCACCACTATCTAGTATCCATGTGAAATCACAAGAAGTCTTACCAGAGAGTTTATCGGAATTTTCACCATCAAGAAGTGTTAGCAACCTCTGAAATTGATCATTCGACAGACCTGGTATTCCATTATTAGTCTCCAGCTGTCCTCCCGTGGTATGAAAAGCAGCAGCATGTCCTTTGTTTCAAGTGGGATTCATGATGTTTTGTCCCTGTTTGAGTGGTTGTTCTCCTCGATCACGACCCCGCGGTCCTCTCCACCAACTAAGATATTCCACGAGTTCAAAGCACCTTGTGACATCATGGCCAGTTCGATCACAATTCGAACACTTCTTCTCCGAATTTGGTCTCGGTTTCACTTGCGCAGAATGAGAACTGGATTTTGCCCGTGCCGCGTTTTGCACTTCCAGAGCCACGACCTCTACTCTTTCATCTTGACCTCGCACGATGGTCCTGTGACGTTCCTCTCGGGTGATTAACGCATATGCTTTGTTAATCGTCGGAAGAGGATCCATATTTAGTACTTGAGAGCGTATTGTCCCAAAAACTGAGTCATCCAATCCCATTAGAAACTAATGCAGTTTCTCCTCTTCGCGTTCTCGTATGAAATCCTTGGCTGCTCCACAAGTGCACTTCGGGATTATGGAGTAGCTACCGAGTTCATCCCACATGCCCTTCAGTTTGGTGTAATAGGTCATGATTGTCATCCCTTGCTGCCGAATTGAAGCGATTTCTCCTTTTAACTCATGGATGCATGGTGCGTTTCCAACAGAAAAACGATCCTTAAGATCGTCCCAAACCACTTTTGCGGTTTCTTCATACGCAATGCTCGGCTGGATGGATTTGTCTATTGAATTAAAAATCCATGAGATCAACATCGAATTGCAAGCCTTCCCATTGACCTCCTGTGCCAAACCTGCGATCGATTTTTTTAGAGTCCCATTGATGAACCCTAGCTTGTTTTTCGCCCTTTAGGAATTCACCATAGCTTTCTCCCACATATCATAATTATCTCCGATCAAAACACATGTCGTAATCATCACTCCGAGGTTATCCGATGGTGACAAGTAAAACGGCGAGGCCGCATCGACGATTTTCTTGTTAGCCATGGATCCGATGAAGGGAAAACGTCTTCAAAGATGATCGAGAGAAAATATGTGAAAAACAAACGAGAGTATGATGAAGCAAGGTTTCGAATTCAATCCTTAACCCGCTCTGGTACCATAAAATAGACTAAGAACAATTTAGTGAAAGAAAATTATGTATTCCTTCATTCACGTTACTGCTAGGTTACAAGAGAGGTTTACTATATACAATACAAAAGAGAACTAAATAAGAAATACTCCTATAGCTACTGGGAAATAACATACAAAAGGAAACAAATATTTACGTAATATTTGCGTATACTACAATATACCGCGCCCGTCGCCATCGAAACCGCAATCGCCAGTGGCCTTTGAACACCCCAGATTCGCCATTGACTATGCCATCGCCATCGGCCTATTATACCTGTAAATCAAGTGACGACGAAGGTGGTTTAGGAGGTAAGAGTAGGCGATGGCGGCGGCGACAAGCGCTTCTTCATGCTCCTTCATCGTCTCAGAAATTCCATCTTCTTCTTCTTTGAGTTTCTGAGGATTTTAGTTGTGGAGGCTGTAGAGGATTCTGGTTGGAACTTAGAAGATGAGGGATGGGGATTGAGAAAGTTGGGTGGGTTGTGAGGAGTTGGCAGCGGCGGCGGCGGGAATGGCCAGAGAGAACTCGCCGTAAAATATATATATATATATATATATATACATACATATTACCAGATTTATAAATCTGGTAATCTATACTCTTTTATAAAGTGGGAGGGCATTAGAAAAACTACCATGGTGTTTTTAAATGAACTACCAAAATTAACCCTATTACAAATATGTAATTCCTAAACTACACTCTAACAATGGAGTTTAAACATTCGGTGTTATTGACGGTTTCTGCATTAACTGCCATATATGGGCAGTTTCTTCAACATTTGAAATGCTATGGACGGTTCACTCATACCACTCCCATTCTAAACATCATTCTTGCAGATTTATGGAAACCACAATATTTTACCACTCACCGATAGAACTTTTTCCTCTTATTGATGCCAATATATTCATCTAAAAAAGTTAAATTTGTATGATAATTTGAGTGGCATAAAACTCATGCACATTCAGTTTCTTTTTCTGCAAAGGAAGCTACAGCGTTGCTTGGTCTCCAACTTACTAAGCACCACCAATTTTGTTTTTGGCGTCGATTGATGCTCAAAAAATTAACAGGTTAATAGAAAATTTAATTTTGTTTCTCTCTACTTATTTAGTTTCTGTAATTGCTCTAATTTTTTATGTTTTGTAGCTACTAATAAAATATGGAATAGCTTAGTTTTTTTTTGCAATATATCTTTGTATTTTCTTACGAAATATGAAGAGAAGTTTTAATTCAGGTGATGAGAAGAAGATGGTCAAAAATAATTGATTAGATGAAATCGAGTCAACTGAATTTCAACAATCATGAATGCGTAAAATTGCTAGAACATATATATTTATATTATAAAGAAGACTAAAAACAAGAGATTAGTGGGTGAGATGGAACTGGTGAATTTTTGTGTTAAGGGTGTCGTTACTCCCAAATTATTTCATATGCGAAAAATAAAGCAATTATAAAACAAGACCTGTTGTTAAATTAAAATTTACGGGTTGTATCGAATTTGTTTATTTGTGATTTTATAGTTTCAGTGCTATCAAGTAATTATATTCTATTGACAATCTCTTTCTTTTATTTTTCTTCACATAAAATTGGTTTTATGTCTTGAGTTTGTTTTAATGAATTTAAATGTCTTTTTATTAAATAGATGTCATTAATTTACATGTATACATTGTGTTTGCACAGACATTGAGTGTACTCCGGTCGCTAGTGTATATATATACACACACACAGAGGTTTATGTTTAAGAATCTATATCAATTTATAATTAATAAAATATATAATATAAATATAAAATAGAAGAAATATAAACATGTATTTTATAAATATACAGATATAGATACATATTATACATATATATAATAAATTAAATTAAAATTATAAATATATATGAAAGGATAAATCTTGACCATTCATCCCTATTAAGATGAATGGTTGCTATTAATTTAATTAAATAATAATAATGTATTTAATCTCATTTGTTGGTTTTAATTAGGGGTGTGCAACGAGCCGAGCCAGTTCGAAAAAAGCTCAACTCAAGCTCGAGAAAATTCGAGCTCGAGCCGGGTTTTTCTGTCGAGTCGAGCTCGAGCCCAACTATGCTTGTTCGAAGGCTCGCGAACCTGAATAAATTTTTTTTTTTAATATATATATCATATAATATTTTATTTATTTTTTACTATGTACATACATATAATATAATATAATATCTTATAATATTATATATGTATTAATTATTAAATATTTATGATGAATATATTTAATTATATATATATATATAAACAAAATTAATAATAATATATATTAATTAAAGAAAATTTTTTTTTTTTTTCTGAGCTTATGCTCGAGCTCGGCTCGGCTCGAGTTCGAACGAGCTCGAGCTCGAGCCCAAAAATTTTGCCAAGCTCCGCTCGTGAACACCCCTAGTTTTAATCAATTATATCCAATAGTTGTTAAATAGACACAAAATGGTCTTATGAAGATGAAAATATCATAACCACTTGCTGTAAAATGCAAGAGTGCGGCGCGTGGGGAGCTAAAGTACCTCATTGTTTATTTCACGGGGAGGTAAATTGCTTATTGTTTTTTCATTGGGGATTTTTTTACTAAATACGAATTTCACAAGGAGGTAAATTGCATTAAACTCGTTCTTTTTATAAATACTTTTATGTAAGAAAATGATTCATCCCTATTTCAAAGTGTACGTGTAGGTCTACCATCAAATATAATATTGTTATAATTTAGTAAAAAGTAGACCTATAAAATGAAAATGAGACGAGTGTTATCTAAAATTTGTAATTATTAATTTCTTTCTCAATTTATTCTTGACACTGTATATATAACAAACTATCATATTGTTTGTCATGTCTTCTCATGTGTAATCATACTTTTAAGCAACGGTCTAATGTCTAAGAACAATACTATTATGTATTAATATACATGACATACAATGTATGATATAGAAATTTATTTATTTCTTCGTTGTATTAAATGGTCTCCTACCATTCCAAGGTTTCTTTTTCATTTTGTTGATAGATAATATTTAATTAATTGACTTCTAGCTAAAAAAAAAAAATTGACTTAAATAAGAATACGGAAGTATTTTTACATTGAAACAAACACATGCGTCATTCATACATTTATATTAAGAATAGAATAAAAGGGCAGTATATTGACTAAATGAGACCACCGTGAGACAATATTAATAGATAAATATAATGATCTTAACAATTAAAAAAAGTTACTTCTCATGCTAATATTAAACTTAGGGAATTTATGCACTCCATATTTTATTAAAGACACTCCACATCCTTTTTAAACTAAGTAAGTTGACTATAGTGCCCCTTAATGTATCATATAGAGTTCTACTTAATATTAAAAGGTGAACTTAATATGAACTTAATAATCCTTCTAAATAAACTTTGAACGATATTTTTGTATTTTTTCATCCTTTTGGAAATAATACCAAACAAAATTGCGCTTTTTCTCAAGCATGTTTCTGGAACTAAAAGGCATATTTTTTGTGTAATAAGACTAATAATCTTTCAAGTATATTCAAACCCCGATATGAATTCATCAAATTCGTTAAATGATATATATTGTTCATGTCCTCCATAGTAGATATCAAAATTTCTTTTTTGCTAAATAATATTGAAAATTAAAATGACATCACAGGCCTAAAAACTACCAAAACAGCTTTCTTTCTTTTTTTTTAAAATGTCAGATCATATTACCCTTAGTTAGTATGACTGTATTAGTGAACTTGTTACTCAATATGTTCACATAGAGCAATAGCTTGTTTATTTTTATTAAATTTAATTAAAAAAAATTGTCAATTGTATGCAAAATAAAATAACATTTATCCTAATTTGGTTCTAAATAAAAAAGTAAAAATTTTAGTCATATCTAAGAACTTTTCTTTTACTTATTATTTACGGTAGTTATCCGTGACTTTAAATTTTAAAATTATGAACTATCGAATTTCAATTACTTATTCTACATTTAGTTTAAAAATTTGTATAAAAAACTAGTTTGTCAAAAAAAAAATTAGAATTACACTTAATAGACTGAAGGGCATCTTTGTCCATGTGATGAAATTAAGTGCTTTAAATAAAATGTGGAGTGCCTTTATCAATTCCTTAAACTTTTATTTCCTAAATGTTCTGATTAAAAAGAAACGGAAAAGTATTTATTCTCGTTCACTTTACCAGTACCATGCAATAAAGAGTTTTTAACATCAATGTTATTGTGAAATGCGAATTATGAAAAGCCGAAAAAGAATGGAGAAAATAACAACCAACCTGCAAAAACCAGGTGCGATGTGTGGAGAGAATGGCTAATCCTCATGCTCAAAAAGCAACATCTCAAGCTGTTTTTCCTCACCAACAAAAGGAAGAATTTATTATATAAGTGAGGGGCCTATGTGTAATTTTACTTTTATTTGGGAAAATTACACAGACCCCCTCACTTGTTCAATAATTTCCAAACTTCTCCTTACTTATTGGAAATTACCAACACACTTTCTCAAAGGGTCTATTTGTAAAGTTTAAATAGGTAAAATCATAAGAATTTTAAATACACAGGAAGTGTAATTGTAAGAAATGTCTTAATACGAGAGGTTTGTTGGTAACTTCCAATAAGTGAGAGGAGGTTTTAGTAATTATACAATAAGAGAGGGGGCCTGTGTGTAATTTTTCTTTTATTATACATTTCCTTATTTATACATGGCTTGTTGATCATGGGAGAACCAAAAACATGAAATATGGAGTTTGGATGGTTAAAATGGACGGGTTTGATGTTAGCTATGCTAAGGGGATTAGGCGGAGTGATTGGTGAAGGATCGCCACAGTTCACATCAATGTTTGTATTTCGCGATTCATTGATTGATCCAGGAAACAACAACTATTTGAGGTCCTTAGCAAAGGCAAACTACCTGCCTTACGGGGTCGACTTCTATCAAGGACCTTCTGGCAGATTTTGCAACGGGAGAACTGTCATTGACTACCTTGGTTGGTAACATATATATATGTATATGTGTGTGTGTGCGCGCGCGTATTAATCTTCTAAGTTAAGACTATAATATATAAAGGATCAACTAATTATGAATGTGTAGGGGACATGTTGGGAATTTCTCTACCAGCATATGCGAATCTTTTTGCTACAGAAAAAAGTACGTTTAGGGGAGTGAACTATGCTTCAGCTGCAGGAGGAACTCTTGAAGAGACCGGACAAAATCTTGTACTAATTAACATTCGATACTAACTTTATAGCATTTATTCATATTATGTTGATATATATGATATAAATCGGCAATGTTATGGCAGGGTGAAAGATATAGTTTGTCCCAACAAGTTCAAAACCTAGAGAGCACCTTGAGTCAGTTGAAGAACCTAATGGAAGATGATCAAGAAGAATTGAGCAGTTATTTGGCAAAGGCACTAGTTATAATGGCCCTTGGTAGCAATGACTACATTAACAATTATCTGCAGCCTTCATTCTATACCACCAGCTCTGTCTACACTAGGGGTGTAAGTTGAGCCGAGCCGGCTCGACTCGAGCTCGAGCCCGTTTCTTTCTTCAAAAAGATCGCGAGCATTTTTATATATATTTATTTTAATATTATAAATATTAATTATATATTAAATATTTAATATCTTCAATAAAATAATAGAATACCCTACCCTTACATTACATTTTCAAATTTCCATTTTCAGTCAACACTGAAAATGCAGGAGGCAAGGGGAGAAAGCAAAACCCACCCCCCCACCCCGCCGCCCCCCATGCTTACTACCGGCGAAGGCATCGCCCGACGCCCCGACCTCCGTCTCCGTCCACCACTGCGCACCTCCGCTGGCCCCGCTCCTGCTCCGACGGTAATTTTATTTTTTTTTAGTTATTTTCGTCTTGTTTTAATTGACTAGAAATCTTGGAAATGCTGGCCTTTTGTGGAGGACCCTTCCAAATCAAGCTCGAGCTCGTGAGCCAGGTCGAGCCTGGCAAATTCGCCAAGCTCGGTTCGAGCTCGGCTCGTTTACATCCCTAGTCTACACCCTCAAAGACTATGCTGATCTTCTAATAAATCGCTATACTAGGCAAATTTTGGTCAGGACCCCACTTCATAATAATAATAATAATAATAATAATAATAATAATAATATATAATTATTTATATGTTCTAGGCAGTTCATAGCCTAGGACTGAGGAAATTTCTTGTGGGAGGAATTGGGCCGCTTGGTTGCATACCTAATCAACTAGCAACGGATGTTCCTCCACCAGGAAAGTGTGCGAGCTTCACAAATGATATAGTCGGGATGTTTAACGATAGACTCATTTCTCTAGTTGATGAGCTAAACAGCAAGTACAATGGATCTGTTTTTGCATATGCCAATATTTATGGGGGAGTCACCGACATACTTAACAATGCCAAAGCTTACGGTAAATTTGCTAGCTTTTTCCAAAAACATTTTAATTAGTTTTAGCAATTAGCATGGAATTAATAGTGCAAGGGTATTGCAGGATTCAGTGTGGTAGATAAAGCGTGCTGTGGAGGATTGGAAGAAACAGAGGGCAGATAACATGCCTTCCATTATCTGTTCCATGCACTAATAGAAGCCAGTATGTATTCTGGGATGCTTTTCATCCAACCCAAGCAGTACATCAAATTCTGGCCAGGGGAGCTTATTCAGGATCCACATCAGCTTGCTATCCACTAAATCTACAACAGATGGCACAACTCTAAAATACTCTCTTTACATAAGTATCATCATTCTGTAATAAATAGAGTATGATTCTACAATATATATCATTTTGATTGATCCAAGTGTTTCTTTAATTCTATACTAACTAAATAAATTTATTAGTACGGACTGGCTACTTATTCCCATGCTTTGTGCAACCAAAAATGTAGTATACGAAAAATACTCACTTAACTCAAGCCTAAGGGCAACCAAGACTAAGGACAAAATGAACATTTCACGCATCATTCTAACATAGCCTTACTCAAACCTGCAAAATAAAATCCAAACATACCATTAGTCACAATTCACAAATAAATGGAGGAATCAAGTGCCAAAGTCTGCTTACTGCAAATTAAACTAGGTAAGGTTTAACAAAATTCTTCCAATAACACCTCTCCGGATTTGCCATTGACTGTCTTGTTGTCTACTTTGTAAAGAATTCTAAATCCATAAGCAAGCAAGGTAAGAAAATAAACTTCAGCATCACCCTCCAAATAATTTTCTGTCACTTCCTAGTTTGGCTATCATCCTACTTTGATCCACTCGGAGTGTATTTCTCCATCAACTTGTTGAAGGACTCGTCAAAATCCTTCTCAAGCGCCATTTCTTCCTGCCTATACCTGTGCTTCAGCTCCATCATCCTCGCTTCATGTGCCTTCATCAGCTTATCCCTCTCATTGTCAAACTCCTCCATTTCTTTGTCCTGAAGCTGAATGAATTTGGCAATTTCTTCAGCCCTATAACAAGATTATCCAACTGTTAAAAACAATTGCCGTTTTTCACAGTACAACCTAAAACAATGATCCTTGCAGCAAATAGTAACAGTATGATTGGCTACTCACTCATTGGCAGTCACCAGAACAGTGCATATTACTCAACAAATCAATGCACAACTTGAACTTGCTCTTAGCATGATAAAAGTATAAAATAAGCAGGCAGCACCAGATAATCACACAAAGAATAAAATTGTTGTTCCTCTTTCAAGTAGAAAATAATCTACATTTGATACAGTATAAACTCCAGGGCAGAAAGAAAATTTTCTGGTCAGAAGCTGATTGTGAGTGTTACCTGCGCTCCTCCCCAGACGACACGTTTGCCTCAGATTGGGTTACTTTTTCACGCTGATATTGCTGGATTTTCTCAAAGTTCTCCTCCTTGGCGTTTCTGGCATCATAGAACTGTTGGATCTGATCTCTGAAGAACTGTTCTTGGTAATCCATCTAAGTTCAAATCAAGTATAAACAATGTGGTTAATATCAAGAAGAAGAGAAATAGACAGTAAGAGGAAGTAAATTCCACTAACAGTAGGAAAATTGTAACTAAAGGCAAACTATAAACTATCTCGAGACAGAAAAATACCACAAAACATGTTCAACAGGGAGAATTAAAAATCTCAGGCATTTCACACAACCAAAAATATGCTCAGAAGAGAATTAAAGTAGTATTAAATTGGCACTTGCAGTCATTTGGGATCCAAAGAGTACAGCTTGGGACTCAACAATTGTGACTTCTACACTCTAACGTGGTAAACGAGGTTCAAGTTATAAGAATCACCAACCAACCGAAGAGTATTAGCTTCACCGAATCAAAAGATGAACATTCACAAGCAACTGAAGTATATCACCCAAAAGATAAATGATTGTTTTATCAACTTTCATCATTATCTAAATTGAATAACATTTCACACAAAAAACGACAAGTTCATAAGCATTTTGCTTTGACACCTGCATGCAACTTTAACCATACCTCTTCTTTATTTTGTTCATGATGCTTTTTGGTCCTCAGCTTCACCACACGGTTCTCTTCCATTGTCTTCCGCAGCTTTTCAGTCACCAAGCCGTAGGACTCTTCAAGAGCTTTCTTGCTCTTCTGTTCTTTAGAGACTTTGTTCTTCAACCATAGTAGTTGTTGGTTATCCTCACTCATCTGCTTCATTTGATTCACAACCATTTCTCTATATGATCTCATCTCATATTTCAGTTTGGTTTTACCTAAGAATTAATGCAGCATTCAAAAACTACTAAAACAAAAGAGAAAATTACTGGTAATTCAATGTTCCATGCCAGCACCATTGAGATGGTTAAGCGGAAAAAATAATGAAAAACCTTCTGACAAGCACACAAGACCACACATACACACATAAAGAGCACCTTGGGAATGCTGGTTGAAGTTGTCCAAGTCTTGCTTTCCTGCCATGTAGCCGTAAAGTTGGCGTGTTCCTCCAGGGTAGAACGGCACCTTATTCCTTTCCCAAGCAAGCCTATCTCTAAAATTGTCCTCAAAATGCTTGCTCAGACGTTCAGCCTCTGCATAGCCCACTGCTGAGGCCTCAAAGATCAATACACTCATGCCACGATGCCCCTGCGGTCCGTATGAGTGGCGGGCCTTTACTGCAGAATATGAACTGAAATAGTCAAGAAGCTCCTGATTCCCCATGCCAATCCACTGAGTAATGAAGAGCAAAAATTTAGCGTAACATCAATCCATAAAATTAGCATAAAGTAAATAGTAAGGAAATACAAACTTCTACAATTATGTCATACTTTTTCATTTTCATCTTTCTCGAGCCTAGTATTCATGATTACCACCATAGGTGGCCAAACTATTTCTTTATCAGCTCTCTCTTCAAGACCTTTCCATTTCCCAAATATTTCACCAGCTGGGACAGCCGAAGTTCCCCTCCTCCGAAGTTCCTCATCCAAAAGCTCAGCAAGCTCTCTGTGGAGCTTCACCCTTTTGGATCTTTTAGTTTTTGCATGTGTAATAAGGGGCTGCAAGCCACGATACCAATCAATAGCTCCAGGACCTCCTTTGCATGCCGGGCAGTGCCACTGTCTTTCAGGTTCATTGACCTGCTCAACGGTCAGAGTATCAAGACACTGAAATAGTTCCTTAAACCACCTGTTCTTCTTCCTCGTCTCATGGCTTTTTTGGCTTTCATCAGAATCAAAGCCATCGGACAGAAGCTCATCGTCACTGTCATCCATGCCATCTGACTCTTCTTCGTCGTCGTCATCATCATCGTCATCGTCATCATCAACCTTCAAAGGGTTAACTGTTTGGGCATTTTCCTTATAGCCCAGGCTATCTTTCGAGGATTGAGTAGAAACGGTTCTGGTGGACCATCCCCATCCATTCTTCAGAGGAGGAGGAATTCCTGCAGGTACAGCAGCATAGTCAGACTCAGAACTATGAGTAGATGATTGTGGTTTAGCATATCCTCTGCCAGCAGGTTTTCTAGAATCGGAAGACATTGTAGGCCAGGCCTGACCAGAGCCCCTTCCTGATCCACCATGACTTTGCATTCCTAGTTTCTGCAAAGTATCAGGATGACCCCATGTCTTAGAACTGGAATGCTGAGGACCCCATTGTTTTGCAGCATTGCTCCCACTCCTGTTTTTGGATTTCTTTCCATATACTTCCCACCCCTCATCTTGTGCAGAATTCACATTCATATCTGAGACACCATGGGTTATTTGATCAACACCAGGGTTAGAGACATCTGCGGTGCTTTTTCCCTTGGATGATGTACCAGCGCTGGAAGGATTCCCCACACCTTTCCTCGAGCTCATCTCTGGAACATCATGACCACAATAAGATCAACATATGGGAAAAATAAACTCCATTTTGAACAGTTTTGGCAACAGTTACAATAAAAATATAAGGAAAAAAAAAACAAATTGTCATTGTCATTTTCAACTGTGAGAGGGGGATGGGGACAGTTGAAATTCATATTATGTTGAGAATAGTGAAGAGAGAAGAAAAGAACACATAATAGATTTTTGAGGTTCTGTCACTTGGCCTACATCCACAAAACAAAGCACACAAGCCTACATCTTATTCATTCTCTCTTAATATGGCATTACAATGACTATATATTTATAGAGGTAAAAACTACACATGTAAAGAAACAAAAAAATGGAGGAAATCACTCCAAAACCATCAAGTCCTATAATATCAAGAATATCACAACAATATACTAGAGAGATATTGTTGTGATCTTCCAATTATATCAATGAACCTAGTAATGATTCCTAACAGGGACAACTGGCTTGGTGAATGGAGACAGAGATAACATATTATCACTCCGTACCGGGCATTTTAAACTTTTAAGTTATGAACAAGAAAGACGTTTGTGCTAAACAAAAAATTGATAAAAACATAGAAAGTTAAAGCATCAGAATCAGATTAATACATTGATAATTGCATTAGATGTATAAAAAAAAAAATTACACAAAAACAAAAGCATTATTTCACATTTTACTTCTACATAAAATTAGAAAAAGAACAAAGAATCAATGAAAATAAACAGATAAATCAAAATTGGAATCTCGATTTTACATCAAACTCAAAGGAAATACAGACAGTATAATCGTATCCAAAACACACGGCCCTAGGTACAAACAAATACACACCAACAGTCCTATCAAAAAATAAAAAAAATACACACCAACAGAGAATTTTAAAAACCAAATAACCGATACAGTATATTGTACGGCACACAAGGTTTGTGAAACGGCAGAATCATAGGTGCAGCACATGCACGAGGGAATGTGAATGGAAATGAGAAGAGTAATAACCTTTCACCGGCGATTGAGTAACAAGCACTTGTCTATGGAGGAAGAGGGGAGGAGTGAGAGTGAGCAAACAAGGGCTTGAGGTTACAAGCTAAACGGAGAGTTTCTCACGCCCTACGCGTCGCAGGCTCGCAGCATATAATGTACCTCCGGACCCCAAATTGCTTTTCAATTTGGTTAATAGTGAAAGTGAAATTAAAATGAAATGGTGTGAATATAGTAAGTAGATAGGGTTTTTTTTCTTTCTCTTTTTTTTTTTGATCTTATAAGCGCCGTCAAACATCTTATAAAATATTTTATAGTTTTGAAGTTGCGACAAAATATTTGATGAAATATTGAAGACCCCTTACCAATGTTTTGAAATTGATCTGGACCGTCCGATTAGGAGTTTTCATCGGTCGGTTCTCAAACTGAACCGAACCGAAATTTCGGTTAACCGAAAACTGAACCGAAAAAAATCAGTTCTGTTCGGTTAGAAGCCCAACGTTTTCGGTTCGGTTCTTCGGTTTTGGTCTGAATCGGACTTCTGGCATAAAAATAAAAAAAACTGCTATTTTTTTCCTTATTTTTTTCTAAAAAAATCTAAAAGTTGTCAACTAAACTCCACAATATCTTTTTCTGAAGAAAATGTTACCATGCAAGAACCATTTTTTAGTTTAAAAAGAAATATATATATATATATATAATTCATGAAAAAGGAACATGGTAAAGTGAGTTTCCATTTTACGAGCCAATTAGCTGAAAGAATTTGAGTTTCCATCTGTGATTCACTGATTTACAAACAAATTCCTGAAAGAATGAACAAGTTTAGTAACAAAAGAAGGAGGGGAAACAAAAGCAACATACTCCAAAAAATTGAATCTGGTGGTGAGTGACTGGAGTCACAACTCGCAGCGTCGGCGTTCGGTTGGTCGGCATCGGCGGTCAGTGAAAGAGAACAGTGATTTTTACAGAGAGAGGTAGAGAGCGTGAAGAGTGAAATTGAAGAAAGACCTCTTTGTCTTTCCCCCTTTCCCAGATAAATATATTAAGCAAAAAATAAAACCTATAAAATAATATATTATATATTAATTAGATCAATTTTCGGTTCGGTTCGGTTAACCGAACTTGAAAACCGAAACCGAACAGAAAAATCGATTTTACTAAAAAAGAACCGAAAACCGAACCGAAAATCGAACCGAAAATTTCAGTTCGATTTTCAGTTCAGACCGAAATTTCGATTCTCGGGCGGTTTGATCGGTTCGGCCAATTCGTGAACACCCCTACGCCCGATTAGACCGTTCGAACTGGGAATTGAGCCCCAAAATGGGTGGTTTAAATGGCAGAACCGTTCAACCCGCCGAATAGTTTGCGGGCTAGGGAAATTAGGCGGTTTGCAGTCTTATTTAAATCTGGAAAATCAAGCATTTTTATCTACCAATTTCCCTTCTTCTAGTTCACGACTTCACGCCTCAGGTGCTTCTATTTCTTTTAGTTTTCTCCTTGCCACAAATTCAAAAGTTCAATTTTCAATTCTTCATCTCTTTTATCCACCATTAGCTTGGAAAGTACAAGAGAAACAAACCAAAGACAAGATTCTTCAATGGTAAAACTTTTCTCTCCTTTATTTACATATAAATTCTATTTCTGTTTTTTAATTCTTCAGATATTAGAATTTGAGTAGATGAAAAAAATAATTTGTTTAGCTAATTCTATCATTTCATTATACGTGAAGTGAATCTTTTTTATTTTCTTGGATCGTGGAATAAAAAAACTTGTATATTCTTTGCTAAATGCTAACAGGAGGTTCATGGAAAGTGGAAATAAAAAATAGAGGAATTACATTTGAAATCTTATGTCGTGTTTAATTGAAACTAGTCAACGTATAAAACTTAGTGCAAGTGCAAAAAGAAATAAAGAATTTCTTTTAGTAAAAATCAATTTGATAATTAAACTTTTGAACCGAAACCAAATAAATAAAATATAAAGAAAAGAGGGATGAAAGAGAGAAGGAAATTGATGGTGTGAGAAGAAATGAGAGAAAATGTGATGCACTCTTACAGGTTTATGGGAGAAGAATCGCAAAATACACCCGAGATAAGAATGAGCCAATCAAATTTGAAGATGCATGAGAAAGAAGAACTACAATTGATTAATAGTCAGTCGATACCCCTCTCCAAATTCTGGGCAAAACTACCAATTTAGTCTTGTAACTTATGGATGGCCATTGGTGATTTTAATCCACTTGCTTTTGAATTGGCAAAATCTGGACAATAAGTTTGACAAATTGGCAAATAAAAGACAATTTGCACCAGAATTGACTAAAGTGGCCGAAATATATCATGTGACCCCTTTAAATTGGGGGTTTTCAATTTCCTAGCCAATTATGCTGATATGGACGCTTGGATTTGTAGGGAATCGATTAATAAAAAGTGCAGCGAATAAAACTAGTAATTTCCAAACCAACCATCATTTGGTTTTGTTAATTTTAATAACATTTAATTCAGCGAATAAAAACTCGAAACTAAACACATCCTTTGTTGCGAAATGGTTGTAATTGCATGAATCGTAGCAACGAAAACCTCATCCCTTGCCTCTAGATTGTCACGTGGAGTAAGCAACAGAAATCTCCTCTTTTCGTCCTTGTGGTCGACAACTAGAGGAAAGGGTTTTTATCTCTCTTATAATCTCTTGTAAGGGGAGGGTTTTTATCTCTCTTATAATCTCTTGTAATTTTGGAGGCTAGATTAAAGTGTGATTCCTAAGACTTATACAACCAAAGTCCTGGCCGTAGTAACACGCCTACTAGGCCCAAGGTGGACTTCCGCGTGGGTTAAATTGGCCTAGTCAATTTAGTCCACTTAATTTTGTTGGGAGGTATCATGCACAACAAACATTGAAAATCATATCTGGAATCCCAAAGCCAAGACCAATTTATTTTTGTTCGTTGATTTTATTTAAAAAGATGAATACGAAAATTTACCTTTTCGAGTATTCAATCAATCCTCGCGGATCTTCGTTCAATGGTCCACGTGTCCAATCTCTAGATTATCACGCAGCGGAATTGACTCCGGAAATCTCCATCTCTAATCTCCATAGGCGGCTAGGTGAGAGAGAGTGAAAGAGAACTTTTTCTCTTTCTTGTATTTCTGGTGGAGTTTTTCACGTAATATTTTTATTATGTGATTGTATTGTGTTACTCTAGAGCTTGTGTTGGAGAATTAAATAATTCCTCCAACTTAGGCCCACTAGTATACATGCCCATGTGGGCCCTATTGGACAATTATTGAGCTATGTTAACCTAGTCAACTTAGTCCAATTAATTTAGCCCTCTAATATTTAATCTAATTAAATATACACAGATTAAATTAATATTCTAATTAATTAATTAACTACATAATGAATTATTATTCATAGTTGACCTAGTCAACATAATTAATTTAATTATCCACGTTTAATCTAATTAAACAACTAATTAAATTAATTCGACCAATTAATTTATTCATCCTTCCCAAGGACAAATTACCAAAATGCCCTCCAAATACAAATAACGATTTTCCCATCTATTCTTTTAGTGCGACTCTCTAGATTCGTCTCGATTGGTAATAGGAGAATGCCAAAAGATGTGGGTGACACCTAACCAGCACCGTGGCCCCACATCGTAGCCCAACCGAGTACGAAATGATTAAATCATTACGAAGCTCTAGATTATGAATATTGTATGAGTATAAACCCTTCACTAACGTATCACGATCGAGTGAGAGTCATGGAATATGTTAAACTCACAGGACTCGATGCTATGCTTAGAATCATAGTAACATGAGATTACCTAACTAGCCTCAGTGTCCAACACGAGGTTCATGAGCTCTGGCCAAAGACTTTAATCACATTTACCTATGTCGTATAGGATACTTCACGTTTACTTTCAAGACATTGAATTCTATTTTACTAATCAGTTAAGACTGCTACTTGCCCATCAAGCCGCACTTCGAGGTGGACCCCACCAACGGGCGAATTAGATCTAACAACTCTAATGACAGGCTTGATGTCACAAACACATCTTCAACGTGATTACCCAGGTCTAAGGCTCACGCATACTATCATAATCAGTAATCCGATCATTGACAGTCACTGAGTAAAAACCCATATGATTGGATTACTACGAGCCGTGTTCGAATACACTAATCCAATCAATGTATCTATGGCAGAAACTCCCACTATCCCATAGAGTTCGACTGACACGCCTTGTCAGAGCATGTGTCATACAAGTCCATAGAATCTCAAGGCCTAACTAAGATTCTCCGACTTGGGAAGCATTTAAGTGATCAAGTACCAAATCATTCCAGTGTCTATCTCCTTAACTACTATAAGGAGTGGAAGATCTGCCATGATTCACATAGACTCGTTGTTCATTTAAGACTTACAGATGTCATTAAGAATTATAAGAACAACTTACTAATGTTTTTATATAACTAATAGGTTGTACAATATAAAGTAGTGCCCTATTCCCTAACTCCTCATTGGCATCGAGGGCACAAACCCAACAATCTCCCACTTGCACTCTATGCCAATCGCTATGGTATCCAATACCCATCTTGGAAAGATGTCTCTCTAGCACCGTCTGTGATAGTGGCCCAGTGAGTAGGTCAACCATGTTATCGGCTGAGGTTATTTTCTGCAAGGCTATATTGCCCTTTTTCCAATGATGTCTCAAAAGATGTTGTATCTCTCAACATTGTGTCTGGATTTGTGAGACCTCGATTCCCTACACTGCGTATTAGCTCTATTTTGTCACAGTAAAGTGACAATCCAAGTTGCACACCAAGGACCTATAGAAGTTCCATCACGAACTTCAGATCCAAACAGTTTCCTTGATAGGCTCCAACGCTCCAAAGTAGTTTCATATTCATTCTCAGTAGTGGAGTACTTCATTAGGAACTCTTCCAAGTTACTACTCCACATTTGAGGTTGAATACAAACCCAAAGTGGAATTACAGTCATCTTTGTCGGACTCCTACTCCGATTAAGTGTAACCTTCCATTCTCAGTTTCCATGGGCATAGACGAAAGAATATATCCTAAATTCTTTTAAAGTACTTTATGATATATTTTATGTCTTATCCATTTCTCAGATCTTCTATCCTAAATTCTTTAGGATTTATTCTAAGCAAAGGGCTTGGGAAGGCCCCATCATCCTATTCGATCTACCTCCATAAACGCGAATCATAAGGATATAAGTGGCTCCCAAGTCTTTTCATGGAGAATATGCTCAATGTTTATGTCTTCATCCAAGTCAATGAGCCCACATCATTTCCTATAAGTAGAGCATTCTCTACATATAGTACCATAAATGGCATCTCACTCCCACTGGCCTTCCTGCACACATATGGTTCCCCTTCATTTTTGATGATGTCATAATTCCAAATTATGTTATCAAAGTGAAGATTCTAACTACGAGAGGTCCGCTTAAATCCACTAGTGAATTAATACAACATATAGACCTTATGAGAATCAACCTCAGATGTGAAACCCTTGGGCTGTTCCATATGAATGTCTTCCTTGAGAAATCCATTCATAAACGAGTCTTCACATCCACGTGCCATATTTTCATAATCTTGGTGTGTTACTATTGAAAGTAAGATCCTAGTGGATTTGATTATAACTGTGGCAAAGGGGCTTCCTCATAGTCAATGCCCTTCTTATGATTACACCCTTTTGCCATCAACTTGGCCTTGCCATTCGAATCGATCTTTCTCTTGTAGATGTACTCGCCTCTGATGAGTACAATACTCTCAGGGCGATCTACTAGAGTCTAGGAGTGATTCAAAGATATCTAATCCATCTTCACTTTCATAGCCTTACATCTTCTTGTAGAGTCCATATCCACCATCGATTTGTCATGCGTAGAGGGATTGCATCCATGGTTCCTTCTACCACAACATACAACTTATGCTTTCCTTGTAACAGACCACCATATATCTCAGGCGGCTGAGATACTCTACCAGACTAACTTATTAGTGTTTGTGTTATAATGGGTTTGGTTTGGGTTTCTTGAATAGTAATCTCCTAAGGAGTTTTGTTTTGTTCTTATAGAACAAACTTTCTACCTACTCCAATTTTTCGAAAGATGTTATATTTGAAAAAATAGACCTCTAAGGCCATAATGATCCTCTGACCATTATGTAGATAAAAAGAGTTCTCCCATTGAATCATTGGGATAACTTACAAAACATCATTTTAAGAACCTAGCCTCCAGATTCTCGTCCTTTATCTTATCTACGTGGGTTCGAAATCCTCATACCATTACATGTTTAAGATTAGGCTTCCACTTGCACCACGTCTAATATGGTGCCTTAGGAATGAATTTGGAGGGACATCTATTCAAGATGTACCTTTGAGCAATGCATGACTCACCATGAATTTGGGCAATTCCATGTAGTTTAGTATAAAATGAGTCATGTCCAACATTTCTCGTTCTTGCATACTACTACCCTATTCAACTATAGAGTCGCTGGAAGTATCAGTTGTGAAACTATGGTACGTTCTATTAAAAACTGGTCGAATTGGACAATCATATACTTGACATTACAATCCAATTGTAGTGTTCTAATATGATACCATATTTTCAAACATAGGCATCAATACGCACCAAACTTTAGAACTTGAGTGGCCCTTTAATGTGTTCTCTGTGAAGAGAGACTCGGTCCTTTGCCTATGAGACAAGATTCTTAAGTTTGGATAGGGATCCAATCCCAATGGGCTTGTACACCCATGTTTCTCCTTACTCGTGAATCTTATGCTTATAAGTCATAACCTAATCTTAGGTGCCAAACAATTCTTCCTGTTTGTTTCTAGCATACCACGCTCTCTAGTCTCTGTGTTCACAGTATACTAATTCTGAGCTTTCAAATTGTGTTAACAATTCTAATAAGGATACATTGTTCCCACATTTATTTTCAAAATAAATGTCATGTAAGTCATTACCAAGCTTAAAGAAGCATCATTTCTTGACCAAGTTAGAAAATGATAACGTTCTTAATGCTATTTTGTAAAACTTATCAATCATCCAAACGTGTTCAGAATTTTAAGAGAACACAGGTGGATCATATGTGGATACACCTGACACGATCACCTTTCATTTTTTTTCAGCTTTTGTACTTCTTTCTAATTCTTCAAACATGAGCACTAGCTCTAGAATGTAGAATACAAGAAGTTGAGAAAATCGGTCATAGAACACTTAGTTTTATTAAAAAAATACATAGTTCTATACCCAGTGCGCCTCATATTTAAGCCCCTACTCATCGTCCCATTCTTAGACTTGAGTAATGCTTGCTTCAAGCATACAATTCAATGACGCTAAACTAAGGAACATCCTCAAGTTCCAAGTCAGTTGATTTGGTTAGGCCAGTGTTGACAAAATCATCGAGCATAATTAACTAAATTGGTTTTTATCTAAGAGAGATATAAACTAATGCAGAAAATAAACCAAGATATCAATTAGGTGTATATATTGTACATAAGTAAAAAATAGGACTTTAATTTTACTTCGCTCCCACTATATTTTTGGAAACATTGCACTCCCACTGCAATTTTCGGAAATCTCGTTGGAGTGATTTCGTAGTAAGTAATTGAGTTCTTTAAATGGTTTAGTGGGTTGCAACCCTTTAATGATATATGGTTCACTAACCTTTTAAAGTGGTGTCTAACACCAATCTATCCAATAGATGATTCAATTTGCTTTTTCCATAATTCACCAAACTGCAACCCTTTAACGATATATAGGTTTGTGAACTATCTGAATTCATTCCCACTAACACCTTTTAATCTAACATTTAAATTTTGCCTTGCAACCCTTTAATGATATATGGGGTGAAATATGCTTCGATTAAGGCATCCAATGCACTTATTAAAATTCATAGTGGAGGGAGAGGACACCCAGCGCCCTTTACTAACTCAGTATTATTTAATTAGGAGAATTTAAATATTTAATGAAGGTCTCAAAAAGCATATTAACTTCTAATATGCTAACATGCATATAAAGCGTAGAAAAATCTAGGAATTCTACTATCACACATTTTCATGGACTATCTAGATTGGCCAAGCCAATGGGCTAATCAACATAATATTTTAAGCATGCATAAAATATAAAATAAATAAATCCTTAAGTCCATGAAAAGTGTATCTATCTCACATAACAAGCATACATCATACACAAGGCATATATGTGAACAAGAGCATAAATTAAATTAAATTAAATTAATTTATTTAATCAAATCCAATTTGATTATTGAAAAATTAAATCCCATTGATACCAAGACTAAATCCAATTTAATCGAAGTAAACTTGAATCTAATTTAATTTTCATGCGATCGAAAAATCTAGGCTGTGTTTGTTTCTATTTTGGTGTTTTTTTTTGGTGAAAATCTTGGTGAAAACGTTTATTGGGAGTTGTGTATTTTGATGAAAATGTGTTTGGTTTTGTGTATGGTTTTATTTTCAGAAAAGACAAAAATTACTATAGCAGTCAAATTATGTAAGTTTTTGTCTGAAAAGTTGTGTTTATAATTAGTTAAAAATTGAAATATATAATATAATATAAATTTTAAATAATCGTAATATGTATGATTATATATATATATTGTAGTTCATGTAATTAGATATATAAGAGTTATGTGCATAATTGTGTATATAAACGTATGTAAATTTATAATATTATTATATAATATGTATGTACATGTACATTAAATTTTTTATTAATATATGAAAGTATTTATATGTATATGATCATCTATATTACTTATATATACAAATATATATAAGCATATATATACTTATATAATTATCCCTATAACCATGTGTTAGGAAATTTCATGTTAGATGTTTTGATGATGACAAGATAGGATTCGTTGTTAGACCCCAAATAAAATGTAAGTTTATGTTTTCTTTAGATCATTGTTTAAGCGTTTGAAAGTTTGTAATTTTGTTTAGGCTTGTAATTTTTATCTTTGTAGATTTTAGACTAAGTCTTAGTAACTGAATCGCTAGTAGAATTCTAGGTGAGTCTATTAGAGAAGAAGTTGAACATCAGCGTCTGAAGTCAACCAGAGATGAAGATTTGTCCCTTAGCGTCCGTCAAACGCTAAAGGAACCTAGTTCAGGATATATGGATCAAGCGCTCAATTTATCTCAAGCGATGGATGAAAGATTCACCTGAAATAAATCCTCAAGTCATGAAGGACTTAAATGCAATCATTCAACGGACATTTATTTCCAACGGGAAATAAATTCAAATGTATTAAATGCCTGATAAGAGCATTAAATGTGATAAGCTACTGTGACTTGTGGACAAGCCACCTTTTGACCAGACTGTCAGAAATTTCAGAGTTTTAGCTGCTCCCGTCCAATCGGATTCAGCGAATTTTCAGGAATGTCAGACTTTAGGTATGATCACGCGCCACGTGAAAGGCACGCTTCTACATATGTCCAACGGACAGATCCCAAGAAATTGCCTATAAATACCTTGCTCCAGAAAACACAACAACAAGAATATACGAGAAAATTATTGTCAAAAATCTTACATACATTCTTTCTGAAAAAGCTTAGAAACCCCATAGCCAAAACCTTTCAAGCTTTTTATCTACATTCCAGACAGTCAAAAATATCTCAAACATCTTCCAAAGAAGAAATTCTAATTCCAATTGAGATATTCCAAGTTGTTTGATCTTCTCTAAAAACAAACAAACCGTAGTGACAAACCTCAACCTTTCATCTGAGTGAGAAAAGTTGTTGAAACCTTTCAGGCAGTATTTCTGAGTGAGAGAAGCTTGAAGAAGACGATCTTCATTGGTGCTGAAGTCTGTGTGATCAAGGAGCCCAAGATCTTTTTCATCCATTACTATTTTGTAGAAGTTTCTATGTGATCCTTTGATAATCATCATAGTAAATTCCTCCAAGTGAAAAAAGAGAAGAATGACGTAGCTGGGATTACATCACCTAGTGAACCTTACAAATTATTGTGTCATTTATATTTTATTGTCTTATATTCATCACATTACACTCTTCTGAAAAAGGCAAATAAAATTGCAAAGCGATTAAACTATCTAAAAGAACGCTAAAAATCATTTTCGCTGTGCTAACCCTGATTAAGCGATCTAAGTGTTGCCCTACTTTGGTAAACTGCTGAAATCACTAAGTCTAAGTTAACTACTCTGAAGCGTCTGACCCAAGCGCTCAGAATCTCTCAGCGCCAGTAGTCTCAAAGCGATTATCCACTGAACAGAAAATGAAAACTAATTTGTGTTATAATTCCAGAAAACCAGGGCACTACCAGGTGAATTGCCCTTATCCAAATGTGTCAAAGCCCTCAAGGCAAGACTATGCGGATAGAAACCAATTCAGGAGCAACCTTCGCCAACAGGAATTGCTAGCGGAATCTGAACCATTCTTCGCACCTGAAGAGGACTTGGAATCATCAGATGAAAGTAGTGATGATGAGCCTACTAGCGACTCAGTGTTGATTTGTCTTATGGCAAGAGATGATGAAGCGACTGACGATTCGCTACCAGAGGTAACCAATAAATTATCAATTCCTCTTTCTTATAATGAATTACTTGACAAAGTCAAAGAATACTACAATGAATGTCAAGAAGCTACCAAAATATATCAAAATGATCTCGATATTATCTCATCACTCACAAGAGATAAAGTGACACTCAGAGCAGAGTTGCGAATTCAGCAACAGTGCATTGAAAAGAACCAATCACTTGAGAGTGAAGTTATTCAATTGAAAAATGATCTTGATATAATAGTCAAAAGAGAAGCTGATCTGATCACTAGACTTGCTAAATCAGAGCAGCTTGTCTCATCATTATCAAAAGCTTCTAGAAACTTGGATAATGTGACTGAGGTAACTAGATTATTTGGCGAAAAGACCGGTTTAGAATGCAATAAATACGGTAAACAACCAAATAAACCTAATGTTACGGCAAACAACAAAGGAAAGGGTGTTCACTTTGTTGAAGAAAGTTCACCAAGTCAAACGCTGAATGAACCAAGCGACAAAGGTATGAGGCCAAATGAGAAAGCCAAAGCTGACTTAGGCAAGGGAAAAACAAAGGCAAATGATTCACAAAGGAAGATTCATCCAAACGCTCAAAAGGCTAAGGATAAACCTAAACACTGTGAATCAAGCGCTAAGCGTCCAGCACCAAAAGTGCAACCCAAGCCAGCGCCAAGGAAATACCAGCGTCAATATCCGAGATGGTCAAGGTCATATTATCAATACTATGATGATTATGACTATGACTATGATTATGACTACTATTATAATCGAGGGTATTATTACACACCCAAAAAGCACACACAACACGATGTGAAACCCAAGAAGGCCAGTATTCCCACAATGAAGACTAGGCAAATATGGGTTCCTAAAGTTTTAATTCAAACCAAAGTTACTAACACTGAAGGACCCAAAACAACATGGGTACCTAAGAAGAATTAGAACTATCCTTTAAATGCAGGTACCTAGAGCCAGCACCGATACTTCAGTTTGGTACATTGATAGTGGATCGTCAAGATACATGACTGATTCCAAAAATCTTCTAGTCAACTATCAAGCTACCAACGGTCCTCAAGTTATATTCGGTGATAACTCCAAAGGTAAAACCAAAGGTATAGGTATCATGCATAGGGGGAACATCATGATCAGTGATGTATATTACGTTGAGGGTCTTAAGCATAACCTGTTAAGCAATAGTCAATTTTGTGATAAAGGCTTTGAAGTAAAATTCTCAAGCGACTTCTGCTATGTTAACGACGCTAAGACTAAGTCTACTAAATTAAGAGGAAAAAGAACAAACAATGTATATTTAGTGGATTGAGATTCTACTTTTGATAACAACCCCACATGCTTTGTTGCTAAAAGTCAAAATGAATTGGGTTGGTTATGGCATAGAAAAATGAATCATCTCAACTTTAAGGCAATCTCTAAGTTAATATCGCTAAATCTTGTCGAGGGATTACCTAAAGGTTCCTTTCAAAAGAATCGCTTATGTGACGCTTGTCAAATGGGTAAACAAGTTAAGTCATCTTTCAAAAAGAAACCATGTCTATCTACTTCTAGAGTTCTTGAACTATTGCATTTAGATTTGTTTGGACCTATTCAAATCATGAGTATTAGTGGCAAAAAGTACTCGCTAGTAATAGTTGATGATTTCTCTCGCTATACATGGGTAAAATTTCTAGCGACCAAAGATGAAACTAGTGTCAAGCTCACAGCGCTAATCCGTCAACTACAAAATTCAAAAGATCTAACGGTGACAAGAATTAGAAGCGACAGAGGAACTGAATTTTCTAACCAATTTGTTGAGAAGTTTTGTACAGATTTTGGAATACTCCATGAGTATTCTGCTCCTAGAAAACCTCAACAAAATGGAGTTGCTGAGCGACGGAACAGAACGCTTAAAGAAGCCGCTAGGACGATGCTAGCAGAATCCAAGCTGCCTCAAAGGTTTTGGGCCGAAGCCATCAACACCGCTTGCTACACTCAGAACCGGTGTATGATCAACAAACAACATGAGAAGACTCCATATGAGTTGTGGAAGGGACGTAAGCCTAACGTTTCATATTTTCATGTTTTTGGTTCAAAATGTTTCATTCATAACAATGGATCCCACAGCCTAAAGACTTTTGATCCTAAAGCGGATGAGGGAATCTTTGTAGGCTATGCCAAGAATGGAAAGAGTTTTCGCATCTTAAATAAGATTAAATCGAAGGTTGAAGAATCCATTCATGTTGTGTTTGATGATGCTAACCAAGAGCCGAGTAAGGTTATTCCTGATGATGTAGGAATTGAAGATCTTGCCCAACAAGCGTCACAAATTAATCTTGAAGATGATAGTGACAATGAGGATGATGAGATCTTTGTGACTTTTCCTAAGGTTACTCGTGAGGTTACAAATAATGATGAAGTCAGAATCGCTAATGACCATGAAGAGAATGATCATCAAGAGCAAATTGGAATTGTGAATGATGAAGCGACTGCGCAAGAGACAAATGAGAATCAAGCGATTGCTAATCAAGAGTCTCTCAACCCGTTCCAACCAGACCGAAAATGGCTTAGAGATCATCCACCAGATCTAGTAATTGGAGATATTGGAGCACCTGTCAGAACTAGGTCCGCTACAATTAATGAGGCCATGTTCGCAAACTTTCTATCTCAAATGGAACCAAAGAAAGTGGATGAAGCGCTTAGTGATTCAAGTTGGATAGAAGCGATGCAAGAAGAGCTTAACCAATTTGAGAGAAGCAAGGTTTGGACGCTAGTACCAAGACCAACTCACCAAGGAGTCATTGGAACTAGATGGGTTTCTAGGAACAAAATGGACGAAGATGGCATTATTATAAGAAACAAAGCTAGATTAGTCGCTCAGGGTTATTGTCAAGAAGAGGGTATTGACTTTGATAAGACTTATGCCCAGTAGCCCATCTTGAAGCGATTAGAATGTTCTTAGCGTTTGCCGCATTCAACAAGTTCACAGTATATCAAATGGAGGTGAAGAGTGCATTCTTGAATGGTAAACTCCAAGAAGAAGTCTATGTGGGGCAACCTCTAGGATTCATCAACAACCATGGCAAAAGTATGGTCTAAAAACTGGATAAGGCACTCTATGGCCTTAAACAAGCACCAAGAGCATGATATGACACTCTCTCTATCTTCCTTATAGGTAAAGGCTTTTCAAAAGGCAGCGTTGACACAACGTTATTTAAAATTACCCATAATGAAGATATTCTCTTAGTCCAAATCTATGTTGATGATATTATATTTGGTTCTACTAATAAGCGATTGTGTGAGAAATTTTCGAAAATGATGCAAGAACAATTTGAAATGAGCATGATTGGTGAATTAACTTTTTTTTTAGGATTACAAGTTAAACAACTCCCTAATGGAATATTTATAAACCAAGCTAAGTATACTAGAGATATGATAAAGAAATTTGGTATGGAAAATGCATCATCTTCAAAAATTCCAATGAGTCAAACGCTTAAGTTAGCTAAAGATGAAAGTGGGAAGAAAATTGATATCACTAACTATAGGGGTATTATTGGATCACTTCTTTATCTTACCGCTATTAGACCTGATATTATGTTTTCGGTATGCATGTGTGCACGTTTTCAATCTGACCCTAGAGAATCACACTTAAGTGCTACCAAGAAAATCCTTAAGTACCTAAAAGGCACACAAAATGTGAGCTTATGGTACCCACAGGATTCTCCTTTTGAACTAATTGGTTATTCAGACGCAGATTTTGCAGGATGCAAAATAGATAGAAAAAGTACTAGTGGTACATGTCAATTTCTAGGTGATAGACTAGTTTCGTGGCATAGTAAGAAACAACAATCTATAGCGACTTCTTCCGCTGAGGCAGAATATGTAGCTGCTGGAAGCTGTTGTGCACAAATCCTTTGGATGAGGCAACAACTTAGAGATTATGGAACAATCCTAGGTCCTACCCTAATCCATTGTGATAACCAAAGCGCTTTAGCTATCACCCAAGATCCTGTCCTTCATTCTAGAACCAAACACATTGACATTAGATACCATTTCTTGCGTGACCATGTTCAAAAGAAAGATATCTCCATGCATTTCATTGGAACTGACAAACAACTGGCAGATATCTTCACCAAAGCACTCAACGAACAACGCTTTCTCACTTTAAGAAGTGAATTAGGTATGATTGATTTAAACGCTTAAATCATAAAGCATCATATTTAATAGGCATATAATTTAGGGGGAATCCACTTTGTGATTATGTCTAAACTATATTTCCAAAAATGAAATGAGTTATCAATTTTAGGGGGAACTTTAAAATTGTATTCACTTCATTAAGCAAGCGACTATGATCAAAATGACTTTATCAAACCTTATGCATCGATTATTAGCGTTTACTTATACTCATTACAATCTGATCGCTTACAAAAAGAAAGGTTTAAAAATCCAACAAGCGATTGATATGTATCAAATTAAATTTATTTTATAAAAGAATTTTCAGCATTGAAAGAATTCCCACTTCAACGCTAAAGGAACTTTATTTCACAAAAAATTCATGCATAGTTTTCATCGCCACAAAGTAGCGTGTGGATGAGTCCAAAATTCTAGATTTGTTAACTACCCACACGTGCCTATCAAATCAACCTGACGGTTATGATTCCTATCTAAACCTAGGTCGTTCAGTAAAATGCATGAATCTGAGTACGTGTCAATGTACTATCAGGCGCGTGTAACTCACGCTGAATATTTCAAATTTTTCCAAACGTTTTCAAAAAGTAACTGCGGATCCGAAAAATGTTATAGTATCCTACTTTACCGCACTTTTTGACATCCGAAGTTATGTGTACACGGTTCAGATTTCCTTCTCATTAACTTCTGTACACGTGTCATTTATCTACCATATGAGGAGTTACTTTTATCTTCTATTTAAACCCCTCAAAACTTTTACAGAAAACCTTTATCACTTCCAATCTCTCTACTGTAAAAGTTATCTCTCTCTAAAAGGCAAAACCTTCCTTCTCTTCTTCAAAGTCTCACCTTTCAGCAATGGCACCCAAAGCTTCAAAATCTTCCAAAACAGCAACTTCTGCTACCAGAAAACCTTCCCGTGCTGAGAAACCAGTGACGGTTAACGCCGGATTTTTGGTTAATTGGGATTATCTTTTTGATAACCAGAACTTCCCTCTTCGAACGATTCTTCCACTCGTCCAAGAATCTGGTTTGGGAGACATGCTTACTACTACTTACAACTACTTTGAAGAAGAATCTCTTTACTTTTTCAATAATGGTGAAATTTCTGAAGACGGCAATTCCATATCCTGCGTCTTCCCTTCTGCTAAGGAGACCTTTGTTCTCACTCCCTCTCTGATTTCTTCACTATTAAATCTCCCGAATCATGGCAGTGAGGTAGAACATGTGAATCTCGGAAATGCTACCAAAGTATGGGCGTTGATCAAGAAAGACGATGTTAACGCCGCATATGAGCCAAACTTCAAGAAGAATGATATGAAGGGCGAATACGTCATCCTTGCTGATATTTGTTCAAAGATTATTGAATGCAGAAAAGGAACGTTCGACAAAATCACCAACATTCAATACAAGATGATGGTATCCATCCTGACCAAGTTAAAAGTTAACTGGTCTCTCTACGTTTTTAATCGCTTCAAGGCAGCGATGGCTAAGTCTGTCAATCCCAAGCCTTACGGGATTGTGCTAAGTCGTATTCTTTGCGCTTGCGGATATACGCAATCTTTTGGCAAAAAGATTCCAGCGACCAAATTTTAAGGAAAGAAAATGATAAGCGAGCTTCTTAACCCGCGAAAACCTGGCGGAGCAGCGGTTCCTAAAGACCAGCGTGAGCGACTTGCAGATGAAGGAGTTGTTCACAGTGATGATGAAGATCAAGCGTCTTCTTCATCATCGTCCTCTTCATCAGAAGAAGAAGTGGTGGTCAAGCGACCTAAGAGAAAGATCATTCTCAAAGTCACTGAGCCATCCAAGCCCGCAAAGAAACGAAAGCCTAATCTTAAGAAGAAGAAGCCGGAGCCCAAAAAGAAATACAAGATCCCTTCTCCTTCTCCCTCTCCTAAATCTCCATCTCCTCCTCCAGCATTTGTCTTTCCTGTTCCCGAGGAAGGAGAAGTCGTAGAAGAAGAAGTACCGCTTGCACGAAGGCGCACTCCTCTTTCTACTCCCGCAGTCTCCTCTAGCTCTCCATCAAATCCAGCGCTTAGAGAGTCAGCCAGTGCTTCTTTCTCTGACGCTGTTCCCAAAGTCAGCTCAGATCCTCCAGCCGCTACTCAATCTGAGAAGCTTTCAAATGATCAGGGTAAGTATTTGCTAAGCAAATTTGCCTATCCTTTCCTCGTTAGTCTCTAAGTTTCTAACGCTAGGATAAAAACTCTTTCAGCACCTTATGCAGCCGATATTCAATATGTTCTCAACACGCTTGAAGAACTAAATATCCCGATTCGTGCTGATCCGATAACTTCTTTTATCAATTTAGACCCCGAAGAAGAAGTCCAGGAGCCTGAGGAAATTGCTCAAGAAACAAATCAAGCGACTGAAAAAGTCGATGATATTCCTCAGGGTAAGCGATGTAGTCTTTTGTCTGTAATTTCTACTTAGTAGAAATTTTTGCTTGTTTTTCTCAATCGCTTACATGTATCAACTCAAGATGCACCTCAAGATGTACCTATCGCTGATGCCCCTCCCCTCTCGGAGATTCCAGTTAAAATAGACGTGGACATGGCAACTGTTGTGGATATCGCTACAAAGGCATCACAAGCTCTTCCTGTAGCTGAAACTTCATCAGCAAGTGAAGCAACTTTAAACGCTGAGCGGTCGATAGAAGTGGCCCCCTATCCCAACAGAAGCTATTGCTTTTGTGCCTACGCCAACAGGACCTCCTCCTCGTGTCATTGATTTTTTCCCGCGCGGATACTCTTCAGATATTGAATTCTATTATGCCGCCAGAGAATGTGACACTCAAACGCTTGCCGAGTTGGAAATCCAATTTCAAACAACTCTCCATCGGCCTGATCTTTCAGACTCACACAAGTTTGAGATCTTCGAGCGTTTTGCCGATCTTGGTCTGTACAGTTTAGAGCGTCTTCATTTACGCCATGAGTATATTCGTCGACCAGCGTTCAACCAATCAGAATTTGACGAGAAGCGATTCAATTTCACCGGTCGCTCAGAAGAATCCTTTTATCCTTTGCACCAAAACAAGATTGTTTTCAAAAACCCCCACATGGGTGATTGGAACAAAGATCCAGATGAGGCAGATCTCAACAAGATAGGATATTCAGCTCTTCCTTCCATCGTCAACTCTCCTCACAACGCTTTATCTCCTAATCCACTTAAGTTATGGAAAGGAAAAGGACCTATTGTTGCTGAGCGTCCAAATCAGGCCAACTCGTGGATAGAAGATGAGGCTCGAGAATATCTAGCCAGATTATGGGCTGAGGATTATGAAGAAGAAACGGAACGCTTTGAGAAAATTCTTGCCGCTAGAAAGGATCAAGCTAAAGCGGACAAACTAGGCAAGCGATGGATGATGAATACAGCTAGATGGGCTGAAGAATTTGTTCTGCATTTCTATACCCTCGAAGAGCTTATAAGATACCCGTTTCTTTTCAAGTTTGGGATAGAATACAGACACCGAGGATATGCAACCTTTTTGCTTCAACAGCGTCAGATCATTGCAGGGAATGTTAGCGCTTTGCCACGATACAGACAACCAATCGAAAGCTACATTCGCCAGCAACTCGCCTTATACAACCAGGGCGGAGGCTACGTCTTGCATCCTCGTGCAGACTTTGTTCAAAGAATCTTTTCTTTCCTGATCTAAACGAAGACGCTTCGTCAAGTAAACAACCAATTCTTCCCGGTCAGAGTCAGACTCGTGTTGATGTTTCACCAGAACACGCTGAGTTTGCTGAGTTCCACAGAGACATGAGAGCAGTGTTTGAAAATGCCCAAGCGCTGGACAGCAATTTCAATCACTTTTCCGGGTGTTACAACTTCAGTGGATATACTCTTCACCCCGTGCTCTTTACTGAATCAAACATTCAAGTGGCCAAGATGATCTCGCTGATTAGGCTAGTGGACCAAGACGCAGCTCAAGCGCTCATGCCGTTGATTTTGGACTTTTTCCACAGATATACTTCAGGGATTGCTTTACCGGAAGATGTGCAACTTGCACTAAGTACCGAAGAGCGAGAAGACGCTATATTCTTTATACCGCAATCCAGCCTGATCAGTCCCCGGCATGTAATGGAAGCTCTTGGCCCCCTGTGGGTCATTAGCCTTAGAGAACCTTCTCCTCCCCACATCCAAATAATGGAAGAAGATTCTGCTCCTACTGCGGAAGTCGCTCAAACTCCTGAGGCTTCCTTGCCAGACTCTCCTAGCACCCCAGTAGTCGAGCCCCCAGCAATTGCAGATTCTATCCTGACTCACGTAATTGATGAAGTGCACGTTGAAATTGCCCAACCGCCTGTAGAACCTCTCATCCGAGATAAGAGCAAAGGCAATGCTGCAGTTTCAAGTTCTTACGGACTTCTCCCGTCCCCTGAGCGTCCTTCTTCGGATTCAGATTCAGACAGTGATTTAGAGGCCCGAGATTTCAGAACAGCAGTACGGAACTCGCTTACCCACATTGAAGTTTCCTGTTCCAAGATCTTTGAAACTGCTGATAGACATATGCAAATAGTGTCTGATACACGAAGCCGAGACATTGCCAACGCTTCAAATAAAAGCACCATTGCTATCATGAATAGCATGTCCCCGCTTATCGCTAAGCTCTCCTCTGACTTCAATCGACACCTAGCTCAGAGTGCTTCGGCTGATGCTGAAAGACACGCTTCATCCGATGCCATCGCTCAGAGTGTCGCCCAGCAAATTGCTCTTCTAGTCGAAGAAGTTAGACTTTTGCGCCGAGATGTCGCTGCTCTAAAGAACTCTCTTGATGATGCCAAGAAGGGGAAAATACAGAAAAGCATCAAGCGTCCAAATCGATGTCAAAGACTGATAATAAAAATTGGCGATCAATGATGGAAGAACTAGTAAGCATCAAGAAGATGTTAACTAAAAAGAGAAAGCCAAGATATTATCTAGGAAGATATCCCCTTCCGGAATTGGACGTTGACTTCTTAGAAGGTATGGGATTTCAACCTTTTGCCGGACCGCTGAGACGACCTATCAATTGGAGACCGTCAAAAGATCCAAGAAAGGATATCTATCATGATCTGATTCGTGAACTTGGAATTTCTCCAAGAGAGTGGACGGAAAGGTTGCTAGAACTTAATGAAAGCGCCAGACTTCGTAGGATGATTACGATGAAGTTCAACATACGACAATGATTGACATTGATCGTCTCCTGATGGACTTAGCGCTAGAAGTTCTCCAAGGCGAAGAAAGAGCAAAGCGACAGAAAAAGTGAATGAATCTTTTTTTGTACTTGCTTTTCTTTTTTTGTTTTCAGTATAAATCATGTATGCTATTCTTTCAATATATGAATGATTTATCGCTGAAACATCTTGTTGAAGCTAATCTAACTTTAGCTAACCTTACTAACTTTTTGAACGCTAACTTATATTCATTTGGGCTTTTCTCTTTAGTAACTAGAGTTACAAAAGTTAAAGTCTTGACATCATCAAAAAGGGGGAAATTGTTAGAAATTTCATGTTAGATGTTTTGATGATGACAAGATAGGATTCATTGTTAGACCCCAAATAAAATGTAAGTTTATGTTTTCTTTAGATCATTGTTTAAGCGTTTGAAAGTTTGTAATTTTGTTTAGGCTTGTAATTTTTATCTTTGTAGATTTTAGACTAAGTCTTAGTAACTGAATCGCTAGTAGAATTCTAGGTGAGTCTATTAGAGAAGAAGTTGAAGATCAGCGTCTGAAGTCAACCAGAGATGAAGATTTGTCCCTTAGCGTCCGTCAAACGCTAAAGGAACCCAGTTCAGGATATATGGATCAAGCGCTCAATTTGTCTCAAGCGATGGATGAAAGATTCACCTGAAATAAATCCTCAAGTCATGAAGGACTTAAATGCAATCATTCAACGGACATTTATTTCCAACGGGAAATAAATTCAAATGCATTAAATGCCTGATAAGAGCATTAAATGTGATAAGCTACTGTGACTTGTGGACAAGCCACCTTTTGACCAGACTGTCAGAAATTTCAGAGTTTTAGCTGCTCCCGTCCAATCGGATTCAGCGAATTTTCAGGAATGTCAGACTTTAGGTA
This sequence comes from Buddleja alternifolia, assembly GCA_019426215.1. Classification (NCBI taxonomy): domain Eukaryota; kingdom Viridiplantae; phylum Streptophyta; class Magnoliopsida; order Lamiales; family Scrophulariaceae; genus Buddleja; species Buddleja alternifolia. Next base: position 118,570 of record CM033400.1, on the reverse strand, counting down.
TGATCATGCGCCACGTGAAAGGCACGCTTCTACATATGTCTAACGGACAGATCCCAAGAAATTGCCTATAAATACCTTGCTCCTGAAAAACACAAAATTATTGGCAAAAATCTTACGTACATTCTTTCTGAAAAAGCTTAGAAACCCCATAGCCAAAACCTTTCAAGCTTTTTATCAACATTCCAGACAGTCACAAATATCTCAAACATCTTCCAAAGAAGAAATTCTAATTCCAACTGAGGTATTCCAAGTTGTTTGATCTTCTCTAAAAACAAACAAACCCTAGTGACAAACCTCAACCTTTCATCTGAGTGAGAAAAGTTGTTGAAACCTTTCAGGCAGTATTTCTGAGTGAGAGAAGCTTGAAGAAGACGATCTTCATTGGTGCTGAAGTCTGTGTGATCAAGGAGCCCAAGATCTTTTTCATCCATTACTATTTTGTAGAAGTTTCTGTGTGATCCTTTGATAATCATTATAGTAAATTCCTCCAAGTGAAAAACGAGAAGAAGGACGTAGCTGGGATTACATCACCTAGTGAACCTTACAAATTATTGTGTCATTTATATTTTATTGTCTTATATTCATCACATACATTCTTCTGAAAAAGACAAATAAAATTACAAAGCGATTAAACTATCTAAAAGAACGCTAAAAATCATTTCCGCTGTGCTAACCCTGATTAAGCGATCTAAGCGTTGCCCTACTTTGGTAAACTACTGAAATCACTAAGTCTAAGTTAACTACTCTGAAGCGTCTGACCCAAGCGCTCAGTCTTTCCAAGCGTTCAATTTCTAAAGTGATACGAAATTTGTGAAGTCAAAAAAAGACTTCAGGGTCTATTCAACCCCCCCCACCCTTCTAGACCCTTTCGTATGCCACTTGGGACCACCACCATGTGTATATCTTTTTAGACCCTAAAAATCAAGATAATATAGCACTTTTCTATTTGAATGACAATAATTTTTACTTACTTTATTTGAAACAACAAATACTTTGAGTTTGAAGCAAATATAGTTAAAATATAATCCACGCCACCTACTCAAGTGGCTTGATTTGAAGATATAATTGTTGGATTGTGGATTAACTTTCAGTCTACTACTCACAATGTCAAGTTGGGTTGAGTTATCGATATAAAATCGTACAGACCCAACAACACACACCCCCTAACTAATAGAATTATAGATGAAGACAAAAAAAGCTTTCTTAAATTTTAAAAACAAAACAAAACAAAAAAAATAGGAAAAGAAAAGAATGGGAAAAGAATTTTTTTGAACAGAGGTAAAAACTAAATTAAAGAAAATAAAGAGACACAACTAAAGATAAAAAATAAGGGGCCGCCACAAAACCAAACCCGAACCATACAACATAAAACCTAAAACCCTAACCCTGAAACCAGAACACTAAACCGAACCCCTAACCCGAAACCCTAAACCCTAAAAAAAACCAAGACCCGAAACCCAAAAATAAACACTAAAACCGAAACACTAAACCCGAAAAACAAGACCCTAAAAAAATCGAAACATCGAAATAAAACAGAAACACGAAAAAAAAACCGAAAAACCACTAAACCCAACCCAAACAAGACCCGAACCCGAAAACCCGAAACCCTAAACACCCTAAACCAAACCCGAACCCAAACAGGACCCGAAACCCCAAACCATAAAACCCTAAACCCTAAACCCTAAACCCTAAACCCTAAACCCTAAACCCTAAACCCTAAACCCTAAACCCTAAACCCTAAACCCTAAACCCTACGAACCCTACGAACCCTAAACCCTACGAACCCTAAACCCTACGAACCCTAAACCCTACGAACCCTAAACCCTACGAACCCCAAACCCTATGAACCCTAAACCCTAAACCCTAAACCCCGAACCCAGAACCCGGAACCCAGAACCCCGAACCCTGAACCCCGAACCCTGAACCCCGAACCCCGAACCCCGAACCCTGAACCCCGAACCCTAAACCCTCAACCCTAAACCCTGAACCCTGAACCCTGAACCCTGAACCCTGAACCCTAAACCCTGAACCCAATTTTGTTCGACCTAGCCAGTTAATGAGTCCAATCTCTACAAAATTATGATGGCCCAATTTTTTTAAAAAATGTTTTGTTTGGGTTCTCTTGCAGCAAGAGTCGTATGTCAAATAATTTAGCTTGGAGATGAATCATTTGATTGAATGTCACTATGTCAAAGAAGATGATCGCGACTCATCCACGTCGAAGCACGCTTTCAAGACAAAGGTCCTGTGAACGAGACTTGAGGGGGCATTTGTAGACAGAACAAATTTATGTCCAATTAAATTGTGACAAGTGGACAATATGATATTAATTATCAATTTAAGTCTTTAATTTATTTTTTGGGATTTATCAAATTTAATTCTAAAATTAAATAATTGATTTAATTGATATTTTAATATTTATTTTATTGGCAAATCAAATCGCGCCACGTGTCAAATTGAGGTGTTTTAGACAATCAAATTATGTCTTGCAGTTGAAAAGTCAACGACCAATCACACTGCGCCAAGTGCATATATTAGCCAATTAAAAGGCTCCAAATTAATTGGTATTTATCTCTTTAAATTAATATAGATATTAAAGAGATAATATCTATTAAATTTATCCTCGTCAAATATTAGTCAATCAAATGGCTCAAAAGTAAATGATATTTATCTTTTAATAAATAAATATTAAAGACATAATTATCAAAGGTGTTTAAAGAATTTGTGGCTTCTCCATCCTATACCTATAAATAGGGTCCTTGGGAGCTCACCAAAAAAAATTAAATTGGAGCTAGAGAAGACAAGAGAAGTTCCCAAATTCTCTCTACAAGTTCTTCAAATTCAAGAGGGTGTTCAAAGCAAACTTCAAAGTGTTCTTGACGAAATTCATCAAATTATATCGTTTAATCCGAGATTAAGGTGTTAAACCCTCGAATAAACGTTATAAAAGTTCAAATCAAGTTGAAGGAAGATCAAAGCGACGAGCTAGCATTGAAGCTTTCAACTTTCCCAAATCATTTACATCATTTGATTCAAGAATAAGCTTCCAAGCCCTTGAATCGTGTTTGGAGTGAAGAATCAGGGGGTTAGTCTTCGATAGGAGAATTATTCCACTAAAATTGTAATTTTCTTTAAATTGATTTATTTATTTGTCCATATTATCTTTTCTTGTTTATAAAATTGCAGACTTGAAAATTTGTGTGAACACATACTCTGATGATTTTTACCATCATCAGATTGGCGCCATTTGTGGGAAAAATGTTCCAACAACTGAGTATGCAGATTAAGGATAGTAACAAGAAAATTGGCGGCAATATGCAGCGGGTAGCTCGGCCACATGGGCGGCCGGCACCTCAGGTATCACCGACGGAGATCCCACCCCTCCCAATAAGGGCATATGAGATCTCGTGTGAGCTGCCATCGCCAGATGCCGGCAGAAGCAAGGGGTGCGCCGTTCAGGAAGGATTTGAGACCCAAAGCATCTCGTTCGGAGCTCGAGATCTAGGAAGTTAGATCCCCTCCCGGAACGAAGCTTTAGTGATCTCTGCCACTATCGTTGATTCCTGGGTGTGCAAAATCCTAATTGACAATGGAAGCTTAGCAGATATCATCTTTTCTGACGCTTTTAACAGGTTGTCCATTGGAGAGGCCAATGTCTCAGCAGTGAAAACCCAACTTGTCGCCTTCACAGGTGATACAATAGATGCTCAACGGGAGGTGACCTTGTCGTTGTCCTTGGGCACATTCCTTAAACGTATTACCCGAGAGGTGAAGTTTCTGGTAGTTAAAGCCCCCTCCGAGTATAGTGATATACTAGGGAGGCTGAGATTAAACCTCTTTCGAGTTGTTATCTCCACCTTTTACCTTAGACTCAAGTTCCCTACTCCCAGCGTAACGGGGGAGGTCACAGGGGACAAGCAACTGGCGAGAGAATATTGCTTCAATGCACTCAAAAGGAAACGGAGCGACCTGGGTCCTATGGTCGGGCCGGAGTTAATAGAAATTGACATGGTGTCACATGCGGAAGGCAAATTAACTAAGGCCTGGGAAGATGACAGAAACACCCGGAGGGAGTCAGTCGAGAGCCTGAAGATGATTGAGTATGTACTGGGACATCCCGGGAAAGCCACAAAGGTCGGCGCTACCCTGGGACCCGCCCTTGAAGGGGAGTTGACACGCTTCTTACAGGGTAACACCAACGTGTTTTCTTGGGACATGGCTGACATGGAGTGATTGAGACCTAGATCATGACTCATCACTTGAACAGATATCCTGATGCCCGTCCTATAAAGCAACAAAAAAGGACTATGGGGAGAGAAAGGAGTTTGGCTGCTAAGGAAGAGGTTGAGAATTTACTAGCGGCCGGGTATATAAGGCCTGTGCACTACCCGAAGTGGCTGGCCAACGTAGTGTTGGTGGCGAAGCCCAATGGCAAATGGAGGATGTGTATAGATTTTACGGATCTGAACAATGCATGCCCTAAGGACTCCTATCCCCCCCTCCCCGAATAGATGACTTGATAGATTTTACCGCCGAATGTGAGATGTTGACCTTCCTTGATGCAAGGCAAGGATATAATCAAATTCCTTTGGCACCAGACGACCAGGAGAAGACTAGTTTTATTACTGACCAGGGGACATTCTGCTACAACGTCATGCCTTTCGGGCTGAAGAATGCGGGGGTAACCTATCAAAGGCTAGTCAATAAGATGTTCGATGCACAATTAGGAAGGAACATGGAGGCATACATAGATGATATTCTAGTCAAAAGTAAACGGGAAGCAGACCACGTGCGAGACCTACAGGAATGCTTTGGAGTACTCAAGCATTACAAGCTAAAGCTCAACCCAGCCAAGTGCACCTTCGGAGTACGTGGAGGGAAGTTCCTAGGGTTCATGATAAGCGAGAGATGAATAGAAGCTAATCCAGAAAAGATCAGGGCCATACTGGAGTTGGCACCCCCTCGATCCAAGAAGAAAGTGCAAGAGCTGATAGGGCGAGCGGCAGCCCTCAATAGGTTCATTTCGCGGTCAGCTGATAAGGGATTGCCATTTTTTAAGGCTATAAGGAAAGCGAAAGACTTCGAGTGGGATACACAGTGTCAGGTGGCGTTTGAGATATTAAAAGAGTATTTAATCTCCCCGCCACTGCTCACTAAACCCGTTGATGGAGAGACTCTTTACCTGTACCTAGAAGTGACCCATGAGGCGGTCAGCGCAGTGCTGGTCCGAGATGACAATGGGGATCATAAGCCCCTTTACTATATCAGTCGCCTACTACGAGCGACCGAGCCAAGATACCCTCTCATCTAGAAGTTGGCCCTAACTCTAGTAGTGGCTGTGAGAAAGTTACGACTCTACTTCCAATCGCATCCCGTGGTGCTACTCACTAATCATCCCTTAAAGAGGATATTGTCGAGCCCAGATGTGTTGGGAAGAATGGTCAAATGGCCAGTAGAACTTCGCGAGCATGACATAGAATATCGAGAAGACCAGCCATCAAAGCACAAGTGTTAGCCAACTTTGTCGCTGAGATGTTGGAGGAATAAGCTGGATGTTCTCCACCCAAATGGACACTATTCGTACATGGGTCTTCCACCAGCATAGGCAGTGGAGCGGGGGTGATAGTCGAGAGTCCCCAAGGAGATAAATTGGAATGCGCCATAAGGTTCGAATTTGATGCCTCGAACAATGAAGCTGAGTATGAAACACTATTGGCTGGAGCCAAAATAGCACTAGCTGCAGAAGCAAGGAAGATAATAGCATACAGCGATTCACAACTGGTAGTCAACCAAGTGAGCGAAGTGTATGAAGCTAAAGAAGAAAGGATGGGTAGTACTTGGCTCTCATTCAAAAAATGAGGGAGCGTTTTGAAGAATTAGAGCTAAGGCAAGTCCCGAGTTCTGAAAATGAAGCTACTGACCAGCTGGCAAACTCTATAGCCTCCATAAAAAATCGAAAGGTAACCTTCATCACCTCCGAGAAATCAAAAGTTCAAAAGTGAGGCCTAGAGGTGCTATGCAGGCAGGCAGAGGAACCCAGCTGGAAGGATGAGATAGTGGACTATTTGTTGACAACAAGCCTACCCAACGATCCCAAGCAAGCTCGAAGCATTAGAGTGAGATCTACGAGATTTTTGATGATAGATGGCGAACTATACAAGAGAGGTTTCTCACAGCCCTACTTGAAATGTCTAACCCCCGCCAGAGCCAACTATGTACTGCGCGAGATACATGAGGGGTGCTGCGGTAATCACTTGGGGGGCAAGGCGCTAGCAGCTAAGACACTAAGGCAGCGGTACTTTTGGCCTACGATGCTTAAAGACGCTCAAGACTTAGTGCAAAAATGCAGAAGCTGCCAAGAGCACTCCAACATAAGTCATCTCACGGGCTCTAAGAGTCGATCGCTAAAAAGCGCGTGTCCTTTTGATATGTGGGGGCTCAATATAGTAGGGCCTTTCCCCTTGGCCACGGGTCAAAGAAAGTTTCTGTTAGTCGCCATCAACTATTTCACCAAATGGGTGGAGGTTGAACCGCTAGCCAAAATATCTGAGAAAGAAGTAATGGAGTTCTTATGGAAGAATATCATCACACGTTTTGGGATCCCACGAGCCTTAGTATCAGACAACGACACCCAATTCCAAAAGGCGAAGCTGAGGGAATGGTGCCAAGAGCTTAACATTAAGCAACACTTTACTTCTGTAAGCAACCCACAAGCCAATGGTCAAACGAAGGTAATGAACCGCCCTATACTGCAACACCTAAAGACTAAGCTTGGAGGAGCGAAAGGGAGTTGGACAGACAAAATTCTCACAGTACTATGGTCATATCGGACCACTCCCAGAGTTGGCACTGGGGAGACCCTTTTCAACTTAGTGTTTGGAAATGAGGCCAGAACCCCGGTGGAAATTGAAGAAAAGAGTCTGAGGATAAGGCAATACAACCTCACTCACAATGAGCAGCATCGTAGGGAGAGCTTGGATTTCATCGCTAAAGTCAGAGATGAAGCCGCCGCGAGAATTGCTAAGTATAAAGCAAGGATGGAACGAGCGTATAACCACCAAGCACGCCCCCAAGGCTTCTTGGTAGGAGATTTGGTGCTCAGAAGGAAAAAGACCACTGGTCCTGTTGGAAAGCTGGAGGCCAAGTGGGAAGGTCCGTACCAAGTGAGAGAGGTAGAGTCATAAGTATTTTCCCCCAACTAGGCTTTGATCGTCTTGATCAATAAATGGTGAACAAATACTCATAAGTTCAGATTTTTCGCTGTGATTCGGGATCTTTTAAAGGCTGAATGTTTCAGAACTAAGTACACACATGAGGCTCAATTTTTGCACTTCCCACAAAAGAGGTGAGTGTCACTCCCTCGAAAATAGTCATGATAAGTTACACGTTGCCTAGAACATTCAACAATTTGAAAACCTCTAAGATATTTTGAATTCCATCTCTTAATTATGAACTCCATATCTATTTTTTTTTTATGTCGAAAGCACATTTTAGAACATGATTATGCAAACTCATTAGATAATAAAAACATTGAAGCATTCCAAAACTTTGTTAACTTATCGGTGTGTATGAAGTGTGAAAGTCACGATCAAAAGGTCTTTTTGGCTTGTAATGTAAGGCTAGGTAATGACTTGGACGGGAATATATGGGTAAAGTGACTAAACTTAAGAAAGCATACAACTCAATATCATTGAGCTAAACACTCACTCATCAATCGAAATAAATCTCAATATCTTTCCACTTATAGCTTTTTGATTTCTTTTCCCTTTGAACTCAAAATCCCAAACTTGTTTCTTTTGATGCTAGGGGTGAATAATGATTCACAAACAAATTAAATCCCATTGAAGTTCACATCACAGCCTAGTCGAGAGAGCTCACCAATTATATTTTTCGGTAACTTCCGATCTCTCGACTCTTTAGCCAACTCACAATGTTTCTTTTTCCTCTCTTAATTCACATAAACTCAAGACCTCAAAATTTCTCAACATCATCACGAACCAACACAACTCTTAACCCATTAATCCTTGAGATTCGATACCAAAAACAAAGCGCAAACCCAAATCAAAACCACATGATATGAAGTTATATGATCTCTTAATTTGGAAGATAAACTTTGTTTTTCTTTCTTTTCGGCTAAAAGGTGGTTGGTGTGGTTTTCGAAAGAAAAGCGAATGGTGGTTTTTAGTGTGCTCAGCACACTCCATTCTTATCTAAAAGGCTCAAAATAAGGTCGAGAGATTATGTATTATCGTGAAGGCCAATTGTAAGGTTAAAGAAAATGAAAGATGACCTAAATCATTTCATGACTTCGCACACTCAACACACACTTCAAAATTGACAAAATTGAAAGTTCAATGCTTTAAATCCTCAACAATTCACATAAGCATGGCTAAAAAGGTTTTCACAGAAAAATATGACAAATGATTTCTTCTAAGATAAAGTAGAGATATTCAAACGAATCATGCTCCAAGCAAAAGTATAACAAATCATGAACATGAAATCAATGACTATCACATTTTTCTAATCCCAAATCAAGCATGAATCTTAACAAATGAGCACAAGTTCCACCAATTCGCCACATCACAAAAAAAAAATATGGGACGTCTAACCCACCCCCCAACTAAGCTAGCACATTGCCCCCAATGAGCGGACATATATATGTAAAGAAGAAGAAAGAAAGACGTCCCTGAACATTGAAGGTAAGTGATGTCCAAAAAGCGAAAGAGCAACAAGGCGTAGAGTCTGAAACTAAAGGCGAGCCATCTGTGGAGTGAGAAAAGACAAGAAAAGACAAGAAGCATCATCATAACACTAAGGTCACACACAATGAGAAAAACATAAACACCACAACCAAAAAAACGACAATAAACGTAATAATCCAACAATACAAATGTTCAAAAGGAAGAAAAGAAAAACAAGAAAATGTCTAAGGGGATGTGAGCATAGCGTCATCAGGAGCTTCTGAAGTGTCGGGCTGTGGATGGGGAGGTGAGTCCCAGGCAAGGGGTGAAAGTGGGGCACTGAGTCCGGAGTGGAGGTGCTCGAAACTGCGTATCTGAAAATCCCATAGGCGCTTATGGCGCCTCTCAGCCCGGTCCAACTGTGTAGTAATCCCGTGAAATGTTGTCATCATCGTATCAAAACTCTGATGCATATCCATCCGTAAAGCATGTATCTGAGCATCGAGGTGTTCATACCTCGCAGTCTGAGAACGTGGGGCTGGGGGAGGGACAGCGGGAGCCTGCATATCAGGAGGTACATCAGCATCACCGGCATCCGCATAAAGTGGTGGAAGCGGTGCAGCAATGCTGGCATCATCAAGATCTCCCATAGGTCGTGTCGTGGCCTCAGAAGAGTGAATAGGGACACCCGCGCGTATAGCTAATGCAGTGATCAAATGAGGGTGAGCCAGATTCTGTGTAGTGCTCTTCTGAATCGATTCCAACAGGGATTTGTTTAAAATGCGGCCACTCATAATGGCATAAAGAAGAGTCGCTCGACTCTTTAGCACCATACTGACCGATGTGGTGGGAAGAAAGCGGGCCGTAATGAATAGATACCAAAGCTTGGCCTGGGGCAGAAGGCATGTGCGGGGAAACTTGACCGGAATGCCCCGAGTCGTTATCCAAGTGGACCCGGGGTGGCAAATGTTGTTCATCAACTCCATATAGTCGGACTCAAAGTTCAAAAATTCCTCATTGCCAACGTGTGGAAGCTCAAAGAGTCGGTTGATGGTTTTCTTATCAAATTTAACCGACACACCCCGTACTTTAACCCTATTCTTCCGTTTGACTCGATCAAAGTCGTGAGCATTGGCATAAAACTCGCGAACCACCGAGACGACAGCAGGCTGAGGGGTTTTCACAAAGTTAGTCCACCCACGGTTTTGGATTTGAAAGAGAATTTCCTGATTCCGATCTGTAACATTTATTCCACGCTCGGGAACACAATTCTTAGACAGGAAAATCTCAGAGTAGCGTGTAGATGCCTCTAAGCTCACAAATTTGGTTCTATCATAAAGTGGAACCTCAGACTCTTCGGGCTCTTGTGGTGGCGGAGCCTGAGAAGAGGAGGCTTCATTGGCCCGACGTGTGCTAGAACTCATTGCACTTAATCCCAAAGCAAAGACCGACAAGGACCCACAATGCAACACCACCACAAATCAATTTTTCTTACCAATCAACACCACAATATTGTCGTCAACAACAAAAACCGAATGCAGATATCCCAACAACCAAACCAAATATACACAAAATAAGCCGACAAGGCGCACGAATAAACGGAAGAGACAAGGGGGAGCGAAAAGCCTTACCCACCGAAAACAATCCCGGAGTTGGCCAAAAGTGCCAACGTGTCGCCAAACAATCCCAAAGAAATTCGCACTAGCATAAACAGCCCCTGCAAATTTGGAAAAATTCAGAAACAGCCCTGAACTTGTTGAAAGTGTGCAAAAGAACCCCTGAAATTAGTGAAATTTTCAGAATAGGCCCTGAAATGCGAAATGTGAGCACCAATCGACCCCTAAACTCTGAAAATGAAACAAATCGGCCCTTATCCGGTGGAAATGGTATAAAAATAGGACCCCAATGCATGAACCCTGGGAGAAAATTTTCGCCCTGTGCATGAACCCTAGGAGAAATCACTCAAAACTCACCTAAAATCCAAAAATAATCGGTGGGATAGAGAGGAAATGGCCGAAAATGATATGGGTGGGGGTGATTTTGATGTTGGGAAGTGAATGAAGGCCGGATTGGGGCTGGGGTGATGAACAATGTCGCGGTTTGGTGGGTTGAAGAAAGGAATAGTGGTGAAAATGAGTCAGAAATCAGCCCTTAAGGTGCTGAGTTTCCGCGACGTGCCGCGGCACAAACAAAATTGTGGTCCAGGGACGCGGTATGGTGCACTTGTGCACTGGGTAAAGAAGGGGGGAGGAACCGCGGTATGGCTTTGGAAAATCACATTGGCGCCGCGGTCGCGTGCCGCGGCGCAGAAAGTGCGAAAGATGTTAACCGAGTTGTCAGGTGTGAGACCGCGGTCTGGTGCCGCGGTTCAGAAAGTGCGTAACTTTTGCCCGTATTTTTTTTAAAGAAGACCGCGGTCCCGTGCCGCGGTACAGTGCTGAGATGTGTAGGCATTGACTAGGTGCCGCGACATTGAACTGCGGTCCTGTTCCCAATTTTTTTTTTTTCAAAACGCAGCAACCGTAAAGACAACAAACCCTGAAACAAGAAATCAAAAATAACTCAACTCAAGAAGTAAAACAAAATGAAAAATTAAGAAAACATGAAAAACGTGGGCTACCTCCCACGAAGCGCTGGTTTATAGTCATTAGCTTGACGTTTCAAGAGGGGGTCACGGGGATGGATCCTAGAGCGGGACGGTGTGCTTGTCTTTGCTCCATCCTTGATGAAAATAATGTTTCAACCGGTGCCCATTTACAGTAAAAGTACCCTTTACCTCGTCTTGAAGCTCAATAGCCCCGGATGAATAAACCTTTGTGATAGTGAAAGGACCTGACCACTTTGAACGGAGTTTGCCCGGAAAAAGTCGTAGGCGAGAGTTGAAAAGAAGTACCATATCGCCAACCTGAAATTCCCGAGGTGTGATCCTTTGATCATGCCATTTCTTCGTTCATTCCTTGTACAACTTGGCCTTCTCATATGCCTCATGTCGAAATTCGTCAAGCTCATTAAGTTGGAGTAACCTGTTTTTACCTATAGCTTGCATATCAAAGTTAAGCATTTTAATAGCCCAATATGCTCTATGCTCAAGCTCGACAGGTAGGTGACATGCTTTTCCGAAAACAAGGCGGTAAGGTGACATGCCTATTGGGGTTTTAAACGCGGTTCTATAAGCCCAAAGTGCATCATCTAGCTTGAGGGACCAGTCCTTCCTAGAGGAACTAACTGTTTTTTCTGAGATGCGTTTAATTTCCCTATTCGACACTTCGACTTGTCCACTCGTTTGAGGGTGATACGGGGTAGAGACCTTATGTCTGACACCATATTTTGTTAAAAGAGCATCAAATTGTTTGTTCCGAAAATGTGTGCCACCATCGCTAATAATTGCTCGAGGAGTGCCAAAACGAGTGAAAATATGTTTCTTTAAAAATCTTAGCACTACTCGAGCATCATTAGTTTGCAATGCTTCCGCCTCAACCCACTTAGACACATAATCAACGACTACAAGTATGTACTTGTGGGAATGAGAAGTAGGGAAGGGTCCCATAAAATCAATTCCCCACACATCAAAAAGTTCACATTTTAGCATATTATTTAAAGGCATCTCATGCTTTCGAGAAATATTTCCAACACGTTGGCATTTATCACACGATGCAACAAAAGCATGGCTGTCTTTAAATAAAGTAGGCCAGAAGAAACCCGATTGTAGTGCCTTGAGAGCGGTCTTAGTGGGTCCGAAGTGTCCTCCAATGACACCATCGTGATAGTGGCGCAAGATAGACATTGTTTCCTCGAAGGGAACACATCTCCGGATAATACAATCTGCACAAACTTTAAACAAAAAAGGATCATCCCACAAATAGTGCTTAGCTTCAGATAGGAATTTCTTCCTCTGATGATAAGTAAGATCTGGGGGGAGTTCCCTCGTGACAAGATAATTCACAATATCAGCAAACCAGGGGCGGGGTCCATTAACGATAGCATAAAGATGTTCATCCGGGAACTCTTCTAAAATTGATGTGGCATCTAAAATATCTACCCGAGAGTCCTCAATTCTAGAAAGATGGTCCGCAACAACATTTTCTACCCCCTTTTTGTCTCTAATTTCTAGGTCATATTCTTGTAACAACAAGATCCACCTAATCAATCTAGGTTTTGCATCTTTTTTAGAGAGGAGGTATTTAAGAGCTGAATGGTCGGTGTATACAATGACTTTATTCATGACAAGGTATGAATGGAACTTATCAAAAGCGAAGACGACAGCTAGTAACTCTTTTTCAGTAGTTGCATAATTATGTTGTGCATCATTAAGTGTCTTACTCGCGTAATAAATTGTTCGAAATACCTTATCCTTGCGTTGACCAAGGACTGCACCTACCGCGAAATCACTTGCATCACACATTAGCTCAAACGGGAGACTCCAATCGGGTGCCACTATCACAGGAGCCGTAATTAATTTTTGTCGAAGAGTGTGAAATGCCTGTAAATAAGAAGCGTCAAAATCAAATTGTGCATCTTTCATGAGGAGGTTAGATAGAGGTTTTGAAATATCTGAAAAATTCTTAATAAACCGTCTATAAAACCCGGCATGACCCAAGAAACTCCTCACTCCTTTGACAGATGTGGGAGGGGGAAGTTTCTCAATAACTTCTACTTTAGCGGGATCCACCTCAATACCCTTGTGTGAAATACGATGGCCCAAGACTATGCCTTCTTGTACCATAAAGTGACACTTCTCCCAATTTAAAACAAGGTTAGTATCCTCACATCTCTGTAAAACCAATGATAAATTATGCAAACAAGCATCAAATGAAGAACCAAAGACAGAGAAGTCATCCATGAATATTTCAATGAAGTTTGGAACCATATCATGAAAAATAGCCATCATACAACGTTGAAATGTGGCAGGCGCATTACAAATGCCAAATGGCATTCGTCTATAAGCAAATGTACCATAAGGACAAGTGAAAGTCGTTTTCTCTTGATCCTCCGGTGAAATAGCAATTTGATTATAACCCGAATAGCCATCTAGAAAACAATAGAATTCATGTCCGGCTAACCTTTCTAGCATTTGGTCAATGAAGGGGAGGGGAAAGTGATCTTTTCTAGTAGCATCATTTAATTTCCTATAGTCAATACAAAGACGCCAACCTGTCACGGTGCGAGTTGGGATTAACTCGTTTTTCTCATTTGAGATAACGGTTATTCCTCCTTTCTTTGGCACGACTGGGGTTGGGCTTACCCATGCACTATCTGAAATAGGATATATTATACCTGAGTCAAGCAATTTAATCACTTCCTTTTTTACTACCTCTTGCATCATTGGATTTAATCTCCTTTGAGGTTGGATTGTGGTCTTGTAATTGTCCTCCATTAAGATTTTATGCATGCAAATAGCTGGACTGATGCCTTTGATGTCTGTGATTTTCCAACTGAATGCCCTTTTGTGAGTCCTCAATACTCGTAACAGTTTTTCTTCCATGCTTCCTGTCAAAGATGAAGAAATGATCACAGGTAAAGTTTCCGAAGTATTAAGGAAAGCATATTTCAAATGAGATGGTAAAGGTTTGAGTTCGAGTGTCGGAGGTTCTTCTATTGATGGTTTTGGTGGAGTGGTCAATGGGCGATCTAGAGGTTCAAATCTTGGTCGATAACTCCGTTTATGAGGCGGATTGGCCTCAACGCTAGACAACGTCTCTTGTAAGTGCTCCAAATCGGTCTCTTTGTCCATAGGACCAATTAAGCAGGTTTTTAATAGGTCATCATCATTATGGAACTGAAAATACTCAACAGAAGCATGATCAACAATATCAATAGCATAACAAGTAGGGGTAGGGGAAGGATGCCTCATTGCTTGATATACATTAAAAGTAACCTGATCATCCCCTACTCTAAGTATGAGCTTACCATTTGTGACATCAATTAAAGCTTTACCCGTATTAAAAAATGGGCGTCCCAAAATCAGCGGCATCTCGACGTCCTCTTCCATGTCCAATACTATAAAATCCACCGGAAAGATGAACTTATCAACTTTGACTAGTACGTCTTCTACCATCCCCCTTGGGTACTTAATGGATCGGTCTGCCAATTGGAGAGTGACGGTAGTCGGTTTTGGTTCTCCAAGCCCTAACTTCCTGAAAAGAGAAAAAGGAAGGAGATTAATACTCACTCCTAGATCGCAAAGAGCTTTAGAAAAAGTAAGGGAACCAATTGTGCAAGGAATCGAGAAACTCCCTGGGTCTTTAAGCTTAGGGGGAAGTTTATTCTGAAGTATCGCGGAACATTCCTCGGTGAGTGCAACGGTTGCATGTTCTTCAAGCTTGCGTTTGTTCGAAAGAATTTCCTTGAGAAATTTAGCATAGCTTGGCATTTGGAGAATAGCATCTGCAAAAGGAATGTTAATGCGCAATTGTTTAAATATTTCTATAAATTTGAGAAATTGAGCATCAAGTTTCCCCCTTTTTAGTGCCAAAGGAAAAGGCGGTCGTGGCTGTACAGGTTCAGGAGCGGTGCGGGATGCAGATTCGCCGTTTTCCAAAACAGGTAACTGTGCCGCGGTCCTGCGCCGCGGTCTTATTCTGTG
Source organism: Buddleja alternifolia (assembly GCA_019426215.1). NCBI lineage: Eukaryota > Viridiplantae > Streptophyta > Magnoliopsida > Lamiales > Scrophulariaceae > Buddleja > Buddleja alternifolia. Next base: position 103,306 of record CM033400.1, on the reverse strand, counting down.
GTGTGCCGTGGTTCATTGCCGCGGTCCTCTTCTGTAAAATTGGACACTGGAATTTCAAACCGCGGTGCTGTGCCGCGGTTCAAGTTGGATTTTTGGAGGTTTTCAGCACCAACGTTTTTACCACTTCTCAATGCGATGGCCTGAACCTGTTCTTTCAGGTTTTTCTCGGTGTCACTAAGTAGCGATCCCGGTGTTCTTCCTGAAAGTTGACTAGCCAATTGTCCCAATGGAGTTTGTATGTTGCTCACATTAATTTCAAGGTTGTGACACCGTTCATCATTTCTCCTCATATATTCATCAGTTTTCTTTACATATTGGAGCATCAATTCTTCAAAACTCTGTTTCTTTTCCTGTGGTTGGTAACCTCCGTGTTTGTGAAATGTGTTGGGTTGAAAACCCCCTTGGCTTTGAAATGGCGGTCTATCACCGTGTGTTTGAAACCTGGGAGGTTGCTTCACCACATTGTTGTTGTTACTCCATGAGAAGTTCGGGTGATTTCTCCACCCCAGGTTATACTTTTCTGAAAATGGGTCATTTTGTGTCCTACTCGAATTTTGCACATAATTCGCATCTTCAACACATTCGGATTGATAAGATTGACTGCCATGTTGACACTCCGTAAGGTGATGATTTCCACCACAATTTTCACACAATGTTGCACTTGGTTTACCGAGAAATTCATAGCATCCAATTTCTTGTGCAATAGTTCTACTTGATTAGCTAGTGAAGTAGAAGCTTACACTTCATAAACTCCACTCGCCTTCTTTGGAAGTATTACTCTCTCGGTAGGCCATTGGTAGTTATTTTCCGACATTCTATCGATCATTTCCCAAGCCGCTTGTGGTGGTAAATTTATGAGTGAACCACCCGCAGCTGCGTCTAGATGAGTGCGAAGGCCGTGTCCAAGGCCTTGATAAAAGATGGTCACTTGAGTCCAAACTGCAAAACCATGGTGAGGGCATTTTCGGAGAAGTTCCTTGAATCTTTCAAGTGCTTCATAGAGTGACTCTCCCTCCATTTGTCGAAATCCTTGTATCTCAACTTTGATAGCGGCTGTTTTCCCCGGTGGAAAATACTTACTCAAAAACTTCTCCACCAACTGGTCCCAAGTATGAATGGATGCCGTTGGCAATGAGTCAAGCCAAGCTCTTGCTTTATCCCTCAATGAGAACGGAAAGAGTCTCATTCTAATAGCATCATCGGTCACTCCATTTTGTCGAAATGTGCTCAAATAGCTAAGGAACTTGGTAATGTGAGCATGTGGTGACTCATCCGCCGTACCCCGATATTGTTCATTGGAAATGAGTTGAAGAATAGCCGGTGATATTGTAAAATTGTTTGCTTCTACCGTGGGTAGTACGATAGCACCAGCGGCTCCATGAACAGTGGGTTGCATATAATCACGTAAAGGACGGGGAGCTTGCTCTTGTCTTTGTGCTAATGTGGCAGCAACAGCGGCTTGAATTCCCGGGTCCTCTAAATTAACGGGATTGTTCCCTTCCATTGCCTCAAATTGATTCTTGTTTTAACTTTGTGCTCGTCTTCTTCTATTGAAAGTGCGCTCGATCTCGGAATCAAAATCTTCAAGGTTTCCTTGAGATGTGCGGGTCATGCACCACCCAAAGAAGTCAACCTAACAATAGAATCAAAAGAACCAAAATTAAAACGTAAAAACAACAAACCAAAACGCAAAACAGAAACTTTTAACATAAAAACAGCAACTCAAGATGTAAAAACAGCAAACCAAAATAACAAAACAGCAACTAAACCATAAAAACAGCAACTAAAACACAAAAACAGCAACTTAAAACACAAAAACAGCAACTTTAGACGTAAAAACAGTAAACCAAAATGCAAAAACAGCAAACCAAAATGCAAAAACAGCAACTTAGTCTTAGAATAGATAAGTGAATTACAATATTAAATAACGCAATTGTCCCCGGCAACGGCGTCAAAAACTTGACACGCGAAATCCTAGCAAGTATACTAGGTCGTGCAAAGTAATAAAGTGGACTATTTACCCCCGGGGTGTATCGTCTCCACAGGGACAATTGGATTCAATGCTCATAATTGCTATGTTATCTAATTCTAAGCTAAATCAATATATAAGATGATAGGTGTTTATACTATGAAAATAACTAAAGATAACTAAAATGATTATCAAGGTAATAACTCAAATGGAAAGAAGTGATTGGGTTATGATCCTACTATGTTCTATTCTATGTTCATGAACTCTCAATTATCCGGATTTTTTGAACGCTCTTGTTATGGCGAAACCCCCTAATGTGTTTATTATCCAATCTCTTGAAATAACAAGCCTATACTAGTTAACAACTTCCTATATCTCTATAGTGAAGATTGAATTAACTAACATGCATTTAGGTTCAAAGGAATTCCTTGTTTACGAAGATCCTACATTCAATCGGGTCATCTTATCACAAAAAGCCACACAACGCAATCGATTCTATCTCTAGTCAATTGTTACGTTATGATGTTTGATTTTTCGATCTCCCTTTATCTATCTCCTCTCGGTCTCAAGACAAAGCATTATATCAAACACATGGTGATCATTCATGTGAAAGCATTAAGCATAAAATCAAACATGTAACAAGAATGTAATAAATCCGGAAACTAATCATTCATTAAACACAAAACATCACAAAGTATTCACATAACCCAACCACAAAGATGCTTAGTTCATACTTACAATAACAAATGATTCAACAATTTTATAAGACATGGTTAATACACAAATCAAAGAGAAAGAGTTGAATTACTCCCTATTACAAAGTTTGAATCCAAGCTTTTGATGATGAAAATAGCTCCTCAAGCTTCCTTGGGTCTTCCTATGGCTTCCCTATGTGTTTTTAGAACAAGTGTAAGTGTTTTCAAAGAGAAAAGTGTGTTATAAAGGAGGAAAACGGCGGACTTAATTTTAGGGCTTCGGGAGAATTGGACCGCGGCACACATTCTTAGCTGACCGCGGTCCGGATGGCAAGTAGTGCCGCGGCACAGCGCCGCGGTCCAATTGGCAAGTATTGCCGTGGTTTGAGCCGAGGTCTAAACAGGGCGCCGAAGGGTCATTCATCAAAGGGCCGCGGCATTGTGCCGCGGTTTCTAGGCACCGAAGGCCGCGGTTCCGTGCCGCGGTCCTATCCGGATTTCTGAGCTTGGCATTGCACCGCAATCGCGGTCTTGCACCGGGTCCAGTGCCGCGGTCCAGAGTGGCAGTTTCATATTTTTCTTCGCTTTTTCGTCTCTTGTTCGGCCTTCTTACTCGATAATCGATCTATTTGACTTAAATCCCTACACACATGAAATTGAAACAAATCAAAGCACTATGCGGGATATTCATTACTAAATTATGACGAGAATACCTAAATCAAAGGGGTAAAAACTTGTAAAATGTGAACTTATCAGTAGGAGACTTGGTGCTCAGAAGGAAAAAGGCCACTGGCCCTGTTGGAAAGCTGGAGACCAAGTGGGAAGGTCCGTACCAAGTGAGAGAGGTAGTAGGCCCTGACACCTGCAAATTAATGACCGCAGGGGATAAGGAGGTACCACGAACATGGAGTATATCTAACCTCAAAAGGTATTTTACTTAATAAATTTTATGCACATTAACTGATTGTCTCTATAACTATTAGTAATGTTTTAAGAAATACATTTGAGTGCTCATAGCACCCCCTTACTATGTTAATATATTTTTCATGAATGAATGCTTGCACTTTCCGCCCATAAATGTGGGACTAAGCTTCCACTAGAGGCGATAAGCAAAATCTAATATTCGCGACCCCACTTGAGGTCAATAAGGGTGGCACCGCAAAAGTTCCCCAAGCTTTCAAATACTCGAACGAGGATGGGCCACCCCATAATCCCTCCAGTAATATCAAGAGAGGTTGACGACCTATAGAAGGTCTCCCCACTCCCCTTAAGATTCTAGAATGAGATTATTCAAACTAAACGAACTTAAGGCGACCACGCCCCCGTTAAAATACAACAGCGATTCTCACTAAGGATGCCACTCATCGACACCTAACATCGGCCTCCGGTAACTCCAAGGAATGGGGGGCACCGATGATCACAGTGAATTAGCTGATGACTATTCAATAAGGCGCAACGTGCCATGAAATAAACACCACCCTGATGTCATGCTTCGATCATACACTACTTAGCTACTCACTCCCAAACATGATCAACATATTAGGGAGTGGGGGGGTAGGGGGTAGCAGCTATGATAAGGCATGAAAACTCACAAGAAATCACAAGAATAGTTAGAGCAAAACTATTTAAAAAGAACTACTTAAAAAAGTCAGTTGCATAAACTACAAGTAAACAAGGTCTTGGAGACTACAAATAGTCAAACACCAAAAGACCAGCTAAAAATAAAGCCAGCTATACTACGCATAGAACTAGCTACCCTAAAGGGGGTCCGCCGCCACGTCTCCTAGCAGGGGGCGCACCATCCTCATCACTATCATCTGTTATCCCCTCATAAACCCATAAGAAATCATCAGGGTGATAACGACCACTTTCCCAAAGCACGCGACGGCATTGACGAACCATCTTGCCTATAAACCTAATGGCAAGGTCGCCCGCCTGACTGTTGCACTCATTAGAAAATTCGGCGCTGGCCATGAACTTTTTCACCATTGTTTCTTCAGTGACAGCTAAAACTTGTTTGCCGGCTGAGGATCTTAGGAAGCTTCGACCACTCGAGGCCTCCTCTTCAAGGTCCTTAATGGTGGCCTTATATTTTGCTTCCCACTCCTGGGCTGCAGCCTCCACTAGAGGGCATTTGGAAAGAAGTTTGTTATTTTTCTTTGAACAATCCTCCAGCTTCTTCTCAAAATGCTCATACCTCTGACGGAGGTGATGAGACAATTGGATCAGCTGAAACGATAAGAAGAAGGGAACTCAAAAAAGAGGATCACCCGTTATAAATGATAAAATAAAAATACGATATCACAATCAAACTCACCCGACCCTCGACGACAAAAATTTCCTCGTCTATGTGATCAGCCGGCAGCATGTGCAAACGCCAAGAATCATAGTCAGTCACATCTATCCTCACCAACTTCCAGGGGTCACGATTTGCCCCAAAGTTGAATAGCCCTTTGCCCCGACCAGGGATGCCATGGCTAGCAGGATAAACATGTCGATTACGCTTCGAGAGAGAGGGAGCTCGAATGTATATAAGTTTGGAAGAGTGGCCCTGCGCCCTCTCCGGGCCTCCCTCCTCCATCGGTGCCTTCCCCTTAGGACCCTTTGAAGAATGCCCCACAGAAGGGCCCTGGGGACGCTTAGCGGTAATCCCTGCCATCAGAAAATCAAAGTCCAAAGAGACTGGCTCGTTGGTGGGGATTAAGGGAGCAGACACCTCCTAGGCAGCGCCTTTGCCCTTCAAGTGCTGCCCCGAACCTGAAACAAGATACCCCAACAAGTAAGTTGGAGAGTTAGATTATTGCCACCGCTCGCGAACATATAAATATCAAAGACAACAAGTACAATACCAAGGTATGGAGAAAGCAAATTACCTCCGTAGTATACCTCCCGAATGTCATACCTAGTCTTAAACAGCCCTGTCTCCAGAAAGTCCAAGCGTAACTGCTCATGGGTGTTTGTGATTTTCTGGCGGGCAACTTTATCACACCATCGCTTGGGGGAGAGAAGGGCAAGCTCTGGATGGGGAAGTAAAAGAACTTGGTCTTCCAATTGCCATGGGAGCTTGTTTTTCCTTTTAGGAATCGGTAGGGGGATGTCAGGTAGAAATGCACGAACGGACCCCCCGAACTCAGTCGAACATTAAACATGGCCTGGAAGGCCTCAAGGCTCACGGTCTGTTCAAAATCCCTAAAGTGCCGAGTGAAGCCCTCGAATTGGGCAAAGCTATTGGGCGACAGCTGGCTAATACACACCTGGTAGTGGGTCAGTATCATTCCCAACAAAGGGTCGCACAAAAGAGAAAATTCCATGCGAAAATAATCGAAGAATAGGGCAACATTACCCTTCGGGGGCTCAAAATATGGTCGTCTGGCCGGGGTTTCACCGCCCTGAGATTCGATGGGAATTGCTTGGGAAGCGTCTTCAGCTCGCTGTCAGTGACAGTTGAGGAACAGCTAGTTATGTCAGTCTTGCGATCCCGAGCTGACCTTTCTTTCTGGGGCTCCCCTTTCCATTCACCACATTCACGGTAGTCATCACCTAGAGACACCAAGTCCTCACCATCTGAACTCCCATCGATGGATGTTAGCGACAATGTTCTTGCAACATCTGTCAAGAAATGAGGGTTAGATACTCAAGCAAAGTATAAAGTGCACAGTACATGATAATAAAAAAACGAGAGCAATGGCCCGGAAAGAAACCCCCTGCACTACCAAGATGGCGACAAGCGCCCCGAGGGTCTGGAAGGCCTAATTTGTTTGATCTATTCACCGTGGGCATGCTCCAAAGCTCAATCATGTGACGGATAAAAAGAAAATTTTTTAAGAAATAGTTTCTAGATGGAAGACTTAAGGGAGATGAAGAGAGATGTTTACCTTTGTTACTTCTAGCCATGAGGTGAGGAGAGCTTCCTAGGGAATTTCTCTCTCTTTTCAAAAAGAGTTCTCAAGAGTTGAAAAAGCTAGTAAGAGGTGAAAAGTGAAAGAAATCTCTCACCTACTCCCTAGTAATAGAAAGATAGGTGGGGAAATCTTAATACCCCCATCCCAGTCCAAATAGAATTGTATAGCACCACGCGTAGAGACCTTCACACTCCCGGGGTTAAACTTCGGAGTAAACCCGGGAGTGGGGGGCATATGATGTGGGCCAAAAATGTCCAGGGGTATTTTAGTAATTTACCCATCCCCGAGTTGGATCGAGGCGCCCACCACGGATCAAAGCCCGCGGTGGAAGGTTGGTCAAGCCCAAAAACGGCTGGCAACCCATTAAGCATAATAAGGTTATTCCTCTAGCCTAATAATAATAATAATTAAATCAAGCCTATTGGACTGATGACAAGATAGGGCCCATAGCTCATAACCAGCTCCTTATAAATACCTCAAAGGAGCTGGAGGTGACTCATTATCTACTCCCCCAGTAAAAATACACTGGCAATAGAGAGTAACCCCAGTAACGAACTACGAAGTGACTTGATCCCACATCGTTTGGGTACGTAGGCATATCAAAGTAACCGAGTGCAGTCTATACAAAAACCAACCTTCAACCTAGTCTGTCGTGAATTGGATCAATTCCTCCACCCCACGTGGTTGAACACGTAATATTCATACTCTAACAATTTTTACCATCATCAAGTATGAATTTTATTATGGGGCCTATTGTAAATTGTTAGGCCTTTGGTTTTGTTGGGCCATGGATGTTAAATGTGTTTTTAGTAGTTGATTTGTAGGCCTTTTGTAGATGGTTTAGGCCTCTTTTACTTGCATGTAATTGGATCTTCAATTGTTTTATATATACAGGTTGGTGGGTCATTGCCTTAATCCCCCTCACCTTCGATGGTTCTTGAAAAAAAAAACCTAAATCTTAAACCCTAAACCTTAATCAATTTGTAGGATCAATTCACAAAAAAGGTTGAAGAGTTCGAAATTTTGAAGAAAAGTTAATATTCTCCAACCACTTCGCTACAACAGGTAGAGTACCGAAATCCTTATCTTACATACGCGTGTTAATAACCTCAGGTTGATCTTGTTATTGGGAAAAATATGAAAAATTTTGTTATACCGTTTCCATTGTATCTTATATATTTTTCCCGACAGTTAAGAATCAATTTATATTAAAAGTTTTGATGATGACAAGTATGCCATGTGTTAGACCCAAAATTATGTATGTTTGATTTTATTATAAATCATGTGTAGGCTTTGAAATGTATGTTTGTATAAGGCTTTTTATCTCATTAGACTGTTAGGTTAAGTATATGAACGGTTATGACGTTGATAGAATTCTAGGTGAATCTATTGGTTTAAGGTTGAAGACCAAGGCCCTGAAGTTTTTAGAAGATAAGATATGAACAACACCGGACAAGCGGTCAAGCAAGTTAAGCTATGAAAATCAATTCAGCGTTGAATGAGCTTCAACAGGACAGAATTCACCTAAATTAAATTCCAAGTTCAAAAGGGGGTCTAATGGAAATAATGACCTGCATTTATCTCAACGGATATTTATTTCCAACGAATGGCTGATAAGAGCATTAGTAGTGATAAGTACCCTAGACATCTCACCATTGCTAGAGCTGTCAATTGAGCCGGATCTACCCGAAACCCGATTGTTCGGCCCACTTAAGTATGAGCCGAGCTTAATTGAATGTGGGTCGGGCCGAGTTTGAGCTTACAAATTGAACCCGCCTAATTTGTGATTTGTGCTTGAGCTTTGATTGGCTCACCCCGAATAGCCCGAAGCCAAATTTTTCTCTAATTAAAGCTTTGTCTCATATTGTAAAATTATTTTTAAACTAACTTATATAAAACGCATTGTAGATTTATAAGTTTGAAGCTTACGAAATCGATGAAATATATATATTAGTAAAAACTTTTTGTCTAAAGAGATTTTGGAAGAACTTTCAATCATCTTATGCCACCTCATATACATTGATAAAGATTCTAAATTTTCATAATAATTATTGTAGATTTTGTGACTCCATTAGTTAGTAAACTTTGGAATTATACATACTCATTAGCGTAAACATTTATTTAATGTACTATTTGAAATTAGTCTCTTAATATGATTCTATTGGATGTTTTTTTTGATTTGAGAATCTAATGAGCCAGCCCGAAATAGGCCCAAAGCTCGTAAAAAACGTGAGCCTGAGTTTGAGCCGAGCTGAAGAAAAAAATTTATGAGCTGAGTTTGAGCCTATAATATTCAAGCCCAATAAGTTTGAGCTTGAGCCACCCTAAGCTCGACTCATAGGGCCCGATTGACAGTCCTAACACTGCCAGAATTCAGAGTTTGTTGCACCAACTTTTTGCCGTAGAATTTTAGGAATAAGGGACGAAAGTCGTGTCACTTGCCAAAATGTGTGTCACATGCTAAAATGTGAAGAAAAAAAGACTAAAATTAGATTAAGGTGTTTCAAATTTAGGACTAAAGTGTGGTTAATTTTTTTTGTTTTTGCTAAAAAGGGATAATTGCATAAGACCCCCTATGATAAGCGAAACTTGCGTCAAACACCCGTGTGTTAATTTTTTTGTTAATCACCCCCTTGTGTTATTTTTTATTCTGCATACTCTCCCTTTTTCAATATTTTTTGGTGTTTTTCTCCATCATAAATGTTCTAAATTCAACCCAAAGTAAATTATTTATCTATTATAAACATGTTTTGAGCAAAAATGCATTTGGATTGATATTTATGATGGAAAAAAACATCAAAAAAAATCAAAAAAGAGAGAGTATGCAGAATAAAAAATAACACAAGGGGGTGATTCGCAAAAAACTTAACACAGGGGTGTTTGGCGTAGGTTTCGCTTATCACAGGGGGATCTTATGCAATAAACTCTGCTAAAAAAGTGTGGTTAATTAGTTATTGGACAAAAAATGCTAGAGAGTTACAATGTGCACGGTTTGGTTAAGCGACCGAATCGAACCGGAACCGAAATCGAATCGAGCCTTTTCGGTTCAGTTTCGATTTTTAATTTTTTGGAATTTCGGTTTTGTGTCTCGCTTAACCGAACTGAACCGAAAACCGAATGAATTTAAAAATAATATATAATTTTTATTTATAGTGGGGGCTAATGTGGAATTTTGAAATAATTTTGGGGTGATCTCATAATCTATGTAAAAAGGTAAAAAGGCTAAAAACAAACCCAGCTCACATTCTAATTTCTAATTCTCTTTCTCTCAGCCTCTCGTCCGTCTCTCACACACAGTCTCTCTCACTCTCTATCACTCCCAGCCGCCATCGCCGACTCCCCGTCACAGCACCCAGCCGCCGTCGCCGTCACTATCACCGTCCAATAGCCGTCGTCGCCGTCACTCTCACACACACCACAGTCCTCACTCCTCTACTCAAACCCTAGGTAAGAAATTATACTTAAACTATTTTGTAAATCAAAGGGGTAAATTATCAATGTAGCTGAGAAGCATAATTAGAAGCATAATTAATCATAATTTTGAGATGTTATTGTCATGTTATTGGACAAAACTCATGCCCCAAATGCTAAAAAATAGCTGTTGGAATTTTTTGGCCAAAAATCGGTTAACCCAAAAAAACCCGAAATGGTTTCGGTTAAAACGGAACCGAACCATTTCATTTCGATTCGGTTTCGGCTCTGGATTTCGGTTCGGTTAACCGAGATAACCACCCCTGGCAAAAACGTAATTTTTGTTAAAATCGATTCTTTGACCTCATCAATGGAAAAGAATAAGAGAATTTTTTGCCCTAACCCCTCTCTTGCTTCTTCGTCCACCTCCCGTCTACGCCACCTCCGCCGCTGACCACCATTTAACAATCGCTCTTTTTTATTGGAATCTGTTCTCCGTATATGCAAAGAGTATCGCTCTTTCTCTGTTGCAATTTTCCGACAAGTTCTGGATTTTGATTTACAAAGCATGCAATTTCAGTGAAGGTATGATAATCTAATTCAATAGTATGGAGGATAAAAATTTGGTAAGGTTAGCTATGTGCAAATGTTAGTCAGACCTAGGATCCTCGCAAACTTGATTAAATCACAAGTTCAATTCCGGCGCCATACCATTTTGCCTCTCTAGTTGCCAAATAATTTTCCTATGCTGAACTTTTTTTGATTGTGATTAACAATGTAGTAGGTTAGTCTCTACTATGTGAACCTTTATTATTATTAATTTTATGGCTTTGATGATAATGCTTGGAGTTCAATTGTTATTGTTTCATATGAAGTACAAAGTGGCAAAAATAGTTAGAGAAGTAGATTTATTACAGGGGCAGTCGATGCTTCTAGGACTAGTTACTGAGTTGCATTGGTGCCAAGTCATTTGGAAAATAAGTTTTTTCAGCCAAAAGTTTTTGTTAGGGAAGTGTGGTTAAGATGGGGACGGTCACTCGAGCCAAGGGTTAAAACTCCAACTTTAAAATCTGTGGGATGTCAACTATTATGGGTTTGACTCTTGGAGTTTAGATTTGTATAAATTGTATACCTTAATAACATAATGATTTTAAAAGGATGCCTCCTTTTGTATCAGTATGAGTTCGCTAATTTTCAGTGTGTGGTTAAGATAAATGGTATGGAACTCAGGATACCGATGTGATATGCCTAAATTAAGCATAACTATTAAAATACCAGAAGATACCCCTGTCATTCATGAATATTACCATACAGTCAACCTGATCCGCATGTTTCTTTTTTCAATTTAGTCGACCCTACCCTGAACAAAGAACCCGACCCTACGGCTCTAAACCAGAACCGTATATCACATTTATATGGTGTGATCATAAAAATCCATGTACTTTATGAATATTCTTACACCTCTATAAACACTTCCAACTCTATAAACACTTCCAACTAGATCTTTTGTGAGCATAAACTTGTTTTCCTGACTCTCCACCTAGCATCTATTTTACCCTAGAATACCGTTGATATCTAGATTCAGTGTTGTTATCCGTAAGTGGAAGCTTCGATTAGGGGTGGAACTTGAGCCGAGTCGCCTCGATTCGAGCCCAATTTACTCTGTTAGAAGCTCAGAGCCGGTTCGCGAGCTTCTCTATTTTTTATATATTTATTTTCATTTTTATATAATTTAATAAAAGTATTAAAATTATCTCAAAACTTTTTCAGCCTCCATGGATGGACAATGCAGCAAGCTTGCTGCAAAACAACAAATTCGAGCCTAGGCTCGCAATCCTGGCTCGAGCTCGTGAGCTCGAGTTGAGCTGACGAGCTCGAGCTCTCAAAATGCGGCTGAACGAGCTCGAGCTCGACTCCTGGCAAAATCGCCAGGTTCGACCCGAGCTCAGCTCGTTTACATCCCTAGCTTGGATCATCACCCTACACCTGGATGGTATGGCCATCACACCCAAGAAACATGAAGTATGTAATGGCTTGATCCTATATGGAGGTTCATAGAGCCCAACACTTTAACAAAGATGTCAAGTGCAGTTCCAATTATCAAAGACCCCATATCGTGTCTGACTCTTAGCTCGTGCTGAAGTGGGTCGATTGTCCCTTAAATCTACCCAAATCAGTAGATTATATCTGCGGGAACATTAACAAGAATTGTTTATGAAGGTTAGCAGAGCGATGGAATTAGCACTCTAGAGAGTAGGTCTGAGTAGGTCTATGTTGACGTATACCCTTAAGAAAGTGCAATTTTTGCATAAAAATTTCAAGAGTTTCAACAACGAAGTGTTGAAGTTTTCTAAAATAAAATATAAAACCATGGCATAAATATTGCGTCATACTTTCATCTATGGTGTTGAACACATTTATATATCTTATGAACCTTTTTTTCTAAAGATACTATTTAATTTTAGACCATTTATTTGACCAACATGCCACATTTTGAAAAGTTCTTCTATGATTGGCATAATTTCTCGTATATCCTCTTTAATACAATAAACATATAATTTAGTCTTTAACTCTTACTTCTAAAATATATTTTCTTTCCAATTTCAGTTTGACATTTATCATGCATTACAAAGTGAACTGCTGAAAATGTTGTGAAGATGGCATCACTTCGCTCTTCTGGATATCTAGATCCAGGGTGGGAGCATGGTGTTGCTCAAGATGAGAGAAAGAAGAAGGTCCGATGCAATTACTGTGGAAAAGTAGTTAGCGGTGGGATTTATAGGTTGAAGCAACATCTTGCGCGGCTTTCTGGTGAAGTAACATATTGTGACAAGGCCCCAGATGAGGTATGCCTTAAAATGAGAGAAAATTTAGAGGGGTGTCGTGTTGGTAAGAAATCAAGGAAAACTGAGTACGATGAGCAATCATATTTGAATTTCAATGCTAATGATGATGTGGAGGAGGAAGAGCATGTTGGACATAGAAACAAAGGTAAACAATTGTTAAATGACAAGGCTTTAGTGATAAATCTGACTCCACTTCGTTCATTAGGATATGTTGACCCTGGTTGGGAGCATGGTGTTCCCCAGGATGACAGGAAGAAAAAGGTGAAATGTAATTATTGTGAGAAGATAGTGAGCGGCGGTATAAACCGGTTCAAGCAACACCTAGCTAGAATACCCGGTGAAGTTGCTCCTTGTAAGAATGCACCGGAGGAAGTGTATCTCAAAATAAAAGATAACATGAAATGGCATCGGACGGGTAGGAGGCATAGACGAGCTGACACTAAAGAGATATCCACCTTTGTTGTGAACTCGGAAAATGAAGAGGAGGAAGAGCAAGAAGAGCAAGTTGCATATTCTATGGGCAGTGATAAACTTGTACTTTTTGGTGATAGAAGATTTGACAGAGATTTGAAAAGAACTTTCAAAGGGATCTCTACTTGTAATGGGTCTGAACCTTTGTCAAAAAAGCCAAGGTTTGATGCTAATGCTCTGAAGACACCCAAAATACAAGCGTCTATGAAACAAGTGAAAACTGGTTCCACCAAGAGGACCCGAAGAGAAGTCATTTCCGCTATTTGCAAATTTTTCTATCATGCTGGAGTGCCTTCTCATGCAGCCAACTCCCCTTATTTTCATAAAATGCTAGAGCTGGTTGGTCAGTATGGATCAGATTTGGTAGAACCTTCAAGCCATTTGCTATCTGGGCGTTTCCTGCAGGATGAGATGTTGACCATAAAAAACTATCTTGAAGAGTACAAATCTTCCTGGGCAGTTACAGGGTGTTCCATTTTGGCAGATAGCTGGAGAGATTTTCAGGGTAGGACATTGATCAATATTTTGGTTTCTTGCCCTCGTGGAGTGTATTTTGTTTGTTCGGTTAATATCACAAATGTAGTTGGTGATGCCACCTATTTGTATAAATTACTTGACAAAGTTGTAGAGGAGATGGGGGAGGAGAATGTCGTGCAGGTACCTTTTTGCTTCTATGCATACCGTGGTATTATTTTATTTTTATCTTCAACTTTGACTATCCATCAACTGACTCAGCTTTCCTCCCCATTTCTTCCCCTTGGCAATAACTGTTAGTGTAGGTTATCACTCAGAATACACCCAGTTATCGGGCTGCTGGAAAGATGCTTGAAGAGAGACGAAAAAAATTATTTTGGACACCTTGTGCTGCCAACTGTATTGATCAAATGCTCGAAGAGTTTATGAAACTAAATCGGGTGCGAGACTGCATAGAAAAAGGGCAAAAAATTACAAAATTCATTTACAATAGGATCTGGTTATTGGATCTAATGAAAAATGAATTTACTGGAGGTGAGGAACTTTTAAAGCCGTCTTTCACTAGGGGTGCTTCAAGTTTTACTACACTGCAAAGTTTGCTTGACCATAGGGTTGGTCTTAGAAGAATGTTTCAGTCAAACAAATGGATTTCTTCTAGGTTTTCGAAATTGGACGAGGGTAAAGAGGTGAAAAATATTGTGCTGGATTCGACATTTTGGAGGAAGGTACAATTTGTCACAAGATCTGTGGATCCTATAGTGGAAGTGCTTCAAAAGATCAATAGCGATGAGAGTCTCTCAATGCCCTTCATCTATAATGACATGTATAGAGCAAAGATTGCAATTAAAATAAATCACAATGATGATGCACGTAAATACGAACCATTTTGGAGTGTGATTGACAGTCAGTGGAGTTCACTATTCCACCACCCTCTCTATCTGGCTGCTTACTTCCTGAATCCTTCGTACCGGTATCTTCCAGACTTTATTCTGGTAGGAGAATCACATGTCTTCTGAAAAAATTTTGTCTGCAGTAATTGAATAATAATCATGTTTGCCTTTTCAGCTTTTTGGTATAACAGTGATTATGTGAATGTTGTAGCATCCAGATGTTGTGCGTGGCCTGAATGCTTGCATCGTTAGGTTGGAACCAGATGGTGCTAGAAGGATTTCAGCATCTATGCAGGTAGGGATTTTCAAGTTTATGCCCTCACTTTTTTCGTTTTCAAGAGATAGTTTTCTAAAATTTTGTCCTTGATTGCATTTATATATTCTTCCAATATTTGCATGTACAAAATCAGATTTCTGACTTTGGCTCTGCAAAAGCTGATTTTGGAACAGACTTGGCGATTAGTACCAGATCAGAGCTTGATCCAGGTGACACCATTAAAATACTTGGCTCTCAAGTTATAGATGTGATGTGTGATTTACACTGAAAATGATCTCTTTTTCTCCAGCTGCATGGTGGCAACAACATGGGATAAATTGTTTGGAGCTCCAAAGGATAGCTGTGCGAATTTTGAGTCAAACTTGCTCTTCTTTTGGGTGTGAGCATAACTGGAGTATACATGATCAGATCTATGGACAGAGGCATAACCGGTTGGCACAGAAAAGATTGGATGAAGCTACCTTTGTTCACTACAATTTGAGGCTTAGGGAGCGTCATATAAGGAAAAGGTCTGGGGACTCTGTGTCCCTTGACAGTGTTCTGCAAGAAAGTTTATTGTTTGACTGGATTGTAGAGACAGAAAAACAAGCCTTGCAAGAAAATGAGGTACAACTTTAGCATGTACTGTAAGGACTTTGCATTCATGTTTATCAGATCTTTTGCTTCTTAGTTGTGGGCGCCTTTTGAAGTCACGAGTGTGCAAGTGGGGAACAACAGTTGAATAGTTCCAAAATTGGCATGCTAAAAGGCGTATTTAGATCTTTGAACAAAAATTTTCTGGTGTTTCAAATAACAAACTGCAGGAAGAATAAGATCTTTGTATTTCTCTTCGTTTTGCTTTCTCTGTATGCAAGAAAGTAAGTAGGAGTTTGTATCAATAGATGCAAGAAAGGACTGTTGAAGTAATATCTTGTTACTGGTTTAAATGTTTTTGGCACAACTGATGGATGAATTCAACCATCCTTCTACGAGGATTTTTATTCTTATTTGGGAACATTTACTATTAGATGTGGATATTAATTATTAGCTTGTATTGCACCTTTAATGCAAACGTCTGGTGTGTAATGCCCCTATAGGGCATCTGAACGTAAAGGGAGCGTCAATTATTTTTTTAGAATTTTCAGTTGGGTATTTGGTTGGCAATTGGAGTTGCAATTTTGTCTGTCTTCCTTGGCTTGCAATCTTAGCACCACGTTTACCCAACTAATAAGGAATTCTATTGTGTAACTAACATTTGCTTGTCTAAAGCTACTATTTGTGTTCCGTAGCTGATCATGTCAGAACTAAGGTTGCAGATTATGATCCATCTATAAATAGAATATATCTTGTTCGCGGTGCTTGGCTGTGATTATGGTTAAAGATTCAATGAATTGAGTGATGCATATTTTCGGTCTCTCATAGTTCACATTTTGTTTCATTGAAATTTCTCGGTACTTGATCGCTATTTATGATTTCTTGATCATCTTAGCCAGTCTTACTTATTGTATGAGTTGTAATTTTGTGTTTCCATTTCCTTGTTCCTTCTAAAAACCAGGATTTCATCTGCTCGACTGTCTTCTAGGTTTTCTCTTGAGCACCATTAGATCTTTATGGATTACTTTAAAATTGTGCAGGAAATCCCTTATACTGAATTGGAGCACGGGGATGCATACGAGAATGATTTACTGGAGTTTGAAGATGGAAATGCAGAGTCAAGGAAGGGATCAGTAGAGATGGTGGCGCTGGCAGATGTGGTAGAACCTCTTGATGAAAACCCTAATGCTGCAGCTTCAGATGATGATCCAGATCTCAATTTTCTTGATGATGACATGTCTGATTGATTAGTCAGGCGAATGACAGACGCCTAAGAAGTAAAAGCTAGTAATGCATCCAAATCTAAATTAATTATGTGTGGTGTAGTATGTTGAGTTTCCTTCTTGCTGGAAGTTTTACTTTGAGTAGTCTCAAAACTTACGTGGATGTACATTTGCAGTGCGGTTCACCCACCTAAGGCAGTCTATTGTGTAACTAATGTTTACTTTTCCATATAATAAATATTGTGTTGTGCAAATAAGTGCGCTAATATGATAAAAAAGATATTTTTCTTTGGGGAAAATTGCATATTGTACTCCTGTGAAATACAAAATTTGCATGAAACTCCCATGTGTTAAAAAAATAGTCTTATATACTCCTGTGTTATTTTTTAATTTGCATACTCTCCCTTTCCGTTAGTGCATGCTAACGCCGTTAGTTTTATGTATTGTATGACCATTATGCCCCCAATGCTAATAAATATTATTATTATTTTCATTTAATCTAATGAAAACAAAATAATAAATATAAAATAAATAAATAAACAAATCTAAAATCCATGAAAAAATTCGAAAAATAATTACAAATTTTTTTGAAAATTAGAATAAAATAGAAAATAAAGCTGAAAATTCAATAAAAACTCATAAATTTGATAAAAAAAGGTTTGAAAATTTCTGAAATATATATTTTTTTTAAATAAAAAAATTCTAAAAAACTTAGAAATTTGAGAAAAATATAAGAATAATAAAAAAAATAAGACAACACACCCATGAAAAATAAAAAGAATATGAGAGAGAGGAAAAATCTGAAAAGAATTCATAAAAATCTGAAAAACAATAAAACAAAAAAATTCAAAAGAAAATGAGAAGGGAATGCAGAAACCTATTCACCAACAAACCTACTCTCCTTCTCTATTGTAGTTGTTTTTTCATTTTTGTGAATATTTAGATTGTAAATTGAAGGAAAAACATTTCTTTAGCCCCTTTTAATAATGTAAGTGTTGCGGGTTTTGAAGTAAAGATTACGAGACCTGAATTTAAATTGTTCCTCACAGGTTTAATTAAGACTTGTGAGTATGCCCTTAAATACGCAGTTTGGTGACGTATTTGTAGTCCGGCCGGCAATTTCAGATCTTGAATTTTGAAGTTGCAGGGTCTATTTTCAAATCTTGGATTAGAGGAAGTTGCAAGGCAGATTTTTGATTTGCAGGGACGATGTTGGAAGAGGTTGTACAGTGGCGGTGGGAGCAGGTACGACGACGGAGGACGGGGGAGAGGAGGTGGTTGAATTCAATTTAGAATAAAATTAACCAACAAAGAGAGAGAGAGAGAGAGAGGAGAAATGAATTGGTGATGAAGAAGATGAAGGGCATGCTGCTGCGGTTGCTGCGTCAAGAAGATGAAGAAAGGGAAATGGGAAAAGAAAAAAGAAAAAGGAAAAGAGAAAAGAAAAAATGGGGAAAAGGAAAATAGTAATGAAAAAGGGTATTTTAGTCAATTTCTCATCCATTTTAATCTGTAAAAACCCTAAAATACATCCCACTTCGCACAAACCGCGCGTGAAAACTACCTTCTGTTAGTTTCTAACGGACAGGAGCTTTCGTGCAGGGTTTTAAAAAACACAGGGGTATATAAGGCTATATTTTTAACACAGGTGGATTTCGTGCAAATTTCGTATTTCACAGGGTATGTTATGCAATTTTCCCTTTTCTTTGACATTTGGTAAATTGCCATGATATCCCCAGTCCAAAAAGTTTAAAATAGACAGGAAAAACATAAATTGTAGGATTCTTGTTGTAAAAGTTGGATCAGGCATTTGGTGGCTCTTGCTTGTCTTTTTGTTTGCAGTTGGGTTATAAATATGACATCAAATTACAAGAGAGTCTTTCAACAGAATTCAGATTCAGATTGGGCTGAATTTCTAGATTATTCTCAATCGAGGAAAAATGTTGTTGAGCAAACTCTCCAATTCATGTTAGTTTATGAATGGGTGGTTGATATGATGCAAAACATGGATGCAGGGCCATTGATGAGTGAGACGAAAGTATCGATGTAGAAAAAGATTTAAATAGTTGCATATGTTTGTTGTATTTATGAATAAATTATTTATAAGAACATACGTACATCTAAATAAAAAAATTATGTTAGATACTTAGATATAATATTTTTCCCAAAAAAAAATATATTTCTGGGAAAATAATATAGATAAATTATATATTAGAAGAAATTTTGTGATTTGTTTTTATAATTACACAATAAATAAAGGAGTGTGAGTGTAATTATCCCTATCATTAAGTAATGGGCAGTTTTATGAATTATTATTCATAAAGTGGGTTTCAAATATAAATCCTATAAATCAACATTAAATTAAAGAGAACAAAAGTCAGGATTCAATTTCCATGTGACCGGAAAATACTATAAAATTAAATCCTATAAATCCACATTAAACTAATGTATATAAATTAATTTTTTAGAAACTCATCAAATAATTAAATATATTTATTTTAAATATTTATATGTATTTTTAATTTTAATATATTTTATTACATTATTTTTAAGGATATGTTTTATGTTAGAAAGAAAGTTACTTTGGAGAAAAATGTTGATAATGATAGATTTAGATTGAGATACTCTTATAAGTAACTAAATAAAAGCAAATGAAAACACATGGTGTGATGTGGTGTAATGGTGGGAGTGCTAAAATTTTGCTCAAAGGTCATGGGTTCAAACCTCATTTGAAGCAAATAAACTTTGTCCAATTGGCCGTCATATTACCAATTTATTGTCTAGTTGGATGCCACATCACCAATTTACCCTCCAAATCAAAAAAATCTCCAAATTTTGATGTCATGTCCATAACATGCGACAATTTCCGGTCAATTTTTTATTTTTCGGCCCAATTTGTACTCAATGTGCCAAACTTTGTATCATTATTGTACTTATATTGCCCCCCCCCCCCCCCCCCACACACATTAAAGTACCAAAATGGCGAACACGCCAAGATAATATATGAAAATTTTAGTTTTGCTTAATTTTTTCCGCCAAATAATATTTTTCAGATATATTGAATTTTCTGGTGAAATTTGTACTAATATTGCCATTTTTCAAAACTTAGTGTACCCAAATTGCCAGTAGGCCAAAGTATAGTACCAAAAAAACGTACAGGCAACTTGAGATACCAAAGTTGCAATTACCTTGGAGGAATACCCATTCTCGGAGAATATCAACATAGATGCCTCTTACTCAAATATTACTTCGCTTCAAGTTAAGCGGTCTGGGTATTGGAGCAGCAAATGGAGGAAGTCCTAAAGCTTCAAGAAGATCAACTTCAATATCGGGAAGTGTATAACCTTTGTAAGAGCGTTTAAACCTTTCTTAGGCGCTAGCTGAGAGGATGATTTTGAATTCTGTCAATAGCATAAACAATTTTTCCCAATGCTTTTCATTCTTCTATTCCCGCTTCTTGAGATCATCTTTCATAGCGTCAAGTTAGTCGTTCATAGTTTGCATTTCTTACACCAGCGAAGTAATTTGCTGAGTCCAGGAGGAAACAATAGCATCTGTCTGATCGTGGCGCTCAGAGATGAAATCATCTTGAGAGGTAAGATGAGCAGTCATAACATTACCAACATTATGAGTAAACGATTAAGAGGTTTGTTGACATCATTTGTGCTATCCTTAGCACGAATATTGAGTATAATTTCATTGTTTTGCTTGTAAATGGTCTCAATGTGAGCCATATAGTCACGTGAGTTCTTCATGTAATTTCTCATCTCATCAAGAATTTGGGCAAGAGTTCAGAAGCATCAACATCTTCATCAGTTGTGTTAGGAAATTTCTTCTTAGATATTTTGATGATGACAACTAGGATTTATGTTAGACTCCAAACAATGTAAGTTTAAATTTCATTAGAAATTTTTTATAGGCTTTGAACGTTAGATTTGTACAAGGCTTTTATTTATTTTTATTTTAGATTGTTAGGCTAGGTATCTGATAGGCTGAGCGTTTGATAGTATTCTGAGTGAGTCTATCATTAGTTAAGCCTGAAGATCAACCGTCTGAAGTCTGAATGAAGATGAAGATCTCTAAGCAAATATCTGAACGTCAAACTATTCCAAGCGTCAATGTAAAGATAAAAGCCAAAGGATCATTCAACCGATTGAGCGTCTACCAAGACAGATTTCACCTGAATTTATTCCTAAGTCCACAAGGAGTTAAATGCAAATATTGTCAGAACATTAATGTCTAACAGGCAGTAAATTCAAATGCATTAAATGAAAATAAGGGTATTAAATGTGATAAGCACTCCAGGATGTACGGAGAAGCCTTCCTATTGAACTGTCAAACTCAGAGAGTCTGCGACACCAACTCTTGCAGCAGAATTTCAAGGATAAAGAACATAAAGTTGTCCACTCGCGAAAGTGATAAACACGTGCTCAACTTAGTGTTCAACAAACACTTTATTCAAGAAAGTCTATAAATAAGACTTCAGCAATAAGCCAAACCAATAACTCAAGCTTATAAGTCAAAACTCTGTTGCATTGAAGTCTCAACTTTAAACTTTCAGAAAAGCTCAAAAATCCACATCAACATTCTTCAAGCTTTTCACAAATCTCTGAGACAGTCATAAATATCTCAAACCTCTTCTCAAGAAGAACTATAATCTATTATTGAGATATTCCTTGTTTGATTTCATCAAACACCACCTTTGACAAAAAATTCATCCAACCTCGCAATCTGCGTGAGGACAAAGTTGAATGCCTGCATTATTTTTGGGTGAAAGAACCAAGTAGATCAAAGACCCTTGAAGTAGAAATCTATGTGACCAAGGAGCTCAAGCCAATCTTTGTTCTAGATATCCTCTAGCTTGTAGAAGTTTCTTTGGGATTTTTTGAAGATCATTTAGTGGATTTCCTCCAAGTGAAAAAGGAGAAGAAGGATGTAGTTGGGATTACATCACCAAGCGGACCTTGCAATCTTTGTGTTTTTTAATTTATAGTTTATTGTCCTTTATTCATCACATATCATTGCATGAACTGATAAGTAAACACACTGATGCTTATTTATAAGCTAAAGCAACTAAGCAATATTTGAGACGCTCAACCTCTTAAACATAAAACCTTTTCGCTGCGCTAACACTGATAAGAGTGTTGAACACAAAACTTTAAGCTGGTTTAGTATTCAAATCTTAAGTCTAAGTTAAATTTATAAAACTGTCTTCAAGTAGATGCTCACACATGCATCTAGTTCTTTAAGCGTTCAAGAGATTTTGTAGAATATGAAATTTCTGAAGTACGAGAAAACTTCAGGGTCTATTCAACCCCCTCCCTCCCGGGTTCTATACCCTTTTTGTATGTCACTTCAAATCAACAAGTGGTATCAGAGCGATTGAAGTAGAAACCTCAGCGTTTCCTAGTGTAACTGGTTGTTCAGATCCTTTTCAAAATAGTTGCTTTATTTGAAAAAATTATTTCATACATAGCATGGCTTTCACTAAAATGCCAAAGTTGACCGAGTCAAATTATGACTCATGGAAACTTAAAGCATTTATCTACTTAGCTTTTTGTGATGACGAAATGGTTGATGTCATTACTAAAGGACCTATCAAAATTATGAAAGTTGCCACAAAAGCGCCAGAGGTGTATAAAGCTACCCCTGACATGTATATGGAGAAGCCAACAGTATAATGGACTTCTGAAGAGCGTCATAGAGCAAATCTGGACAATGTTGGTAGAAATGCTCTCTATTCTGTTATTGGTGAGAATGATGCTCTTTTTAACAAAATCAAATCGTGTAAGACTTCCAAGGAAATTTTGGATAGATTTGCGGAAATCTTTGAGGGTTCTGATCAAATCATGGAGAACAAGCTCTCCATAGCAATGCAGAAATTTGATCAATTCAAAATGAAACCAAATGAATCTCTCGATGAACTAGACTTCAGATTCACTGCATAGAATCTTTGGGAAAGACTCTTAAGAATAAGTACATGGTGGTCAAGATTTTCAGAAGTTTGCTAAGCAAATATCTCATTAAGACAACTGCCCTAAAAGAATCCAAAGGACTGGATAGTTTTACACCCCTAGAGTAATTTTTAGAGTTGAAAGCATTTGAGTTCGAGTTAGGTGAGGTCAATGAAGTATCTATTCCAGGGACAGATTCAGGAGCATTGTTTGCTGTTGTGATTGGTAGTTCAGCTTTAAAGAAGCAAACATCAGAATCTTTTGAGGGAGAAGATGTGGTAATGTTCGCTAAGAATTTTAAGAAATTCATGAAGCATAAGAGGGAAGGTAAACTATATTTTCCTAAGTCTAAAGGACAGACTTCTCAAGAACGCCCCCACCATATCAACAAAGTCATCAAGCCCCTCAGTATTCTACACCGTAGTTCCAAGCACCAATTCAATATCAAGCGTCTCCTCCTCAACCTTTCTCAGCCCCTACAGTTCCAAGACCCCAAGTTAAAACAAAATTAACCTATAAGCAAAAATTAAGAACTGATTTGTGTTACAACTGTAGACAGGTAGGGCACCACCAGGTTAATTGCCTTATTTTCCAGTTCCAAAGCTCTCTGGGCAAGAATGGATGGATAGAAAATAATTCAGGAGCGACCTTCGTCAAAAAGGGTTGCTAGCGAAATTCGAATCAATTCCCCCACCTGAAGATGGCGAAGAATCATCAGAAGATAGTGATGATGATGAGCCATCAAATGATTCAGAGCTCATTTGTCTTATGGCGAGAGACGATGAAGACACAACAGACTCATTATCAAAGGTAAATGATGATCAATCTATTACACCTTCTTTTGAGGAGTTACTTGACAAAATGGCACAATATAGTATTAGTTGTTGAGCAGCTACCAAATTATATCAAAAACACTCTGATGAAATTTCAGCACTTAAAAGTGAGAATGTAATAGCCAAAGCAGAGTTCCAAGTTCAGCAACTATGCATTGAGAAATGCAAATCACTAAACACTGAACATTCTCAGTTGAAAGGTGATCTTGATTTAATAGTCAAGACAGAAGTTGGGCTGATCGCCAAACTTGCTAAATCAAAATAGCTCATTTCATCGTTATCCAAAGCGTCAAGAAATCTATATAACGTGACTGAGGTAACTAGACTCTTTGGTGAAAAGACCGGTTTGGGATGTAATAAATTTGGTAACAAACCAAAAGCGTCTAAAGTTACGCCATCTAACAAAGGTAAAGACAAAGCGCCTATAGGTGTATCATTTGTTGAGAGCAGTTCAAATAGGAAACCTTTATATGAACACAAGGACTTTGGTGAGAGGCAAAATAATCGGTACAAAGCCAGCTTAGGTCAAAAAGGGAAGACAAAAATAGATGATTTCTACGAAAGAATCCTCCTAAAGTCTAAAAGACATGGGAAAGATTATATCAGATACCAAGCGCCAAACGCCCAAATCGTACCCCAGACAAGCACCAAGAAAATACTAACGTCAATATCTACAAAGATCAACATCTTACGGAATTTCACATCCGCAGTTAAAGCTAAAAATGGCTGAGATTCAATATACTTCTCACGTGGCCAAATCGCATTGAGTCTCTTTCATTTAAAATAAAAATTGCATAAATTAATCTTTCACTTTTTACACCAACTCTTTACAATATCTCTCTTTCTCTTTCAAAGCAAAAAGTCTTTTTCGAATCTCAAAAACCTCTAAAAACACAAATGGCACCAAAGAAATCAGTGAATGTGAAGAAGGATGAGGACACCATCAAGGGGGAAAATTGAAATTTTGGTCCCACAATTTAGTCCATGTGTGTTTTGGGTCCCTGTATTTTTAACTTTAGCATTATTCGTCCCATAACTCCAAAAAATGTGCGTTTTTGGTCCCAAGATATGATTACGTCATGTATTTGTACGAAATTTGCATGTGCAGCTCATGTGGGATCATAAAAAATGTGCGTTTTTGGTCCCATAACTCCAAAAAATGTGAGCCTCACATGCCAATTCCACCAAATACATGACGTAATCGTATCTTGGGACCAAAAATGCGCATTTTTTGGAATTATGGGACGTATAATGTTAAATTCAAAAATACTGGAACTAAAAGCACACATGGGCTAAGTTATGGGACCAAAATTGATGTTAAATTCAAAAATACTGGAACTAAAAGCACACATGGGCTAAGTTATGGGACCAAAATTGCATTTTTCCCACCATCAAGGTTACTGAAGGCCTTGTGGTGGACTGAAAATTTTTATATGAGCAAGACGATATTCCAATGAGAGATATGCTTGACTCTGTTTTGAAGGCAGGCCTTAAGACATTTCTGACGAGATACTGATTCTACTTCTCTAATGAAGTTGAAGAATTCTGGAAGAAGGCCAAGCTTTCGTATGACAGGACCTCTATCTCCTGTGTTTTTAGCTATGCCAAAAAGGGCAGAGTGTTTGAGTTGTCTGCTGAGACAATTGCTAAGAACTTCAAGTTGCCAACTGAGGGTGCAACTTTGGAATAGATTTCTACAAGTCAAATTCACTTGGAGTGGGCAAGAATTGGCAACAATGAAACAATGGAGTTCAAGCCAAATATTGAGAAGAAGGATCTTCTGCCCAAATACAGATTATTGGCAGATTTTTGCTCCAAGTTTATTGAGTGTCATGTTGGAACTTTCAACAAAGTCACTCTCCTACAATTTCTGATGATGATGGCCATTGTGTTGGACATCAAAGTTAACAGAAGCGCATACATTTTTAGCCGCTTCAGAGACTGTTTGGAGATGACAAACAAGCATACAAGACTTCTTTGTGTATGACTTTCTTATGGGAGAGTGTCATATTCCATGGGCAATGACCAATGAGTCAGTGCTTGCACACATATCCATACTTAGGTGAGTATGAGATTGAACGACCCCGTTAGGATTCCCTATTGGTTCCGTGTCGAACTTGAAATCATGCGGTTAATGTAGGTGTGAAATTAGTCCTCTGACCTGAGGTGTCATGGCTGGGATGTGTGCTGCCCACTATACTTAGATATATTTCATGATTCCACGAGAATCAAAAAATGGGATATGTTGGGTATAGTCTGGTAGTATGACGAAACAAATGACATTAGATACAGGATCTATCACGGCTGGCAGCCTGGTATTTTCTATGATGTTGTGTAAGTTGAATGATTGATAAAAGCCTCTGATCAGAACAGTATCTTAAAGAGGGCGTGGGGTTCCTTTTTACAAGACCAAATCTTTAGTGTTCCAACATAGTCATAGTTTCTGAGTTATTAGAGTTTTGACAGGCGCTGAACCCTGAAATACAGACTGAAAAAGGATGGAAGGATTCGACTCACATGAAGATAGTAACGTGGAGAGGTTTGTTGTTCATTTTTAATAACTAGGAGGTCATGGCGACGTTGCTAGACATCGAATTATGACCAATAGGTGCTTTAAATTAATATGAAGAAATGACTAATTAATTATTTCGCTAAATAGTTAATTAAGACAATGTGAGGATTGTCTGAGCTTTTGGGGATAGGACCTATTGTCAGCTTATTAATGAGTCTAAGGGGTCACACACTTAACTTAGTGTAGTACCTATTGGTGGAATTAATTCTTTGTGAATTAATGGAGAAATTAATTAATAAAAATTAACTAATTGGGGAAAATGAATAAACTAATTAAGTGGTCTTAATTAATAAAAGTCTTATATTTTATATTGGAATATTAAATTATGATAAGACTAATTAATTAGTGGTCTAATTAATTAAAGAAAATTAATTAATTAATTAAATGAGCTTAATTAAATTTAGTCTTGTAATTTAATTAGGTGGATTAAATTAAGAGAAGACCAATTAATTAATTAGTGGGCTAATTAATTATACATGAGCTTGGAGTGAGAAAATAAGAGAAGTCTGTTAGGGTTTAGAGAACCCTAGCAAAACACGCCTAAGTAGGCGTCCTACTGAGGATAAATAGATCCTCAGTAGGCGCCTACCACATACTTTTTTTAGAAAAATTTTAGTCTTCTCTTTTCTTCTCTCTTTCTGCATTAAAGCCTATACACAATATTCCACCATTTTCTCCATAAGCCAAAAGGTTCGAGTTTTCTAAGCTAGCACTGATGGAGAAGTCTAGGGTACGAGCTAAGGTGTGGATACCGTTAGAGACGCTCTTCCAAATAGGAGCATTAGAGCAAACAAGACCAGCAAAAGTTGTTATGAAGATTTTCATTGATAGAAATCTTCAAAAAGGTAATTCGAGAAAACCCCCTATGAATGTTTCGCGAAATCCGATAATACCATGTCTACCTAATCCCTGTTCAGGGATTGTGCTTTGATAAATTTAAAATATCTGCGTGCACAATATCGGGGATTAGCCACTGCATCCCAACATGTGTGTCATAGATATATTAATGGGATTAGTGTATTCGAACACGGTTTGTAGTAATTCGATCACATGGGTTTTTACTCAGTGACTGTCAATGATTGGGTTACTGATCATGATAGTATGCATGAGCTTCAGACCTGAGGAGCGATCATAGTGAGCTTGTAACATTGGTCCTATCATCAAAGTAGTTAGGCCCAATTCACCCGTTGGTCGGGCCGACCTCGAAGTGAATTCCAATAGGCAAGTAGCAGTTGTGAAGTGATTGTCAAGAGGGAATTCACGATCTCAAAAGTAACAAGAAGTATCCTATACGATCATAGGTAAATGAGATTGAAAGTCTCAGGCTAGAGCTGATGAAGTAACTCGTGTTGGACAAGAAGGATAGTTTAGTAATCTCATGTTACTATGATTCTTAGCATCGCGTCGAGTCCTGTGAATTTGACACATTCGATGACTCTCACCCGATCGGGATATGTCACTAAACGGCTTATACTCATATGGTATTCGTAATCTAGAGGTTTGTAATGACATAGTCATTTCGTACTCGATTGAGCTACGATGTGGGGCCATGGAGCTGGCTAGGTGTTACTCACATTCTTTGGTATCCTCTAATTTCTAATCGAGAAGAACCTAGAGAGTCGCGCTATATAGGAATAGAAGAAAAATCACACTTTATATTTGGAGGGCTTTTTGGTAATTTGTCATTCGGAATGACGAATTAAGTAAATGGATAAATTAATTTAATTGGTTATTTAATTGGATTAAACATTGTTAATTAAAATAATTATGTTGACTTGGTCAACTAAGAATATAAATTAATTATTTATTTAATTAATTAAATAGAATAATGATTTAATCAATATATTTAATTGGATTAAATATTAAAATCATTAAATTAATAGGACTAAGTTGATTTAGTCAACTTAGCCCAAGTAGGCATCTAAAAACCCATTTGGGGCGTGTGACTCTTGGGCGAAGTTGGACGGTTTTATTTAATCCTCCAACACAACCTCCAGTAAAAGACAACAAATATTCTAGCCTCCAAAATATACAAACACAGAAAATCAGTTCCTCTCATCTCTACCTAGCCGCCTACGGGATATGGAAAAGATTTTCAAAAGTTTGTTCCTTCTTGATGATCTAGAGACTAGACACATGGACCGTCGGTGATTCGCAAGGATTAATTGAACACGTTCAAAAGGTAAGCGATTTATCATGTTATTAGTGTTCTTCGTTTTATGTAAAAATCAATGTAAGCAAAAAATTGATTTAGCTTGGGAATCGAAATTAAAATTTATTCCGCTGCATTTTCGATGATCGATTCCCAACATCGTGTTCATCAGCTTGGTAGATTTGACTAAGTTATCGAGATTGTTACTAAACAACTCGACAAGTAAATTGGCTCAAAGCCCCCTATGGAGAATGTTTTTGTAATTCGATGGTACCATGCACCCTATCCGTTGTGCTTCGCTCTTCAAATTTAAATCTATTGGTTCTGCTGCATTTGTACACTCCGAGTGTGATATTCGCTTACAGTGATATCAGAGTCAAGGTTTTGCATGATTTGAATTATTCTACATGTCTATGTGCTTTTAAATTTTGATTGCATAAGAATATAATTGTATCTTCATGGATTTGATTAATTATCTTGAGATCATTTTCGTTTAAATCTGAAAATTATTGGATTGTCTAAACATATTAGAATTATGACCGAACCCAAATTTTGAACTACATAAAGCTTGTTGGGGTTGTTTTTCTGATGAATCCATGGCAGAGTGGCGCGAAAAATAGCATAGGGGTTATTCGCGTTGTCACTGCCGTGGAGACGACGGAGAAATGTTATAGCAGCCACGCCGTGGTAGTGGTGATGGCGCTGCTTGTCGTGGCACTGTTTTGTATAGTGTGGCAGTAAGCGATGGGGACGTCACACTCTGTATGCACCACTGCAAGCGTCCAACAGCAGTGCTGTCCTTCATCGGCATCATGGTGGCAGACACAGCAACAGATTCCTAGTATGGTGCGGAACTGACCCCCCCCCCCCTCCAAACACACACACACACACAGTGTTTTGACTGGTAGTTGGGCCTCCAGCCTTAGTGGCGGCAGCCCATCATGTGTTTCCTAGTGCAACGAGATTTGGGGTGTAATTGCAAATCTTAACACTTTTGTGGGGGTTTTTTGTAATTTCTGAAAAAATTAAGAATTTTATGTAAGAAACCAACATAAGACCATTTGGTCTTCTGTTTGACCAAAAAATGAAACTAAGAGAAAAAAATGAAAAGAAGATATTAAAGGCAACAACCCTAAGTTCAAACCTTCTCTTCCATTACTTTACATTTTAGCTTCTGGTAATTCTTCGTCCTTTCTAGAAAATTCTAAGGTGGATTGGGAGCGTTGCTCCTGGTACATTTTACACCACACATTTATAATGAGTGGGGTGGTTTTCACACCCACCTACCCCGTGTAAATCACCCCACCCCAAGTGGTTATGTGGTGAAAAAGGGACAGGGAGCAACACTCCCGATCCACAATAGAATTACCCGTCCTTTCTTATCTACTTTTCTTCTATTTTTCTTGTAGACTTTTCACTTTTGTCTATGTATATATTCATCTCTTTCACCATCTCCCAAGTTCCAATCCACACCACCTTCAATTATAGTTTTCAGAAACCAATTTCCACAAAAATTAAAATCAAAAATGGGATAGGTGAAGGTAGGACAGTCTCTCTTTCATGGATCGGCCGGTTTCGCAAACTCGTGAACGGGCTACTCAGTTCACCAACCAACGGATCCGACGGTTCTTGTAAGACAGTCCGATTTTGAGTTTTCGGCAGTTTTACAGATTGATTGGACCACTATCGGCGCCGATTGATGGTCCCACAAGTCCAACCGGCCAGTCCGATCCAAATTTAAAAACACTGGTATTATGGGCTTTGAGAATTATAGCATAATCTTATGTGCCTTATGTGATGGTTGAGCTGTGAGCTAGGGGTTGTACTGGGCTTGTAAAAGCTTGTAATTTTAGTTTTGAGAGTTGGTGAGATTTTCTTCATTAAATTGTAATCTTTGACGACCAAGAAGAAGGCATTCAAGATGGAGCTTGAAGACCTTAGTGTAGCATCCTGGTCTTAGTATAGGTTTAGTATAGTTTCCTAATGGCTCAGGTGACCCTTTTCTTTTCAGAAAGCGCAAGAGCACACTCTTTTTAATGTCTGAGCATGCTAGAGTAATTATCTATATTGTATTTTATTATGTTTGGTGTGTGATCACTATAACAAGATAATTAATATGGTGAGACCTTACATGTGAATTGCTTCATTCAAAATAATTCAATTCTTTAACGGAGTGATTTTGGACTGGGTGTCCTTAATCAGTTTGGGCCTTCCATCATTAGCAATATAATAGACCTTGTAAAGTTGGTGTATTGGCCATGAGTCATGGAGTACACTCAATACGATAGAGGTAATTATATAGACCAGGCCTTTTAAAAGACTTGTCATTGGTCAATTAGAAGTGCACATGTGAAATAGTTTATCCAAACGTTGTCCATTAGTCGTGGGGCATTTGGATTGGGTAATTAGACATGAGAATTTGGTGGATTGAATTTAACACCAATTAGTGTATGGGCTCATATTCTTGGGGCATACATGAAAGGTTAGTCAAATGAACTTGGGTCCCACATCGAATGTGTGGAAGAAGACCGACATACCTGTCAAGTTCTCAAGTCATATGGGCTCATGTTTTCAAGTCATGATAATATTTCTTGGAGCCCAAGTCCACTTGGAGAAGGCCCCACTTTTCTCATTTTTAACATGAGGGTGATAGAGGTAGATAAATTAGTGGGAGACACGTGGAATTAAAGACCAAATTACATGTGGATATATTAAAACTAAATGGTAATTTTAACTGTCTCGCATGTCATTTTGTATATTAATAAAATGACTAAAACTCTATTATCGACTATCCTTGAAACCAACAACTAACTGGGTTAACTTTATCGAGTGGATTCAAAATCTTAAGATCGCCTTATAGGCTGAAGGGTACGACTATGTGTTAACTCAGTCTGATAGATTCACATTTTACGATATTTTATCCCCTTTTAGGTGTTTTTTCATCATGTTTAATCATGTTAACCCATCATTTTTGCTTTGATTAGTTCTTGTTTACATGTGTGTAGGGATTCAAGTTATAAAGATCAATAAACAGGTGAAAAGGATGGGGAAAGAGACGAAAAGACAAATTTTGAGAATTCAGTCCAGAGGACCGCAGTATGGTCTGGCCGAAACGCGATCTAGACTGCAATCTTGCGAAGTTTTTGATTGGATCACGATCTACCACGTATCAGATCACTATTCCATGACCTAAATTTATATCATCATGGTTTAGACTTTTTGACTTACTTTGGAGCGGAAAAAGTGACTATTCTTGTAACTAATACCCAAGAGAAGACCCAAGTCCAAAGGGAGCAAGAAGGAATCATATATCTTTCATTAATGCTTGGATTCACCTCTTGTCATAAAGAGTTATTCATAACCCCCCCCCCCACCACCACCACAAAACCCCCACCCCTCCCTCTCTCTTTTAGATTAGTGTTTAGCTATGTCTTTTAGTTATTTTGAATTTCTCTTTGTTACAATTATGAACTAAGCCTTTTTTATTAGGTTATGTGAAGACTTTGTTATATTTTATTTTTATCAATTCATAGTTCTTTGGATTGATAAAGTCTTGTTACATGTTTGATTTTGTGTACTTAAGCGCATATGTTTGATCATCATATGTTTGATTTAATGCTTTGTCTTGAGATCGAGAGGAGATAGATGAAGTTATATCATAAAATCAAACATCATAACGTAAGAATTGACTAGAGATGAATTTGATTATGTTGTGTGCCTTTTTGTGATAAGGAAACTCGGTTTGAAAGTAAGATCTTCATAAACAACAAATTCCTTGGAATGTTAATGCATGTTAGTTAATTTAATCTTCGCTATAGAGATATAGGGTATTGTTAAGCTAAGATAGACACATTATTTCAAGAGATTTGAGTAATGGTACCTGAGGGGATTTTGTCATAACAAGAACATTCTATTAATCCGGCTTACTTAGAGTTGATGAACACAAGGTAGAAAATAGTTGGATCATGGCCTAATTATCATTTCTATTTGATATCTTAACTTGTTCATTGCTTTATTTCTGTTATCCTAGCTTGATAATCCAACACATCTCTCATACTATTTGATTTAACTTCGAGTTTGGTAATTTAGTAGTTGCGAGCATTGAATCTAAGTGTCCTTGTGAAGATGATACACACCCGAGCTCATTGTTCACTTTATTATGCACGACTCATATACTTGCCAGGAAATATTCTTGTCAAGTTTTAGGCGTCATTCCTGGGACAATTGCATTACTTCATATTGTGATTCACTTATCTTCTCTAAGATTAAGTCATTTTTCTTTTTATTAGCCTTGTTCTTTTGATCTATTGACAGGTTGATCTCTTTGAGTAGTGCATGACGCGCACCTCTTAAGAAGACCTTACAGATTTTGATCCCGAGATCGATCATACCTTCAATAGAGGAAGAAGAGCACAAAAATAAAAAATAAAAACTCGGTTACAAAGGCAATAGAAGGGAACAATCAAAACAATACATTGTCTGCTCAATCTAGCTGACCTGACAGTTCAGGCCACCATCATGCTACAGTTGCTGCCACACTAGCTCAGCATCATGAGCCTGCCCCTCGCCTGTTGTGCAACTACATGCAACCTACCATCCATGGAGCCGTCGGTGCTATTGTGCTACCCATTGTAGAAGCAAAAAAATTTCAAATTCCACCGACAATACTTTATATGATTTTCAACGATCAGTATCGAAGTAAGGTGGATGATAAATCACATGCTCACATTGCTAATTTTCTCGATATTTTGAGCACATTTTGGCAAAACGGTGTTACTAACGAGGAAATTAGAATGAAACTCTTTCTTTTCTCATTGAAGGACAAAGCGAGAGTATGGCTTGACTCTTTGACAATTGCATCCGTATATACTTGGGATCAGTTGGTGGGGAAGTTTTTAAGTATTTTTCACCAGGGAAAGATACAGAGTTTTCGACAGATTGAGGGGGAGTCATTGTATGAGGCATGGGAAAGATTCAAGGAACTTCTCCAAAAATGACCTCACTATGGTTTTACATTATGGGCTCAAGTACCTATCTTCTACCAAAATCCTGACCCCGTAATTCAAACCAATCTTAATGCAACTGTGGGTGATTCCTTCATGCATTTACCACCATGGTTAGCGTGGTACATGATCGAGAATATGCTAAAAACAACTATCATTGGCCAATTGAGAGCATGATACTCTCCACAACATTAGCAGCACAAATGAAGAGGTTTAATAGAAGGCTTGATGCTATGAATTCCCAATCAATCAAGTGCAAGGTAGTTCACTCTTCCAATCTGATTCAATCAAGAATGTAGTTCTCTTTTCCCACCTTTTTCTTCACCAAATGGTGAGGAAAATGTATTGTCTCAAATTAGTATTATATTTTATCTCTTTTTTTTTTGGGTAGAATGTAATTCCATTAAAAAACCCACAACCACACTGAGGATCTCCCCCCTAATCTTATACAACCACACTCAAGGGAGATATGATCAAGCCTTGGTGTAACTTAGATCCAACTATATTTCATTAAAGAACAAAAATAATCAAAAATATCTATGCTACTCAAAGATGCTATCTATGTACATCTTATTCCTATGCCTCCATCTACTTTGATTGATCCCTTGTAGCTTCCATTTAAGCTCCAAATCTAGCTGCTTGTACACATTATCATAAGTTTTGGTATTCCCCTCAAACCCCCTTGAATTACACCCATTCCAAATTCGGTTTATCACTCCTGTAACTCCAGCAATAATGATCTTCTTTCTAATAGGCCAGCTTCTAAATGCATAACTAAGCCAACCTTTCCACCTCTCCCATTGCATAGGCCACCTCTCAACCTTCAGCCAAATCATCACCTTTTGTAAGAGATTTCTACCCCACTCACAATCAAAAAACAAATGCTTCAAAGTTTCAGCCACATTACCACAAAACACACAAGTTGTATCAATACCAAGTATAAACATAGAAAGGCTATCTCTGGTCATTAATCTACCATGCATCACCATCAAGCTGTTACAGAGTGTTTAGGGATACTGAATTTGTTCCACACAATATTAGCATATCTGAATATCCTCAGCTCACCTTTTAGCCACAAATAACCAATTTGGGTAGAATAGATACCTGTAGGAGAGTGTATCCACCTATTACCTGCATATCCCTGTTTCAATTTTCTTTCACTTTATGGATCTACTTCCAAGCCTAACAACAATCAAGAGGGGGGGAATAATCCCAAAAATTCTGGTTTTTCAGATAAACACTGTTCACCCATTTAACCCACAATGAATCCTTCTTTTGAGCAAGTGTCCAAATCTGTTTACCTATAGTTGCAAGGTTCCATGTTCTACAACACTGGATATTAAGACCTCCAAAGTTCTTCTGAGTACACACCTGCTCCCAGCTAATAGGTATCAACCTTCTCCTTTGTTCAATTTGTCCCCATAAAAAATTCCTACACTTTTGCTCAATCTTCTTAATAATGGACTGAGGGATTATAAACACATTTGCCCAATAACTATGCAAATCCATTAACACTGTGTTAATCAATGTAATCCTTCCTGCATAAGACAGGTGTCTAGATGCCCAACATGTTAATTTCTTAGTAATTTTATCAACAAGCACAAAACAATCCAGTTTAGTCCACTTGGTTGGTGACAATGGGATACAAATATCTCATTGGAAATTCCCCCTCTTTGAATTCAGTAATATTCATGATTTGTTGTTTGGTTTCTTGATTAACGCCTCTCACAAACATGTTTGATTTCCCTTTATTTGCACACAAACCAGACTGTTTGGAAAAAGATTGGAAGGCTTCCCATAAAACTGAAACTGAGGCTACATTTGCTTTGCAGAATAGCATTAAATCATCTACAAAGCATATGTTGGTGAGTTGCAAACTTTTACATCCAGGGTGAAATCTGAAATCGCTTGACATGGCTGCTCTCTGGAAACTTCGTGTTAAGTATTCCATGATTAAGACAAACAAGAGAAGAGACATAGGATCTCCTTGTCTTAATCCTCTTTGCCCTTTGAAAAAGCCAAACACTTTTCCATTAAGCATTACTGAGTATGTTGTAGAGGTAACACACTCCATAATCCATTCACAAAACCTCTGAGGAAAATTCAAGCCTTCCAGTTCCTCTTTAAGAAAACACCATTCCACTGAATCATAAGCTTTCTGCATATCAATCTTCATCAAGCATCTAGGAGATATATTATTTCTATTATAGCATCTAATCAAGTCTTGACTAATCAGAATATTGTCCACCACTGACCTCCCTTTGGTAAAAACACCTTGATTCTCATTCACTAAGTAAGGAAGCACATCAACAATCCTCTTAGAGAGCATTTTTTAGATGCATTTGTAAATTGTGTTACAACATGCAATGGGCCTGAATTCATTAGCCTTAGTTGGATTTTCCACTTTAGGAATAAGGCATAACAGAGTACTATTAAGTTGTTTCAATAACCTCCCATGAGTGAAGAACTCTAACACAGCTTTAGTAAGGTCCTGTCCAATTATATTCCAAGCACCTTTGAAGAATCCACTACCAAACTCATCTGGACCTGGGCTCTTGGTAAAACATATACTGAAAAAAGCCTCATTCACCTCCTTTTGATCAAATGGCTTAGTCAACCCCATTTGTTGCTCCAAATTCAAACTAGGCCCCTGAGCAAACACTCTTTCTTCAGCATGTTGTGTGTTCTTATGTGTTCCCAACTGATCAGAATAGTATTGCACAAAGTGTGCTGCCACTGCATCATATTCTGTAATCCATCTTCCTCCATCCTGAATCTGAGTCACTCTATTTTTGTACTGGTTTTTCTTAATCACCAAATGAAAATATTTGGAATTAAGATCCCCCAATCTGAGCCATGATATCTTTGCCTTCTGCTGGAGATATTGTTCCCTTGCTAAATTCTTATTCCTGCATATTTCTAGTTGCTTTTTAACTTCCAGCTGCAATTGACCATTTTCAGGATTCATATTCAATCTCTATTGCATTTCGGAAAGATGCACACTAGCACATTCTGCCTGTTTTTCTATGTCAGCAAAGCATTCTCTATTTAGCTTCTTCAGTTCAGGTTTAAGCCATTTCAACTTCTTGACAATAGAATACATTGCATTCCTTTCCACTGGTTGATTCCAAACTTGCTCTACCACCTTCAAAAATTCTTTTGAAGCATACCACATGTTGTAAAATTTGAAAGGTTTAGGCCTGTTCAAATCCTGAGATATCATCCTAATCACTATAGGGTTGTGATCAGATAATCCCTCAGGGAGAAATGTAGCCTCAGCATCTGGATATACCACACCATTCAATATTAACAAAAGCTCTGTCAATTCTAAAAAACACATGGCTGTTATTCCATGTGTAATAGCATCCACTCCATCTTATTTCCTCCAACTCACAAGTCTCCACACAATCCTTATACTCAATCATCTCATTAATCGAAATTGAATTCCCACCAATTCTATCTCTCTCATTAAGCACACAATTAAAATCCCCTTGAACCAACCAAGGCCCCTGAATATTCTGCTTAATTCTCCTTATATCATCCCATAATTGCGCTTTATTTGCAGCTACATTGAATGCATAAACAAAAGTAATTTGAAACTTTTTTCCTGTATTCCTCTGCTTAACATTGATATGTATAAGCTGAGCAGTCGTATGAACCACCTACACCTCATAACTATCATGCTTCCACATTACCCATATTCTACCTCTAGGATTTTCCTCTATATTAGTTTTAACTCCCCACCCCTGACATATATTGTTAGAAACCTTATCAATATTTTCCCTCTTTATTTTATGTTCAAGTATACCCATTATACCTATTTTATACTTACTACAGAGGTTCTGAACATCCCTCTGTCTATTGGCAGTGTTCAGTCCCCTCACATTCCAACATGCTAGATTGTGCATCATCTTATATTATGTGTATAATTTCAGCTTGCCTATGTTCCTTATCCTGCATTGTGGCTCCTAAAGTTGAGGGTGTGTCCTCCTTTGCAAAGTTCTCCTTCCTGCCTTGGTCACAACTTGCCATGGTGCTTCTGTGGTCTTTTCTTCATTGTTGCCTTCTTGTTGGCCCCTATTTACATGTGTTTCCCTTAGCCCTTCTTCATTACCCTGTTGCACCTTATCTTGAGGTAGAACTTTAGGTCTCCACACTAAGGTGCTCTTCCTCTTTCTGCAGTCTGTGTCTCCATGACCATAGCCTTGACAATAAGTGCACTGGATAGGTTTCCATTCATAGCTCACAGTCTGTTCAATCACACGGCCCTTCTCATTCTGAAAGAACACTTTATCTGGCATATTTTTCAAATCTACATCCACAAGAACCCTGGCAAAGTGTACTCGTTCCGTTTCCATAGTCATCTTATCAGGAATTATAGTTGTTCAATAAGACTAACTATCTTACTCAAAGCTGCACTACTCCAGTATTTGAGATCAAGTGATTCAAGCCTAACCCAAACTGGAACACTCTCCACTACTTTCTTACTGTAATCTATATTTTCACTCCAGGGACTAACAATCAATGGTTTCCAATCAAAGTGAAAAATCCCCATTTCTAAAGCAGCATCTCTATCCCCACTATTATGAAATTTCGCCAAATAATACCCATTAGCCATTTGGAGAACTTTTTCAATGTTGAATTTGCCCCAAATACGCCTAATATACCCATTCATTACCTGATATGGCGGATTCGCTCCAAGTACATAACATACCAAATGAAAAATAATTTTTCTTGTATTTTCTTTTCCTTTCGCTGGCAATTTTTTTGAACCAAATAGAGCATCAATAACCAAACTAGGAAATGATTCTTATCAAGAAACAAAACTAGGGAAAATGATCTTTCTCGTATTTTCTATTCCTTTCCTTAGCAATATTTTTGAACCAAACAAAGTGTTAAGCATCATGAAACGAAAAGGTTTTACAAGCCCAAGTTATACGCTTTAACCCAAGACAAAGCATTAACATGATCTATCTGACCC
This sequence comes from Buddleja alternifolia, assembly GCA_019426215.1. Taxonomy (NCBI): domain Eukaryota; kingdom Viridiplantae; phylum Streptophyta; class Magnoliopsida; order Lamiales; family Scrophulariaceae; genus Buddleja; species Buddleja alternifolia. Next base: position 65,080 of record CM033400.1, on the reverse strand, counting down.
AACATGCAGTATTAACGAACTTCAAGTAAAAGATAGCTTTCTTTTCTTGTTGTCTTCCACCAAAAAAGGTTAATATGCACCCTCCCCAAGATAAATCCGTAATTCAAGGTGCATTTCCATCCAGAGGACGCTAGTTTGGATGTAGTAGGTCATCAAGCAGATTGCCAAAAGGAGAATTCAAGCAACATCATGGAAACACCCTGCTTTCAGCCCTCATTTTACTATTTTCCTTTTTTATTGCAGATACATATGATAACCAAACTCTTAGGCAACGCTAGTTTCATGGATTCAGATTAGGATAAGGAAATGAGAAATTTTATTCTCGTTTCGATTGATAGTAGTTTTGTGCTTTGACATTTTGATGGTAGTTTTGTGCTTTGACATTTTGATGGAGTCCAACGACCAACAAACCAACTATACCATAACTCCTCTTTTTTTTTTTTTTTAGGTGAATAAATTATAGAGAAAATTACACACAGACCCCCTCACTTATTGTGTAACTATCAAAACTTTCCCTCACCTATTAAAAATTACCAATATAACTTTGCTATTTCCTGGAAAAAAACATCTAGTTATCACATTTCATAGCACAGTGGCCAGTGCAATCACAACACATCATGCAGCAAAAACTTGAATTGAAAATAGATAATTGTAACAAACAAAATAGGTTCTACACTCTCCATCAAGAATAAGCAAGAATCCAACCATCAAAATCTCATACCGAAATGTAGTACTTCTTTTGATTATATAAATGTAACTCTAGAAACAGAGCAGCTTTTTAGGCCTCTGTTATGGGAAACTCAAAGACTACATCTTTCCCCGAAAGCTTCCTGTAGACTCCAGCAAAGGTTTCCAGCTTATTCTCCGTATCGTTCTTTGCTTTGGGATCCAAGAAAACCTGCAACCAGCAAGGCAACAACATTTCAAAATAACACCACAAGAAGAAAAATTGAACATCAACCAAAAGAGACAAGAATTCACCTTCATAATCTTTGATCCGTCCAGCCTGTATCTTATTCTTTTGCCAACAATCTCAGCAGGATAAACTATATCCTCAAGCATGGCTTCATGCACAGAAGTAAGAGTACGAGATCGAGGTCTTTGGGCAGCTGAACCCTTCTTTGGTGGGCGCACTATCCTTCTGGTTGCAAGGACAACCACTTCCTGCATATACAGAGATTAAAATAAACTGGTAAGAAACTAAAACCAAGGGAATGAATTCGCGTTTAGCAGGCAACACCAGCATAATTCGAAAGAGTAAAACAGCTTGAGTTTATAAAGTTAAACTTGTATTTTCTGGTAAACACAGTTCTATACTTTTTCAGAGAGACAAAAATAATCAAGGGACTCTATAAATATTTATAGGTCATATAAATACCATACTTCATCAGGTCATACCTTTCCGCTGAACTTCTTCTCGAGCTCTCTGACCAGCCTTGGATGAATCTTTCGAAAAGCTTTCCTCAATCGGTAAGGAACATGGATCACGACCGCCTTCTTGCTTCCAGAAACATCAACTTGCCTGTAGTACATTAAAGTATTGATTACAATCATACTAGGATGCAGAATAAGGAAATCTAAACAGTGCAACACCTACAACGCAGAGTTGATGTATAGGTCCTTCAAGTCGCTCTTAATCTCTTGGTTGGTATTTTCTAAATCAAATAAAGCCTGCAGACACATCAGCATAAACAATTCACGATAAAGTCTACTATCAAAATAGTTGATTATTGACGACAAGTGTAGCAGTAATGACCTGAGCAACATTCTCCTCAAATTCAGTGGGCTCAGCATCCTTGTCCTTGTGAATCTTTTGTAAGGCAGTATACATCTTGAAACTCTGCAATCATAGGTCAATTACCAAAATATGAATTCCAGCCAATGATTCTACTGACAAGTTGAGCACATCGCATCATAGTTCAAATACAAAGCTGGGTAATCATAAGGAACATAGCAGTAGAGGAATCAAGATACTTGCATTCAATCCATTTCCAAGAGAAAAAAATTCATTATCTATAAATATTATGACAAATAGGGGCTGGTTTTTCAAAAATCAGTATCAATCTCATTCCTTAGAGCTGTTTATAAGAAACAACATTTTACTGACTATTATTTTGGTTACAATTGATGTTTATGGTGAATTCGACATTCAATCCAATCAAATTCGTACCGTTTCAGAATTGAACAACTGAACACTTCCAAACATTTTGAGATAAAAGACGGGAAAATAAAAAAATAAAAAAGTTCATTTGCTGCTAAAACTCAGTTATTTATCAACACTGTAAAAACCCAACCCACCAAAAGTCCCTATTCGTTTACCGAAAACGAAATAACTCACAAAATTGAACACAGTTAAGAACCATATACCACACGTAAGAAAGAGAAAATAACATCTTCAGAAGATGAAAACACTAGATACTAAACAACTAAGTGACTAACAACAATACACAGCGGAAACTTGGTCGGAGAACACAGACGCTAAGAAAACAGTTACAACAACTAAAGCTCTAAAAACTGAAAGAAAAATTCTAATAATAAATCTGAAACTAGAAAAGAGCAAGATCGAAAGGTTTATACCTAATAAGTGCTCTGAAATTGTACCTTTGAGTCGAAGAGGAGCAAGACCAAGAAGTGTTAGCTGCTTCAGCACTGCATATGTACTCGGAGGGGAACATAAGAAACCCTAGTTTGGTGCTTATATACATACATGATGAGTTGTCAACTGAACCAGGCCCAGGATGAAAATCTCAGGCCCGTTCCGCCCACTGGCCCAAACCAGGTTACAGTAATGGGCATGGCTAAATCCTAGCTATTTGGGTCTAGGACGCGTTGAAGCGGATCCGGCCCTATTGACACAACCCATTACCTATGATGCACAGACACGGACACGGATATTGCACCACACGGGACACGTCAAGTCTTAAAAAATTAGAATACGGACACGGCTCAGACATGTTAAGTTTATATATATATATATATACACACACATAGGGTCAAGATCGAATACATACTCTCTTTTAGATAAGATATAAGACCCAATATACACCATTGGATCAATTAAATCCAATAGTCCAAAAAATAAAGAATAAACAGGCGGTAAAAATTGAAAAATAAAGATTAAGGGTATAATAGACAAAATGACAAGATTATACAACATCCACTTACCCAATATAACAGAAAATCCCTTACAATCTCTCCAAATCTGATACCCACGAAAATCTTCACTTCAATCTCTCAATCTCAGACCACGATTAACGCAATCAATTTATAGAATCGTATTAGCCTCCGATTTCGGTCGATTATCACAAAAAAATTTCTGAAATTCTGAAAATTTTTGGAAAATCGAGATTGAAAAAACCAAAATCTGAAATATTGAACTTCTGGAATTTGCAAGAGTCGCTGCTCGAAGACGACCGGAAATTAGCTTGGGAAGACTACCGGAAAATAGCCATGAATATGACAGATTTTCGTGAACTGAAAATTCGATCGCGAAATATCAATCTCCTCTTACTGTATATTTGTTTATTAGCTATTGTATAATGTATTAATTAGCTATTGTATTCACTGTATAATGGGTTATATGATTCTGTATATTGTCTTATATTTTACTGTATATTGTGTTATAATATGCTGTATAATGGTTTATAAGATTGTAATTGTATGACGAATAAACACACACTGCATAATGGTTTGTATGATACTGTATAGTATGTTATAACATACTGTATAATGGTTTGAAAATCACTAATTGTATATCATTAATCACACACTGTATATCACCGTTGTATTTACTGTATAATGGTTTATAAGCTACTGTATAATAATTTATAACCTACTGTATGATAGTTTAAAAAATCACTAATTGTGGTGTCACTAAAATACCACACTGTATATCACCATTCATGTACTGTATTTTGCTTTAAAAAATAATAAAAAGATATATATTTTAAATTTTCGAAAGGCAAAAATTGTTTTTGGAATTTGGCCTCAAGCTCTACATCAATCTCAAAGGAAACGTTGTTTTAAAAACAACTCAGATACTTATCATAAGTATGCTGAGCACCACCCTCTCGGGCCGAAATTCCATCGTTTTAATAGGTTTTTTCTCGTTTTTATGTTTTTAGTCGGATTTTTATTTTTATTTTTATTTATTTCCATTATTTCCAAACTTTACCTTGTTTGTATTTACTGTATATTTGTTTATTAACTATAATATAATGGATTAATTAGCTATTGTATTCACTGTATAATGACTTATATAATACTGTATATTGATTAATATAATACTGTATACTGTGTTATAATATACCGTATAATGATTTACAAGATTGTAACTGTATAGTTATAAACACACACTATTTCTGCCATCAAAACGTAATCAAACGCTATTGTAATGAATGAATATATACTCAATTGAAGACGATGTTGTCTTGTTTAGGAATATCTCTTGAATTGATGTTGAAAAATCGCTAATTTTGATTGAAATTGCCGATGATGCGTCGATTAAATAAGACTTGAATACTATCTCAAATCGCCGAGGATGAAACGAATATATATATGATATCTGATACCAGCTGAGAAAGACGATGTTGATTTCATAAGAACTTCCAAGAATATGAATCTGATAATTTCTGTATTTGTTCGAGCAATCCTTTCTTCTGAAATTGGATTTATTAATTAAAATGGGAAGATGATTCTGTTACCCTAATATATGAGATTTGATTTTGATTTGCATGTTAATTGCATGAGTTTGTTATGACTATTGTCTAAAATGCCTTTTTCATCATTAAATTAAATATTATATCAGAAAACATGGGCATAATTATGGACCTTGGGATCAATTGATTTAAATGGCCTAGATTGAGTCTTATATCTTATCTAACTCATAGGGATGTATTGATCCATACCCTATATACACATATATATATATATATATATATTATTTTCAATTTATAGGAAAAAGTAAATAATTTAAAAACAACCTACACAGCTAAATCTTCCAACATTAACAAGGAACTGAAAGCAAACTAATTGTTTGAGCTAACTCATTTGTTGTTGGCCCATTCAAGATATTTAAATAATAAAGCCCAAGCCCTAACAATTACACCCTTAGGCTGTGTTTTAAATAATAAAAAATCTCACGCTAAAATTCCTTTGGGCCAACAAAACAACATGTTTCATTCCACTCTCACAAATCTATGGAAACAAGTCAAACATTTTTTATTATTGTTTGTTTGCATACATCTGGGTCCCACACCGGATATATACAAGAATTTTCCCAAATTTGCCGCTAGAGCTTTCTCATTTCTTTGCTCTTTTATTGTCTACCACAGTACCACCAAGTCATTCACCATTAATTCACCTCCAACAGATGATAAACTCTACTTAATTCTCCACAATTTACAGCAGACTTTTGAGTACAAGATTAAACTCTGTTTATTGTTTGCCTTATCCTCAATCTCCAAATCCAGATTGGAGTTGCCTTGGCTTCCATCGACGGGTTACATGAAACCGCGTGTCGAACCAGTGGATTGATGGAAATTCCGCGTAGAACACGCGTGTCCTATTTTATTTTATATATTCTATTTCTGGACACGCCAAAGCAGTGTCCGACACATTTTGAGTCCTTGTCGGGCGCGTGTCCGCGTCCGACATGTGTTGGACACTGCACGGGGCAAAATTTAGGTGTGTCCGTGCATTCTACCCATTACGGATGTGAAAGCCCAAGATAACAATGACTTCTACTCTGGACACTGTCAATGTGTGCATTTCAAGGTCTCAAATTAAGGGCTTAAAAAGTCTTAAGGTTTGTTAGCCTAATCGTATCTGCTTCAACTTTCATATGGGAGTGTCTGGGTTCAATCATAGATTGTCACAAATTGTTACTTTCTTTCCTTAATTGGAGTCTTATAGGGTCTGTGTGGCCCATGTTTAAAAAACTATATGTCCATGTTTGTCGGGTTAGGAGATCCCCTTTGTCTAGAATTAAAAAAATAAATTCACCTTTTAAAAATAAAAAGTAAGAGCTTAAAGCTTGTTTGCAAAAACTTGTATTTTTAAAGAAGTGTTGAATTTTATAAAAAGTTGTATTTTTAAAGAAGTGTTGGCTCAACCGGTTAGATCGAGACCCGGTCACAAGTCTGCTCTAGGTGTTACACAAAAACAGCCAGTAATAAAACCGCAATGAATCGGCGGAAAACCGATTAAACCGCCGACCCGTCTGGACTTGGCCTTAAATTAGGTCCCTAGAGCCAAACTTCAATCACCACACACACAGTATTGACTTTAGGACATGGTTATAGCGGGTTAGCACATTATCTGGCCATGCACACTGATCCTGATTCTCATGAGGTCTCTAGGGTTAGCCCAAACCCATAGCCCCTGCTATCAAGGCGACTCTCACTTAGGTGAATCCTCCAAGGGTACGTGTGACCTCTACCCTGCAAATTCTCATCTTGGTCTCATTATCAAAACCCAACCTAACATCACACTTTTTTGTTTAATAGCACATCACCTTAGGGATGGGAAGGAGGCATCTCTTTAGATACTCTCCTCAAATAATGTGCTTAATATTTGAGTCACGTGTTGCGTGTTATTCTTACCCATTGAACCTCCATCATGGGATCGCCAATCACAGAGGTTGTGTTACTCCCGGGGTGACTCCCTTACGGGTTTTGCCCATCCCCCTCGATGATGAGGATATAGCCTTTTTTCAGGCTAGTCCTCGAGGCAATTCTATCTCATGGAATAAAATATTGTTATGCCTCTATTCCATCTCATGGAATAAATTCTTATTAGGCCTTAATTTTCCATCTCATGGAATAAATTATTATATGCCCCTTAGGCAATTTTCCATCACATGGAATATTATGTTCTCTTCTCTTATGGTTCATCTTCTTGTATATTCTCGTTTCATATGCAACAACCCGCATTTCAAAAGTGAACTTCACAAGAAATAATATCTTAATATATAAGCTGTTAGCTTTGAAATATCTCTAAGTCTCTTGGACCATCAACTTATTTTTTGTGTCAATTTCAGGTGTGCTTATCTTTGGCGCTTTATACTCACATAAAACATTTATCAAATATTATTTTCATATTGAATAAGTTCAATAGAAGCCCCCACATTTCTCTGTATTTGGAAAACTCTAGAAATTTCACTACAATCGATTTCACTTATGTAAAGCAATTTTGAGATACATTCATCTTTGATATGAGAGTTAATATAAGGTTTTAGAAATTCTAACACTGTCGCAACATTTTTCAAATTTCATCAGAAATATTAGTGACTAGCAGAAATTAAATATTTGCATAGATATACCTTGTAACCTCAATTGTACGTTACACAAGAATCACATATTATATTACAAATGTCATTAACTTAACACAGAGCAATAAATGACAAAGTTCAAAATCAAAGTTGAAACAATTTGTATTCAATATAATACACACGTATCATTTTAGTATCATTTGTAATGTCGAAATATAATATCCTCATCTAGAGATAATTAGCTCCAAGCAAAAACATTTTAGTAAATTTATTTACCAAGAACTATCATTAATATAAATTTATAGCAATCAATATTGTCGTTAGAGACATGGATGCTATTGGTGATGATATTTAGACGTTGATGAATAATTGATTTCTTCATTTTCATTTCTTCATTTTCATGCAACCACTACCACCAGTTAAATAGTGAATGACACTTTCATGCATTGACTACACGTAATGACATAAATATGCACTAATTAGTAATTCTTTTCAATGATTCCCAATAGCATTACAACTAGCCGTTGATCTAGCGACCAAATACCTTGTATTGTTTCACTTTTGTAACTTATAATTTATAATCATATTTGGACATTGACAAGATTTTATATGAATTATCATGATATAGTATTTGTAACTCCCAACTGTTACATTATTTAACTCCTGATTACAACAATTAAAATTTACATAACTCTCTAATATTTCATCAAGGAGAACGTATTTGTTATATATTATTCTATCTTTTGTATTTCTTTAATTTATTGTCCCAATTGTTATTATTATTGAACATTAGTACCTAAGATACCTTGAATTCTTCTCCATATAACTCAAATATATTGACAAAACTCAAAACATAGATAATACTGTAGAAGAAAACGTACCTTTCTAATTTGGTAAAATTCAAACTAGCATCAAGAAATTTTGTACTATTCACGTGGTAGAACCTTGGATCACTTGGATCATTCATGCATAAACTTTAAATCTACCTTGAACAACAGCAGGCATACGTTGTCACTGTACAATTTCAATAGTCACTTTCGAATCTGAAATCAATGTGAGATTTCTTTTATCTAGTTAAAGGGCTGCCACACTTTCAAAATAAATTGATTTGCAAACATAATTAGAATTCTCATAGTGCGGAATCATTTCATCAAACTTTCACTTATCCATATGGTTCATGTTAACTATGAAATTTTCGTAAAGCCACACCCCTCAAAACATATGAATCTTTAAAGTCAATTATTTTAATAGGATCAACTTCTACAGTTATGGTACCAAGCCAATCGCCTACGTTTGTATCCTGTCACCCCAAACATATGAATCTTTACAGTCAATTATTTTAATTTTCCTTAACATTCTAACTTCGCTCAGTAAAATTTGTAAACATTTATCAAGATTCCAATCACATAGAAGACAATCAGTTACTACAAAGTGCTGTTGGAATTGTTAGGGATGTGCCCTAAAATCCAATTATTTAATGTGTTTATTATAAATAAATAAATTATATATTATAAGTTATGAGTATTATTAAATGTCCTATGAGATAGACATAGTCCATAATTACATATGAGAATCCAAATGGAACTGATGTTCCATGAAAGACTTAGATTACGTATATCATATGTTATTATAAATGGGTTGTAGTCGGTGATAAGAATGAACATCTTATCTGCTAAAGACTATAATATGCTATATTTGATGATTTATCTTAATCATGGGAATAGGGATTCCTTATATAGTATATTCGTGTGAATCAATGAGATTGAAACACTGAACCTGACCAATCAAATTATTTATTTTGACTACTATCGAAAATAAATAATTTGAAATCATAACTCTTAATCCTATGATTGTCGTGGACTAATGCATCTAGTGTACATTGCTTTGATGTATTCAGAAGTGAGGTTTTCGATGACCGATATACTTTATACATTGGGCAATGACATAAAAAGGTGATTGGAAATGACATTCATATAGAATCTTTAATCTCCATGAGAGATAAGATATATCCCCTATAATGGATTCGCAATGTTCAACTTTTCTAAAACCTTAACCAAAGTATTTCGAGTGAAATGTCACTGAAATTATATGAAAAATAGTTTTTCGTTTAGAAAGTTGATAAGAAGCAAATTGAGCATTATAGGATAAGATGTGAAAAATAAAATGATAGTACGTAGTCTTAATTTTATTTCTTCACGGATATTTCAATAGAGTTAATGAAATATTTCTTTACGAAAGAATGAGAACTCAAGAATAAATTGAAGTTAATTTTAGAGTGCAACAATATTTATTTAGTGGAATTAAATATTGTTAAGTGGTATTAAATGTTATCATGTGATGATAATTTGATTTAATCTACTTGGAGCTAAAATTAATTTTCCCTAAGGTCCCTTCGCAAACCTCAAATTGAAACTCAACAAAATAAATACTAAAGAATCCATTAGATAGATAAGTTTGAACTTAGATGAAAAATATGTGGGAAATATCTTTGGAAGATATTTTAAATTTTAAGTACATAAAAATAAAAATAAAAGGGGCGCGTGCGCTGCACACGCGCGTGAGTGTCATGCGCGAGTGAGCATCACGCGCGCATGCGCCAGCAGATGCAATGCCTGCTGGCGCGTGTGCCACACGTGCCCAGCTGGCAACACCTAGAGTTTTCTTTTTTTCCCTCTTTTCTACTCCTTGTTTTTCCACCTCTTTGTTTTGGATCCCCCATAGATTGTTTAAGAAACTTTCATCCATTTTGGTCACTATATAAAGGGTCTTAATGTAATAGTTCAAAAACAACGAAAGCAAGTAGTTCTCGATTAATTTTACTAGAACAACCTAGCTTTCAAGAAAATAAAATTCCTTTTGTTTTAGTAGTATTTCTTTTTTTTTTGGAGCCCACATTCCCCGAGTTTGTTGAGGCATTGCGAAGAAGGTTTTGCGGTAAAGCGAACTCCGATTCCTCAAGAAGAAGGACTATTTTCGATTGAGGTGATTTCTACCGGCGAGTTCTAATCTTCGGAGTAAGGTATGTTCCCTTGTTTATTTATTATTACTTTTATAGTGATGCAATTAATTATTTTTAATTAAAGTGTTTAATTAAGTAGTGTTAGGAATTTCATATTAGATGTTTTGATGATGACAATTAGGACTTCCTGTTAGACCCCGAAAAGTGTAAAAGCTTTCATAGAATATTATGTATAAGTACCTGAAAGCTTATTTATCTTAGGCTTATAGTATTTATCTTTGTAGAATTCTTTAGACTAAGTATGTGACACTAAAACACTTAGGAAAATTCTGGGTGAGTCTACCAGGTGATGAAGGTGAAGATCAAGCGTCTGAAGCTACAATGGATAAAGATATCTTTAAGCGTCCGTCAAACGCTTTAGGGATTATCCTAGTGCTCAAACTACGAATGGATAACTCAGGCCGAATACTCAACATAAAGTGAAATGACGGAATTCTCAGTGAGACCATCAAGACAAGATTGAAGAGTAAGCGTCTGAAATAAAGAAAAGTCAGGATCAGTCCAAGCGTCTGTCCAATACACGAGAATAACTATTCTCTTCAGCAAGCGTCCAAAAAGGTTAAATCAACACAACCTACAAAGAACGTAACCTGAAAAATTCAAACCCAAAACCATCCAAAGACTTAAAAATGTATGAATCAAACGGACGAATTATTTCCAACGGAAATAAGACAAGATGCATTAAAAGTCGGATAAGTGCTATTAAAATATAAGCACTATAACTTATGGGCAAGACATATCTTTGACCTAGACTGTCAGATTTATGAAACCAAGACCATGCCTAACTAATTAAATATACCCAAAGTTAGAAATGTCTGAACTCAAGGAATGTTTGGGGAAACGAGACTCCAACCGTGTCAAACGGACAAAAACCACCAATACCTTATAAATAGCTCTTTCAACAAAACAAGAAAAAGGACACACAAAAAAAATTACCTACTTTGTTGAAAGGAAAGCTTACTAAAAATCATAGCCAAATATCCATATAAGCTTTTCACAAATATTCCAGAGACAATCACCCATATCTCAAATCTCATTTTAAGAAGAACCTATACTACCATTGAGATATCCTCAAGTTGTTTGAACTTTCCAAAAACAAACAAACCCGTGACCAAAACCATCAACACCTTTCATCTGAGTGAGAAAGCTGGTTGACTTGCAAGCAATTTTTTTGTGTAAAAGAAGCTTGTTGAAGTTGATCTCTATTGGAGCTGAAATCTGTGTGACCAAGGAGTTTCGAGATCAAGAGTAACTTGCACCATTTCTGAGTGAAAGAAGCAAGGGGATAGAAGATCTTTAGTGGAGCTGAAATCTGTGTGACCAAGGAGTTCCAAGATCATATCCAATCTCCCTCTATCTTGTAGAAGTCTCTGTGTGACTCTTCGATAATCATCATAGTGGAAAAACCTCCCTGATAAAAGGAGAAGAAGGACGTAGCTGGGATTACATCACCCAGTGAACCTTACAAATATCTTGTGTCATTTACCTCTTTAAGCATTCATTGTTTTACTGCTTTACTATTCATACTGCATACATTCTGATAAAGTCTTAAAACAACTAAGCGACTACTTTCGATTAATTAACCGAACGCTAAGCTATAAAATACTTCCGCTGTGCTAACTCTGATTTAGTGACTAAACTCTGCCCTACTTTGGTAAGCGTTGAAATCACCGAGTCTAAGTTAACGTTTCTCAAGCGCCACATCCAGCGCTTAAAATTGTCAAGCGTTCAAATAACTTCAAAGTGATACGAACTTTTAAGAAGTCGGATAAGACTTCAGGGTCTATTCAACCCCCCCCCCTTCTAGACCCTTTCGTATACCACTTGGGACCAACAAGTGGTATCAGAGCGGTTGAAGTTGAAACCTAAGCGTTTCCAAGCGTAACTGCTTGTTCAGATCCATTTTTTTTATATAGTCGCTTTAAAATTACTTTAAATTCTTCATGGCATTCTCTAAAGTTCCCAAGTTGACCGAGTCAAATTATGACTCTTGGAAGGTCAAAGCGTTTACTTATTTGTGTTCATGTGATGATGAAATGTGTGATATCATTTCAGATGGGCCAATCAAAATATACAAAGTTATCACCAGAGCGCCCGAAGCCACAGGAGAAACACCTGACGGTTATGTGGAGAAGCCCAAACAAGAATGGTCCACCCATGAGCGTCGACGAGCCAATCTAGACAATGTCGGTCGGAATGCATTATACACAGCCATTGGTGACAATGACAACTTATTCAACAAAGTCAAATCATGCAATACAACTAAAGAAATTTGGGATAAGTTGGCTACTATTTGTGATGGCTCAGCACAAATAAAGGAAAACAAATTATCAATTGCCAAAGAAAAATTCAACGGCTTCAAGATGCTACCTAATGAGACGCTAGAGCAATTAGACATGAGGTTTACAGCCCTTGTCACTGAACTAACATCTCTGGGTATGGAGCTACAAAATCGAGAAACAGTGGTCAAAATCTTTAGAAGTCTTCCAAGCAGATTCCTGATGAAAACAACTGCAATGAGAGAATCAAACAATCTGGACAGCCTAACTCCAGAAGATGCTTTTTCAGAACTCAAAGCATTTGAGTTTGAGCTGAATTCGGCCAGTGATGCAGTAAGTAATCCAGTGATCGAATCTGGAGCGCTAATGGCATTGACACGCTAAAAGCTAACGTGCTATAATAGCAAGTGCACTAGTCGTGTGTAGTAATAAAAGTGGACAAGAAGTCCGGATTGTCGAACCACAAGGACTTGAATTCTAGTTTAAGATTTTATAACAACAAAGATCAAAACAATAAAGGTAAAATGAGTGTGAAATGCGTAAGATAAGAACAAGGTTGAACAAATGATTTAAAACAAAATAGAAAGGGAGACTAAGGCACATGCTAGGTTCAAATTGATCAATTATACTTATAAAGATTCTCGTTGAAGGATTACGCTTATATTGTTATGGTGAGAACTCCGAGGGTAGAGAATAACCGATGTCTCGCGTATAAACTCCTATGCTTAGATCGTGATTTCCCAAATATTCCTATCCGGAAATCTAACCACCAAACATGCATTAACGTACTAGAGTTCACTCGATTTGAATCGAACAACTTCACCCGGGAATCTTTACCTATGTCTAGGGCAATTCCTCATTAGTTACGGGTCATGATGTGAATTTCTTGCACCCTAAGTCAATTTTCTCCCGAAATATTAACCTAGGCATAAGATTCTAACATATAGTGATCAAGTATATACAAGATAGGCAAAAACACAAATTCACATCACATAACAATATAAGAACAACCTCAACAATCATCTATTATAAGCATATATCACAATTTGGCCTTACATGGCCCTAGTCTTATGAATTTAGTTCATGATAGATATTATGAAAAACAATAATGAATAAATACACATGTTCATAGACATGAATGAAATGAAAAGGCTATAAAAACTCCCTCTAATGTGATAGATGATGGCCCCTTGATTGGAGCTTCAATTCCTAGCTTTCTCCTCTTAGAATGATGAAGAATGGTGATGAATGAAGCTTGAGGACTGATTCCTCCTCCTCCTCTCCTCTAAGGATCTGAAATTGATAGTGAATGATGAAGAGTATGGGTTCCCCCTCCTTTTATAGCCAAAATTCCACTAAAGTATGCATTAAGAATTCCCATTAAAGTTCCCCAATGAGAATTCCACCTAAGGTGATGCTTAAAGTTTGGCTTTTAAGATTCCAACCAGCTAAAAAAAGCTGAACTTTCGGCCATTAAGAATTCCACCAAGCATAACCATGTGAAAACTTCAACAAAACACATGCATGCTGCCATTTTCTTGCTTTCCAGTGCAGTCTTAGTATGTTCCTCATAAAATTCTCCACAGATCTCCAAATTGGATGATTCAAGTCCCCATGTTCAGATAAAACATAGATCTACAACTTTCCAGAAGGACATTTTGTCCAATTCAGTCTCTAAGTATACCTAAATTACGTTTCAATATGGAGGATGTTTCTGATTTGGCACCCATAAAGTAAATCTACCAAGAAACACACTTATGACAACCCCTCAACACATGTGCTGAATTATGGCCAAAAGTGATTCTTACCCATCATATAATGCTGGAATTTAGGCTAAAAAGGAGTAACATTCGGACTATCCATGCCTAGGCATGACTAGGAAGGCGTTGGGGCGTATCCTGGCACATGTACTTCTCTGTTCGGCGCAGCAATCGTATTTCCTTCACAATTATCTCTATAGACCTCTGATTTGGATGTTTCAAGTTCCCATTAGAAGCTAAGACATACATCTAAAACTTTGTAGAAGGAAACTTTGTCTAAGTCGGTCTCGAAATGTACGGAATTATCGCTCGAATGTGGTAGGAGATGCACAAACCGCCTAGGTGTTGAAAAACATGCTTGAACTTGTTTTGTACATCGTTTTTCTTCCCTTTTCTTGATGTATTCTCATTTATTACCTGTATTCACTTAACACACCTATTAAATGCAAATGTGACATGATTTAAGCAACAAGTGAATCCAAATCATAAGAATTACGGTCTTAAAAACACGTAAAAACACCTCTTATCAGGCATCAATCAAAGGAAAACCTATCAAAGAAAAAGGTTCGGATATAAGTGAGGAAGAAGAACTGGCGCTTCTAAATAGATTCAGGAAATTCCTGAAATATGAAAAGAAGGGAAACAGTCCTAAGCACCCAGGACAAAGTTCATATCAAGCGCTTCCTCAAATACAACCGCAATATCAAGCGCCTCACTATCCTGCGTCCTCCTCCCTAGCGCCAATTCAATATCAAAGTCCTTCTCAGCAAGATCTCTCAGCGCCTGCAGCGTTAAACCAACGATCCACAAGATTAACAAACGAACAAAAGATGAAGACCAATCTTTGTTACAACTGCAGGAGACCAGGGCATTTCCAAGTTAATTGCCCATATCCAAATGTGTCTAAACCTACAAAGCAAGATCACACGGATAGAAACCAATTCAGGAGCAACCTGAGACAACAAGGCTTGCTAGCAGAATCAGAACCTCTCTATACGCCTGAAGAGGACTTGGAATCATCAGATGAAAGCAGCGATGATGAACCATCAAAGGACTCAGCATTCATTTGTCTCATGGCAAGAGAAAAAGAAGCATGTAACGACGTACCATCTGAGGTAACCACTGATCTGTATCATCCTCTCTCTTATGATGAATTACTTGACAAAGTAAAGGAATATTATACAGATTGTCAAGATGCCACCCAATTATTCCAAAATCACCATCGTATTATTTCAGCACTCAGAAGTGATAACTTAACGCTCAAAGCAGAGTTGCAAATTCAGCAACAGTGCATTGAGAAAAACCAATGACTCGAGAGTGAAATTACTCAGCTAAAAGGTGATCTTGATATAATAGTCAAAAGAGAAGCTGAAATGGTCGCTAAACTTGCCAAATCAGAGCAGCTTATCTCTTCATTATCAAAAGCGTCTAGAACGCTAGATAATGTGACTAAAGTAACCAGGGCATTTGGTGCAAAGACCGGTCTAGGTTTTGATGAATTTAGTTATAAAGCCAAAGCGTCCAATGTTACAACAATCAACAAAGGAAAAGGTGTAATCTTTGTTGAAGAAAGTTCGATCAGACAAACGCTGAATGAATCAACAAATACTGGTACAAAAGCTAATGATAAAGTCAACACTGACTCAGGCAAAGGAAAGACCAAAGCGAATGTCTCACAAAAGAAAATATATCCAAACACTCAAAAAGCTAAGGAGATATTTTCTGCCAGTGAATCAAACGTTAAGCGTCCCGCACCAAAAGTGCATCCTAAGCCAGTACCAAACAGAATCAAACGTCTATATCCAAAACAATCCAGTTCATATTATCAACACTATGATAATTGTGACTACGATTATGATTATTACTATAATCAAGGATATTTCTATACATCTAGAAAAAGTATGCAACTCAAAACGAAACCCAAGAAGGCCAATCTTTCTCCCATAGTGAAGACAAGGCAAATATGGGTTCCGAAAAATCTAATTCACGTCACTAACAAAGAAGGACCCAAAACAAAGTGGGTACCTAAAGGAAATTAGATCTGCCCTTTTGAATGCAGGTACCTAGAGCCAACACCGACGCTTCAGTATGGTACATAGATAGTGGATCATCGAGACACATGACTGGATCAAAGGATCTCTTGATCAACTATCGTGCAACCAATGGTCCTCAAGTTATATTCGGTGATAATTCTAAAGGTAAAACTAAAGGTATAGGTATCATGCATAGGGGGAACATCATGATCAATGATGTATACTATGTTGAGGGTCTTAAACATAATCTCCTAAGCATAAGTCAATTCTGTGATAAAGGCTTTGAAATTAAATTTTCTAGTGACTTGTGCGAGATAATCGATGTTAAGACAGGATCTACTAAATTAAAAGGAAGAAGAACAAACAATGTATACTTAGTAGATTGGGATTCAACATTAGATAACAACCCTACATGTTTCGTAGCTAAGAATCAAAACGAATTAGGTTGGTTATGGCACAGAAAAATGAATCACCTCAATTTCAAAACAATCTCTCAAATAATATCTCTAAATCTCGTAGAGGGATTACCTAAAGGTTCCTTTAATAAAGATCGCTTATGTGATGCCTGTCAAATGGGTAAACAAGTTAAATCATCTTTTAAGAAGAAGCTTCATCTATCGACCTCTCGAATACTTGAATTACAACATTTAGATTTGTTTGGTCCTATTCAAATCATGAGCGTTAGTGGTAAAAAGCATTCACTAGTAATAGTTGATGATTTTTCACGCTATACATGGGTAGAATTTCTAGCATCTAAAGATGAAACTAGTGCCAAGCTCACCTCTCTAATTCGTCAACTACAGAACTCAAAAGATCTAAAAGTAACAAGAATTAGAAGTGATAGAGGAACTGAATTTACTAACCATATTGTTGAGAAATTTTGTAAAGACTTTGGAATACTTCATGAGTATTCAGCACCTAGAACACCTCAACAAAATGGAGTTGCTGAACGACGGAACAGAACGCTTAAAGAAGCCGCTAAGACTATGTTAGCCGAGTCTAAGCTGCCTCAAAGGTTGTGGGCCGAAGCTATCAACACTGCTTGCTACACTCAGAACCGGTGTATGATCAACAAGCAACATGGAAAGACTCCATATGAGTTATGGAAGGGACGTAAGCCGAATGTTTCATACTTTCATGTATTTGGTTCAAAATGTTTCATTCATAACAATGGTTCCCAAAGCCTAAAGACATTTGATCCTAAAGCAGATGAAGGAATCTTTCTAGGTTACGCCAAAAATGGAAAGAGCTTTCGCATCTTAAATAAGGTCAAATCGAAGGTTGAAGAATCCATTCATGTTGTGTTTGATGATGCTAACCAAGAACCGAGTAAGGTTAATATTAATGATGCAGGAATTGAAGATTTATCTCAACAAGCGTCACAAATCAATCTATGTGATGATAGTGATATTGATGAAGATAATGAAATCATTGTACCTAATCCTAAGACTACTCGCAAAGACATCAACGATGACATTGCAAGAAACGCTGATGATCATGAAGGGAATGTTCATCAAGAGCAAACTCAAACTATAAACACTGAAGCGCCTACGCAAGGAATTGGTCAAGCGCCTGCACAGTTTAATCAAACGTTAGATCAATCTCTTAACTCGTTCCAACCAGACAGAAAATGGCTCAGAGACCATCCACCAGAACTAATTATTGGAGATATTGGAGCACCCGTTAGAACAAGAGCCGCTACAATAAATGAGGCCATGTTTGCAAGCTTCCTATCTCAAATGGAACCAAAGAAAGTGGATGAAGCGCTTAACGATCCAAGTTGGATAGAAGCCATGCAAGAAGAGCTAAACCAATTTGAAAGAAATGAGGTATGGACGCTAGTACCAAGACCAACCCACCAAGGGGTCATTGGAACTAGATGGGTCTATAGAAACAAAATGGATGAGAATGGGATTGTGATTAGAAACAAAGCCAGACTCGTAGCTCAGGGATACTGTCAAGAAGAGGGCATCGACTTTGATGAAACATACGCTCCAGTTGCCCGTCTTGAAGCAATCCGCATGTTTCTAGCGTTTACAGCATTTAACAAATTTACAGTGTATCAAATGGACGTAAAGAGTGCATTTCTAAATGGAAACTCCAAGAAGAAGTATATGTGGAGCAACCACCAGGATTCATCAACAACCATGGGAAAAGCATGGTTTATAAATTGGACAAGGCACTCTATGGTCTTAAACAAACACCACGAGCATGGTATGACACTCTTTCTATCTTCCTTATAGGTAAAGGCTTTTCAAAAGGCAGCGTTGACACAACGTTATTCAAAATTACCCATAATGGAGATATTCTCCTAGTTCAAATTTATGTTGATGATATTATATTTGGATCTACCAATAAGCGTCTATGTGAGAAATTTTCGAAGATGATGCAAGATCAATTTGAAATGAGCATGATGGGTGAATTAACTTTCTTCCTAGGATTACAAGTTAAACAACTCCCTAATGGCATATTCATAAATCAAACTAAATATACTAGAGATATGATCAAGAAATTTGGTATGGAAAATGCATCACCTTCAAAAATTCCAATGAGCCAAACGCTCAAGCTAGATAGAGATGATAATGGAAAGAAAATTGATATCACTAACTATAGAGGTATTATTGGATCACTTCTTTATCTTACAGCTAGTAGACCTGATATTATGTTCTCAGTATGCATGTGTGCACGATTTCAAGCTGATCCTAGAGAATCACACTTAATTGCTGCTAAAAGAATCCTTAAGTACCTAAAAGGCACACAAAATGTGGGCTTATGGTATCCTAGGGATTCTCCTTTTGAACTAATTGGTTATTCAGATGCAGATTTTGCAGGATGCAAAATAGATAGAAAAAGTACTAGTGGAACATGTCAATTTCTAGGTGATAGACTAATTTCATGGCATAGTAAGAAGCAACAGTCCATCGCTACTTCCACCGCTGAGGCTGAGTATGTAGCCGCTGGAAGCTGTTGTGCACAGATCCTTTGGATGAGGCAACAACTTAGAGATTATGGAATAATCCTAGATCCAACTCCTATCCATTGTGACAATCAAAACGCCTTAGCAATGACTCAAAATCCAGTTCTTCACTCTAGAACCAAACACATTGACATTC
The DNA here is from genome assembly GCA_019426215.1 of Buddleja alternifolia. Taxonomy (NCBI): domain Eukaryota; kingdom Viridiplantae; phylum Streptophyta; class Magnoliopsida; order Lamiales; family Scrophulariaceae; genus Buddleja; species Buddleja alternifolia. The sequence goes on along the minus strand of CM033400.1, from coordinate 45,606 downwards.
GCTATCACTTTCTATGTGACCACGTTCAAAAGAAAGATATCTCCATGCACTTCATTGGTACAGAAAAGCAATTGGCAGATATCTTCACCAAAGCGCTTAACGAACAACGTTTTCTCACTTTAAGAAGTGAACTAGGTATGATTGATCTAAATGCTTAATCATTCGAAACATCATACTTTTGTTAGGCATGAAATTTAGGGGGAATTCACTGTATGTTATGTAATTTATGGGGAACCTACATAGGGGGAACCTTAAAAGAGCTAACTATACCTAAGTGAATATGACCAAAAATGTTTTCCCTTGCATCGGTCATACGCACTTAGCACCATACACTTAAATCCTTTTGACGCTTATTACACAAATCTGTCTTAGCGTCTGCACTTCTTTCAAAATAAACTATTAGTAAAAAGACCCTTTAAAAGCAAGCGTACATTACCCTACGCTAAAACGAGAAAGTGGATTAGTCAATCAATGCAATTAATGCTGACTTGACATTCCTCACCCTTCGCTCAAGAAAACCCATGGGTACTCATCACGTTTTTCAAAGATGGTTCAGCACATGTACACGCGTCAGTACAATTACCATGTATCTTAGACGAATACAACCAGCGCTGAATATTTTAAACCAAAAGTAAAACACTACTACCAAGACATAATGATAAGTACTGGGAAACTGTGTCCTCATATACACCCTGAACGGAATAATTCTATATATTACAATGACCGCTAAAGCATAAAATGTTACTTGAAAGAGATCCTCAAGATCCTCAAGCGTCCACATAACACTGAATTGTTTCAAGCGTCATTCTGAATAGGTCCGGACGCTTTAACAAATTTTTGGCGGGCATTTGAATAGTTGTTCAAAATTATGGTTCCCGAACAGTTTTCATAAAGAACGTATCCGCTTTTCATGGACACACGTATCACTCTCAGTATATCAAAAGTCTCTGTTTCAAACTTTTAATCGGACTTCAAAATAGTATATGTGGCAGTTACTAAAAGAAACCGTGCCTATTTAATCTAAATTCACGTCCACAGTTATATTTTAATGGCTGAGATTTATATTCCTCCACGTGTCAACATATCAAACTTCAAACACACAGAACATTCAAATTGAAGTTTCTGCAGAACACAAACACTCTTATACTCTATTACATTCGTGCAAGAAAAAGTCTCTCTCTTTTTCAAAAACAAAAATTTTCATTCGTAATCTCTGTCTACTTCTCACTAATGGCACCCAAGAAAGCTACCGCTGGAACCACTGAAGTTGTTGTTAAGGTCACTGAAGGCCTTATAGTTGATTGGAAGTTTCTCTATGAAAACCCCCAAATTGATTTAACGGAAATAATGGATTCTATAGCAGAGGCTGGGCTTCAGAAATTTCTCACGAAATACTCGTATATGTTTCCTGAAGAACTAGAATTTTTCTAGAGAAATGCTCGACTGTCTGACGATGAGACTTCCATCACTTGTTTGTTTCCTGTCTCCAAGAAGGAATCAAAGACGTTCACTCTCTCTGCGGCCTCTATTGCCCAGAATTTCTCTCTACCTAATGCTGGAGCCACTTTAGACACTATCACTGAAGAACAAATTCAAGAAGTCTGGACTCAGATTAGCGCTTACGATGATGTTCCATACAAACCGTACTTTGAGAAGAAAGATATAGTGAACAGGTATCGAGTCTTGGCTGATTTCTGCAGTAAAAACATAGAATGCAGAGTGGGAACCTTCGACAAAATCAACCCAACCCAGTTCCAGATGATGACTACCATCCTACTCAAGATAAAAATCAACTGGAGCGCCTATATATTCAGCAGGTTCAGAGACAGTCTACGCACTTCAAACAGACCTTATGGTCTAGTTTTAAGTGATCTAATTTTCCGAGCAGAGTGCACCTCTTCAGCAGGAGTCACCGTGGCCAAGCATAAGTTCTATGGGCCAAGAATCATCAATAATCTCTTCAATCCACCCAAAGTTGGAGGTGCTGCTAAGCCTCTCTCTGAGCGCCAAGTTGTCCGAGCAGCGTCAGATGAGGAGGCTGAGCGTCCAGATCAGGAGAAAGCCAAACGTAATGTGAAGCGTCCCACTGTCACAAAGAAACGGGCTCCTCGAAAGCCCAAGGCTCAACCTATCAAAAGCGATGAAGATGACGAGGATTCTATACCCCTCATTAGTCGGAAAGATCTGGAAAAGGTTCTCAAAAATATTGACTTTGAAGAACCTGCAGTTCCACAGACTCAAGCGTTCCCCGCCGAAGGTATAAATGTGAAGCGTGTCTTCAAGAGACGTAAGCGTCCAACTGCTGCCATTTCTTCTGAGGTTACACAAAGTGATCAAGCCATAGCTGCTGTCCCGATATCATCCTTTGAAACACCAGTTGATGTCCATCTGGATGTTGATATGGCCCAAATTGTGGCCATCGTACATGAAACTGCCATCGAATCTACAAATCTCGAGCCTGATGAACCTGAAATCCCAAGGGCTCAACCATTGCTTGCCTTACCTAGTACAACAGAGGCACGCTCAGAAGGTCAGAGCGATGCTAACGACGTTGTGATTCATCGACATTTCTTCAAGCTGGATCCCTTAAAGACTATCGATCACTCAGTCGATTATTTGCCTCCAGCACCCGCAGAGACCTTCATACCTGCAGGATACAATGAAGAAAGTCTTATCAATGCCGAAAATGATATCGCCAAGCTCATAAAGTTTGATCTGGCTGTACGCAACACTCTCTTTAATACAGCCTCAACCCCAGCTGATGAAGCTTACTACACAGCTCTTGAACTCAGGAAGATTCCCAAACACATCCCGGCTTCCGTAACTCTCCAAGCACAGCGGCAAGGAGGCAAGACTCCTAGAGCTGATGTTGATTTAGCTTATTATCTGGACTGTGGGACAAGCAAACCCACTGGCTTCGCTCTGAGAGACTACAACATCAGAGTCTATGAGCGTCAGGATAAGCTTCTGAACCCAATGGAAGGGCTACTAAACAGAGAAGGCTATTCTCACTCTCTAACACTGGTCAAAAGCAAGGAAAACAAGCGCTCAGCTAATCCTCTCCTCCTGTGGAAGAATAAAGGAGTACATGCCGGTGAGCGTCCAGCTTCCCTGACCGAGATGATCCAACTTGAAACCGATGCATATTTTGACTGCGTCTGGAACGCTAACTACCAACCCGACAGGTATCGTTTTGAATCCATCTGTGATATTCATCACCAAGGGTTTTGTGCTATACTTAATGCAGGAACTGAGTATTGTATGACTGAGATAAGATGGGCTGAAGCTTACATGGGTGACACGTATAAATTTGAAGACTTGGTTAGTGCTCCCCATCTGTTCAGAATAGGGATTCATGATAAAAAGACTAAATTTGCACGCTACATGCTGACGTAGCGCCAACATAGACTTGGACCCGTTCTGAAGCTGCCTCTGATCCGCCATCAACCTGAACACCGCTTAAGACAAGCGTTGCACAAACTGGCCAACTCTTCTCTACGCTTTGCTGATCAAGCGTCCACCAGCGGTTCTTCTCCTCTGTCCTGTCTGAACTGCACCCCTAGCCACTGTGAAGACAACTTTTCTCTCATGATGGCAATTATGCCTCCAGTCTCCCTATTCGACAAAATCTTCACAGACAATCTGCGACAATGGGATGGCTCTCGGATCAATCCTTTCAGAGGATATCCACTTCTTCCGTCTATTCGACAAGAAGTCTTCAGTCACTATGATTTTGTTTTATCGCTGCTAGAAAGATCTCAAGCGCTTGCTTCAGCCATCTACCCATACTTGGAAGAGTATTACCGGCTCCGCGTTCCCGACTCTCGGAAACCGAAGACTCTCCCAACAGATCGGCTAATTGGCTTCTCACAACACTATTGCCCAGATGCCTTATTCTCCATCTGCAAAGCGCCCTCCAAAATCTTTCCCACTCATGTGCTGGATATCCTCGGGCCACTGTATATCAGGGCACTGGATAGTCCTATCAGAACGTTCATTCAAGGTACTTATCTCCCCACTCTACATTTGAATGAACTTCTGCAGATTGCTACGTATCCATATGCAGATGAACCGTTTGCCAGCTTGGACTTTCGGTTTACGGACTTTAGCCGTATAGAATCAGAATTTACTGCAGCACCAGCTGACACGTTACCTGCTCTTGAGCGCTTATTAGAATTACCTCAAGCGCCTCATTCCCCCAGTCCAACTGAATCCGACTCTACTGCATCCACCGAGTCCAACACTGCCCCAGAGCTTCGAGGAACAGTATTTGATCCTACTAATCAAGTACCTATTGAATCTCTCAAACACACATCTCGTTTTAAGCCTCAAGTCCGCACTGCACTTCCCAACGCTCAACCGTCCATGACTGAATGCCTCACTCAAATACAACAACTATCTATAGCTACTCAGGCAAGTCATGTGGCTTTAACCAATGATCTACAAGACCGGTTCACGGCTCTCGAGACCTCTCTCACAGACGCTAATCACGCTCAACTCCTGGTCATGAAAGAACATTTCGACCAGCGTCTAACCACTCTTGAGGCCTCTGTCGCTCAGATTGCTACTCAAGTCAGTCTTCTTACTCAGCATTTCATACAGACTGATGATGGCAATAAGGGGGAAAAGAAGGGAGAAAAGAGAAAATCATCAATATCTAAAGATCAAGTTCCTCCTCCACCATCCAAGCGTCAACATATTGATACTTCTCTCACACTGAGTACAGAACCAAGGTATCCCTATCCCTCTTGGGTAACTACATCGGTTGAAGCGTCCAATAAGAAAGAAACTCCCAGAGTGCTCTATCCAACTCTTCCATTGCCTTCAAGAGCACTGCTTGAACAGTTTGACATTCCTCTTCTCAGAGCATCAATTCCAGAACCATTTGATCCAGCAGTATTAGCCTTAGAAAGAAAAATGTCTGACTTCGACCAAACCTTCAGAATTTGCCTACGATACCTAGGCATCAGTCCAGAGGAATGGGATAAACACTTCATTGCCTTTAAGGCACGACAAGTTCAAGAAAACAAGCACATAATCAGTAAAGATCATGCTGCAATGATGACGTTAGAAGATCAGATAACTGAAGCAATCCGTGCTGAAATGACTAAGAGATACAAGATCAAGCCACGATCTTGATTTTTACTTGTGCCTCTCTCTTTTTAGTTGTAAAATGCCTGTACTTTGAAATATATATATAAAATGCATTCTACAGCTGAAACATCTCGTTAAAGCTCAAACTAACTTACTAACTTACGCTAACCTTCAGGTATCTAACGCTTGAACTAAATAAGTATTGCTATCATCAAAAAGGGGGAAATTGTTAGGAATTTCATATTAGATGTTTTGATGATGACAAATAGGACTTCCTGTTAGACCCCGAAAAGTGTAAAAGCTTTCATAGAATATTATGTATAAGTACCTGAAAGCTTATTTATCTTAGGCTTATAGTATTTATCTTTGTAGAATTCTTTAGACTAAGTATGCGACACTAAAACACTTAGGAAAATTCTGGGTGAGTCTACCAGGTGATGAAGGTGAAGATCAAGCGTCTGAAGCTACAATGGATAAAGATATCTTTAAGCGTCTGTCAAACGCTTTAGGGATTATCCCAGTGCTCAAACTACGAATGGATAACTCAGGCCGAATACTCAACATCAAGTGAAATGACGGAATTCTCAGTGAGACCATCAAGACAAGATTGAAGAGTAAGCGTCTGAAATAAAGAAAAGTCAGGATCAGTCCAAGCGTCTGTCCAATACACGAGAATAACTATTCTCTTCAGCAAGCATCCAAAAAGGTTAAACCAACACAACCTACAAAGAACGTAACCTGAAAAATTCAAACCCAAAACCATCCAAAGACTTAAAAATGCATGAATCAAACGGACGAATTATTTCCAACGGAAATAAGACAAGATGCATTAAAAGTCGGATAAGTGCTATTAAAATATAAGCACTATAACTTATGGGCAAGACATATCTTTGACCTAGACTGTCAGATTTATGAAACCAAGACCATGCCTAACCAATTAAATATACCCAAAGTTAGAAATATCTGAACTCAAGGAATGTTTGGGGAAACGAGACTCCAACCGTGTCAAACGGACAAAAACCACCAATACCTTATAAATAGCTCTTTCAACAAAACAAGAAAAAGGACACACAAAAAAAATTACCTACTTTGTTGAAAGGAAAGCTTACTAAAAATCATAGCCAAATATCCATATAAGCTTTTCACAAATATTCCAGAGACAATCACCCATATCTCAAATCTCTTTTTAAGAAGAACCTATACTACCATTGAGATATCCTCAAATTGTTTGAACTTTCCAAAAACAAACAAACCCGTGACCAAAACCATCAACACCTTTCATCTGAGTGAGAAAGCTGGTTGACTTGCAAGCAATATTTTTGTGTAAAAGAAGCTTGTTGAAGTTGATCTCTATTGGAGCTGAAATCTGTGTGACCAAGGAGTTCCGAGATCAAGAGTAACTTTCACCATTTCTGAGTGAAAGAAGCAAGGGGATAGAAGATCTTTAGTGGAGCTGAAATCTGTGTGACCAAGGAGTTCCAAGATCATATCCAATCTCCCTCTATCTTGTAGAAGTCTCTGTGTGACTCTTCGATAATCATCATAGTGGAAAAACCTCCCTGATAAAAGGAGAAGAAGGACGTAGCTGGGATTACATCACCCAGTGAACCTTACAAATATCTTGTGTCATTTACCTCTTTAAGCATTCATTGTTTTACTGCTTTACTATTCATACTGCATACATTCTGATAAAGTCTTAAAACAACTAAGCGACTATTTTCGATTAATTAACCGAACGCTGAGCTATAAAATACTTCCGCTGTGCTAACTCTGATTTAGTGACTAAACTCTGCCCTACTTTGGTAAGCGTTGAAATCACCGAGTCTAAGTTAACGTTTCTCAAGCGCCACATCCAGCGCTTAAACTTGTCAAGCGTTCAAATAACTTCAAAGTGATACGAACTTTTAAGAAGTCGGAAAAGACTTCAGGGTCTATTCAACCCCCCCCCCCCCCTTCTAGACCCTTTCGTATACCACTTGGGACCAACAAGTAGTCTTTTAATTGCTAGCTATAATCAGACAATAGTGATAATAATTATTATTAATTAAAGTGTTTAATTAATTACTTTAGCTATAGTATGTATGCTTTAATTTTTTGATGTCATGCATGTGCGCATAAGAGCTAGGTCTCTATTTTAATTCATCTGCGTACCAATATGGATTCGATTTTGAATCGATTTCCCAATAGGAATATATACACATAATATAGGCTACAAATGAGGGACATTTATTAATTATTTTGATAGAACATGGTCACCTTTTGTTTAGCATCAAGATTTCTATTATTTGACAAATTAAGAATATCACTTGCCTCTGTCTATCACATGTATTCATGAGAACGACTAAAAGAGCATAAATATATATAATCATTGTTTCGTTTTAAAAACAAACTGAATAAGGAAGTGCTAATTCGGTTAACTCAAGCCCCCTGATAATTCTCCACTTAGAATTATCTAACAACCCCCGCGTTCGAACTCGATACGCTAGACGATGGTTCAGACTTTAATTAAATTCTTAGTCGTTCATTTCGAATATGACAATGGTGAACGAAAAACTAAAGCAAGATAAAATTACCCATCAAATACTTAAATTTGAAAAAGGGTAATTTAGACCTCCATGAGAGTCTTCGATCGTGAAGATTACAAGCAAATGCAGACAATGGTGAACGAAAAACTCAAGTCAAGATAAAATTACCCATCAAATACTAAATTTGAAAAAGGGTAATTTATACCTCCATGAGAGCCTTCGATCGTGAAGATTACAAGCAAATGCAGATACAAACCTTGAAGGTAAATCACATCGACTCGTGATAAGCAAATACTAAATTACACTACAGCTACTCCTAATTTACGCTAGGATCTATTCCTACATTACGCTATAAACTACTCCTAAGGCTAGAGCTAGTTCTAAGAGAATAAAATGTAGAATTGTGATTCTGATGATGACCTTTTGATCTTTCTCTTCACGCTTATATACTCCACTTCTTTTGTCGGTTTCTTCGCAACCTCCACGTTCTCCTCTACTTCTGGAACCGTTGTCAACTCCCTTTTCAAATTCTTCTGATTTTGGCGCCCGCGTCTACTTCTGGAACCGCTGTCAACTCCCTTTTCAAATTCTTCTAATTTTGGCGCCCGCGTTCTGGTATCAAGTTGATTTTTTTGGTTTCGAGCTTATCCTTTCTCTTATCCTTATTGGGCTGGCCCATACTCTTTTTTGAATGTTCTGTTTGTCTTTGTTCTCGATTTCTTCAAACCCAGGTCCATTCGACTTTACCCACGTCATTCATTTTTCGGGCTTTACTCAAACATAAACCCAATTTGATTATTATTTTCTGGTTACTCCTGTATTGGGCATTTTTAATTCGAAAAGCCTGTTTATTGTTTTTTAAGGGTAAACAATCATACCTAGTTTGATCCACTCTCAGAGGAGAATAGCCGTTGGACATTAGCTCTAATACGACAGTTTAATTAATTAAATGATATTCACCTCTAATTAATAAATTATTAACATTCCAGAGACGAACAAGAAATGTATCTTTATCTTATTTTCTTCGTGACTATTATATATATATAATACTATTTCTTATTTGATAAACTCTAATGCAGATGATGATCTTCTAATGTCAGAAGACGTACCTTTCGAGCCTAGACTCAAGATTAATATAGACAAAATACCATTTTCCTTTGACTCTTTATTATCAGTAGACTGAGCATCATTCTCCTAATACATTTGGCAGCTTAATAAAACCACACCTCCATATGCAATGTATGCTCTTGAGAAGCCTAAGAATTTTCATCGTGGCACACCAATTTCATTGATCACATTTTCGATTTCCATACAAAACAAACATCTAAGGTTAAACTTGATCATAACCTACTCAAACACAAATCAAAATCGTGACTTTAGATTGTTCTAAATAATTTTGTGATTTGTGTTTATAGAATAATAAAATAATCTCAACAATATATACAATGGAATTATCATAACTTCATAATATATAAATATAAATCAAACTGCATAAAACTCGACAAATATGACGCTGGAGCAATGGAAAGTCACGATGGTATCGCTGTTCTAAAGTCGCGATTGCCTCCTTACGTGCAGGTTCTGATGGCTGATCACGACTCCAGGATAAAACTCATTAGCTCACAGCGATGTCTCATCTCGGGTGCACGTCCTCGAGGAGACTAGGACCTGATTTAGCCTGATTTTTGTCAGTAAGAACGAGGCAAATCCAACGACCCCAAGGGGCCAAAACCATACAAACAATATCTTATATTATAGACTGGACTTGATAGAATCAAGCTGCCTACGTATCTAGTCGGATAGGATCAAGTCTAAACGTAGTTCAAGGAGATAGGTTATAGTATTTGCAATGGCTTCGTTTTATACTAGGCTATTGTCTTGATGATGATTTTGAGTGTGCTTTCACTCCATCCAAATAAACAGTATTTTTCCTGAATTTGTTGCTCGTCCCCCTCATAAATGAACAAGAGGGAGTATTTATAAGTGATAAGATAACTACTATTCATGATATGACAATTAGGCCTGCTGACTGAGCAGGTGTCAAAGAATGACTGGGTTCACGTCATATGAGTCATCGGGTTGACGAACCGGGTCGGGTCGTAACCCGACCCGCTATACTATTAATTATTTAATAATTAACAGTAGCTGTATATTGCTGACCATTGACCGGGAGAGAATATAGGGATGAATATTTTATACTCATCATTTAGTCCCCCAGTTCGTAGGCCTTGACACGTGGCCATCGCGCCTATGAACTATAAAGAAACGATTGCTTCGAACAGTCTTTCCTTATCGAAGCAAGTGACGTAGATATGCTTAAATTCAACCTATTCTCCGCAGATAGATGGAGCCACGTGCCAAGTAAGCTTTTGGTGAGTGGTAACACGCGCCTTCAATAGTAATAACTGCTGTACAATTAATTATATGTATTATTAACTGTTGGATAGTGGGGTGAACGAATAGTCACTCTATCTGATCTATTCATCTTTAAAATTGAAACTGACGTCAACTGTCAATTTTAACTTTTGGTATTCCCGCCTAATGAAGTCTAAAAATAGGAAAACATTAGGCTTATTTTCACTTTTTACCGTTTTCACCTTCAGATACAACTTTCGAGAGAAGCAGCGACCAAAGAGAAGCGAAGTGATTTTGCAATTCTTTGAGAAATTCCTCTATTTAGTGACTTCAGGTAGATTTAAAGGGGATTTTATCTTCACATTTGGAAGCAAGAAGAAGAAAAAGTATCATACCCAGGCCGCAATTCAGGGTTGCGCAGATTAGGGTTTGTTTTTCCTTTAGGCATCCTCTTATCCTCTCAAAAGATACCATTGTTAGGTATTTTTCTTCTTCTTGTATTCGTCTATATTTATCCTCGAATTTTTGTGGTGTGTGAGTTTATTTTTCTGCTTCGTACTATTCTTAGCTTCGTATATTTTCTGTTTTCACTAATCTTGCATCATGGTCCGTTCAACCTCTAGGACTAGATCCAACGAGTGTCTTACGTCGTTAGCAGAAGAGCAAGAAATAGAACAGTTAGATTCCCTGTCCAGAACTGTGGACGATGACGAGTTAGAAATAGACAAATACGAGGCTCACAATAACGATGAGGTGGTAGGTGAGAATAGGGGATCCCATCACGAGGGTGATCAGGAGGATGAGGGAGATAACGAAGAGGAATCTGAGGACGAGACCGTACATAGAGTACCTCGTGTATACCATTCCTGGAGTGGTATGCGATCCACTTTACACCCTAGGATGATCCCAGAGATATGAGATAGATACTATATCTTTAAGGAATTTGATATTAGAATTCCTGGCCCTACTGACCATATAGATACCCCTCCTACCGGCTATAGAACCTTCCACCTCACTCACTTGCAGACCAGAGTGAGGTTCCCTCTTCACCCTACCATAGTTCGGATTCTGTCTAGGCTAGGGTTATGTCCCACCCAACTTTTGCCTAATTCGTATAGGCACATTAATGCTTTTATTATCCTTATGCACCATTGGGAAGCCGCAGCTTCGATAGCCCACTTCATGGAAACATTTAAGTTTAGTAGGTCAGGTACCGAGGATGAGGGATTATTCTATTTTTATCCTCATAACCCTCGCGTTCGTATCTTTAAAAAGAATACCCCCTCGTATGGCGCGTGGAAGAATAAGTACTTCTATATAGCACAACCTAACCTTAAGAAGTGGAAGGTACCTCGTGAGTGGAGGCTGGATTTACCTCGTCTTGAGGATCTTGGTGAGGTGACTTGGGGTCAGAATTTTATCGAGGGACATTTCAAGCATTTGTATAATGCTGATTTTCTCCTCACCGAAGGGGTTTTGGTTCGGTGTCGGATAAGTCATGCTCCCATCGAATCCGAAAGAGTGGGTAAGCATCATACTTAACCTAGTTCGTAGTCTCGTAGTTTATTTCTCTTTCATCATACTCATTTTTTTTTCTTTTCAGGTATGGCAGAAAAGGCGGCTCAAATGCAGAAAAATCTTGTGAAACGTGCTGCTGGAAGGACCAGGCGAGGTGTCTCTGCTGCAGCAACGAGGGCACAACCTCGGGCTCCCACTCTCAGTGAAGATGCATCTGAGCAACTCCTTCCTGATGAGCCGATGTATAACATACCTCCACTGAATGAGGCAGGACCTATGTGAGAGCCAGTGGTTGAGATATCAGAGGGCTCTCGCACGAACCCCTCCTCTTATGTTGGTTCTGCAGCGGGAGAATTAAGGAAGAAGAGGAGATTTGACGGCTCAGGGTATAGCCCCGAGCTAGGATCCTCAACCCTTGGCGATCTCCACGAGACCTTCGTGGCTCGGCTAATGGAGAAATATGAAACAATTTGGCTGAAGGATAGGGTCGAAGCCACAGGGGGTCGTGACTGCCCTTTTAAAAATCGAGGCAAAACCTCCATTAGCCCGAACTGGCGAGTTTATGATGTCAGCTGCATCCTGGAGTCAGGGGGGCCACTGACGTCCTCAGAGTTGATACAAGGTATCATTCTTCCTAAGGACAAGGCTAGCTTCGCAACTCTTCCTCATACCATCATTGAGCAACAGGGCTTCGAGGCCACTACGAAGGTAATTTCTTCGTATATCCTTATTTCATTTTACTTCAGTTTGTACCTTATTTGATCTAACATTGGTATCATTTTCCGTTAGATTGCCTTATGCTTACACCAGCTTTCCCTCGGTCTCTCCTTCTGGCGCGATCGGAAGCTTACCTCTGATGCAGAATTTAGGGAACAAAGGTTTAAATTGGAGAGTGAGCTGAAAGAAGCCCGAGCTGCAGCTTCGGAAGCTACAAAATTCCTCAACAATGGGAAGGCCAAGCTCGAGAAGCAGTTAGATGCTCGCACTTTCGAAGTCAACTCCCTGAGGGAGTAGATGAAGGAACTCCACTCGAATTTGCAGAAGCTGCAAGTTAGCATACAATCAGCCAAAGAGGTGGAGTTCCAATCTGGGTTGGCTGAGGGTAGGTCCAGCTTCTTAGCTTCAGAGGAATATCAAGAGATGAAGAGGCAGATTCGCTTCGAAGTAGCTCAAGCTTTCAAAAGCTCTGTTGCCTTCGAGAGGTTGGTGGAGGAGAAAGAATCAGACTTTCTCTTCGATGGCTTCGTAAAAGCACTTGATTATTTGAAGAAAGAAAAAATCCTGCCTGAGGATTTCGACGAAGAGGATTTGCTCAGAAGTTCGTCGCTTCCCCGCCCCTTCGAGACTCTTGTTCTGACCCCAGCCCACTAGCCATTCCTCTTCCAGAATTCGATCCTCTAGGTCCAATTCCGGATAGAGAAGACATCAACGAGGCGGCTCAAGCCTCGGTTGCTGAGAATACTTAGATTAGGATTTTATTTTTGAATTTCAAGAACAATTTTCTCATCTTTTCATCGTTTTAGACTTCAATGAACAGTTTTTTTTTTAACGTCCGCTTTTAACATTTGCGTCATTTCTGAATAGCTTTTAGCGTTTGCTTCGTAGAATTCATCAACTTTATCATGGTTTCCCAGTTATACATTTCGCTCGTAATTCATACTTTTATTTAGCTGCTTTTACTATTTCTCATAACGAGGTAACGTGTAGAAGCCAAATGTATGAGTATGGTACTCTTATATCTTCACAACAAAAATGTATTTATATACCATTGAAGCAAAAGATGAATATATATACACAAAACTGAGTCTCCCATTGCAAAAAGAAGGGTAGACTTCCATTAAATTTTTAAGCATAGAACCTTCGTAGGTTCTGAATATTCCAAGGATGAGGCAGATCTTTCCCATCTAGATCTTGTAGCCTATAAGTCCCTTTCTTTGTTAGTTTTGTGACCTTAAAAGGTCCTTCCCAATTTGGGTCGAGTTTCCCCACATGCCTCGACACCTCTACCTTCTTCAGGACCAAATCTCCGACCTGGAGGTTTTGTGGAATTACCTTTTTGTTATAGGCCCTTGCCATTGTTTCTTTTTGCATTAGAATTTTGGCATAGGCTCTATCCCTCAGTTCTTCAACAACATCCAGTTCATATGCCCTCGCTTCCGTATTCTCCTCGGGATCGTAGGATCGTACTCGGTACGACACCATTCCAATCTCGGCGGGAATCATTGCTTCCGAACCATATACAAGGCAAAAAGGTGATTCACCTGTCGAGGTCCTCGGTTTCATACGATATGCCTATAAAGTTCCAGGTAATTCTTCGGCCCAGTTACCTTTCATCTCTTCGATCCCAGCCTTAAGATGTTGAAGAACTATCCTGTTTGCAACCTCAGTCTGTCCATTGGCCCGGGGATTGCCTACCGCTGTGAAGTTCTGTTGGATTTTTAATTCTTCACACCACTTCACCACGTTTTTACTATAATATTGGGTCCCATTATCCGAAATTAGGACACGAGGAATCCCAAATCTGCACATAATGTTTTTCCACAAAAACTTCATTACCTCATGATCTGTTATTTTCGCCACTGCCTCGGCTTCAATCCACTTCGTAAAATATTCCACTGCCACAATAATGAATTTTCTTTGCCCCGCAGTGGGAGGAAAAGGACCCAAGATATCTATCCCCCATTGATCAAATGGATAAAAAATCTTAATTGGTTCCATTTTAGTAGCTGGACGATGCAACAGGTTCGAATTCAACTGACATTATGCGCATTTTTTGGTAAAGTCAAAGGCATCTTTCACTAACGTCGGCCAATAGTATCCTTGCCTCAATATGTTTTGGGCTAATGCGCGACCTCCTGAGTGGTTTTCGAAACTTACTTCATGAATTTCTCTCATTACATACTCTGCTCCGGAAGGAGTGAGGCAATGTAATAGTGGGCCATCTCAGGATCGTTTATAGAGCTCCTTGTCAATAATTGTGAATCTTGAAGCTCTGTATACTATCCTTCGGCCCATGTTACGATCCTTGGGTAATTCTCCCTTTGACAGTTATAATTTTATCTCATCTTTCCAGCTCGCCTCACTGGCTGTGACCATCACCTCTGTAGCTTCGTTTGACAAGATCTTTGACTTTTTGGATACCAACAGAGTAACTGTCCGACTTTTCATTCCAGTAATTAGGTTTGCAAATTTTGAAAGAGCATCAGCTCTCTCATTTTCACCTCGTGGAATTTGATAGATATGAATCTTTTCAAATTCATTCATCAACTCCTTCACCTTTTCCAAGTATAAAACGAGGCTCCTGTCCTTCGTTTCATACAAACCCGAGATCTGATTTGCCACGAGTTGAGAGTCTGTATATGCCTTCAAATGTTTCACCTTCAGGATCTTTTCTATCTCTAAGCTAGTCATCAAAGCTTCGTATTCAGCTTCGTTATTAGTTACCTCAAAATTCAGCTTGATAGCAAATTCATGATCATTGCCTTCTGGGTCTCGTAACCATACACCTATGCCCCCCTTCTGGGTCATGGATGAGCCATCTACATGAAGCATCCATGGGCCAGAAGTAGCATTTTCATGTTCATGGTTTACTGTGATTTCGACAATAAAATCCGCCAATGCTTGTGCTTTTACAACTGTTCGTGGCTTGTACTCGATTGAAAATTTACCAAGTTCCACAGCCCATTTTACGAAGTGCCCTGAAACATCGGGTTTAGCCAAAATTTGCCTCAGCGCTTGATTTGTAAGTACCACAATATTATGTGACTGAAAGTAGGGTCGCAACTTACGAGCTGCAGTTATCAGGGCCAATGCCCATTTTTCAATTTGAGTGTAGTTTTTCTCAGCTCCCTGCACCGTTCTACTGATGTAGTAGACTGGTTTTTGATCTCCATCCTATTCACGAAGCAAAACAACACTCACTACCTCGTCGGATATAGCTAAGTATAACATAAGAGGTTCTCCGACCACTGGTTTCGTTAACTACGGAGCAGAGGTCAAATACCTTTTTAGTTCTTGAAATGCTTTTTCACATTCCTCTGTCCATTCAATTTTTTTTACCTTTTTCAGCATTTTAAAGAAATGTAGACCATGATCTGCAGACCTTGATATAAACCTGCTGAGACTAACCATTCTACCCATTAATTGTTGGACCTCTTTCACAGATCTCGGGGATTGCATCTCCACAATTGCTTTTATCTTTTCTGGATTGGCCTCGTTGCCACGTTCCGTCACCATAAAACCCAGGAATTTTTCCCCTTTAACTCCAAAGGTACACTTCTTCGAGTTTAGTTTCATACCGTACTCACGCATAATCTGGAAGGCAGTTCGAAGATGATCTAAGTGCTCATCCTCCTCTACACTCTTAACCAACATATCATCAACATAGACCTCTATGGTCTTCCCTATTTCTCCTTTGAACATTGCGTTCACCAATCTTTGATATGTCGCTCCAGAGTTTCTTAGCCCAAAGAGCATCACGTTGTAATAGTATACTCCTTTTGCTGTAACAAAGGAAGTCTTGTCCCTATCTTCTGGTGCCATCATGATTATGCATCCATCATGCTTAAAAGAGCACCCAGCTGTCGAATCCACGAGGAGATCAATACGAGGCAATGGGTATGGATCACGAGGACATGTCTTGTTTAAATTAGTAAAATCCACACACATACGCCATTGACCTCCTGATTTGGGTACAAGCACCACATTTTCCAGCCAATCCGTGAACTGAATCTCTTGGATATAATTCACCTCAAGCAACTTATTCACTTCTGCCTCTAGGATCGTATTTCTCTCATGCCTAAAATTCCTGCGCTTCTGCTTCACCGATTTTGCTTTTGGGTCTAAGTTCAAACGATGCACTATCACTCCAGGGTCAATCCCCTTGAAGTCCGAAACCCGCCAGGCAAACATATTAGAATTCTCCCTAATCTCTCCGGCATCTGAGACCCTATTTTGATAGTTCTGCTTGAGTCTCCAGGGAACAATTCAACAGTTTTATGTTCCATTGGCTTGACTCTTCCAGATTCCGTGCGAGGTCTTTTTCCAGGATCTTGCTCCACCTTTTCGATGGGTGTAGCATTACCTTCTACCTTTTTCGGTTTTATTTGCTTTTCACTTTTGTCTTTCTTTAAAGACATATTGTAACACTCCCTGGCAACCTGCTTGGTTGCACCGTATAACCGCGACTCCACCGCTAGTCATGAATTTCAACTTCAAGTTTATTGTCGACACCACGGCTTCTAATAGATTCAATCCAGGTCGGCCTATAATTGCATTATAGGGAAAAGGTGCATCCACCACCAAGAATTTCATCATTACCGTTTTCTTTATGGGTTCGTATCCCAACGAGGCAGGTAAATCGATCATTCCCAAAGGGACGACTTCTCCCCCTCCAAACACCTTTAAAGGAGTATTCACGGGGGTAAGTCTCTTTTGGTCAAAATGCATTTTTCTCAACACATGTAAGAATAGAATATCTGCAGAGCTGCCATTTTCTACTAACACTCTGTGGACAAAGAACTTTGCCACATTTATAGTGATCACCATTGGGTCATCATGAGGTCGTATTACTCCTTCATAATCACCGTCATCGAAGCTAATGGCTTCATAACCTGAAGTAACATTCATCACATGCAGTGATCCGCCTCTTTTTTCATAGGCTCGTACATCACGAAGATGCCTTCTTCGTGCACTCTGGGAGTCTCCATATGAAGGACCCCCTGCAATGGTATGAATTTCACCCCAAATTTGTGCATTATTTTGAACTTCATGAGTTCATTTTTCATCATGTCGAGGCAGATTCTTCCGGCCATCACGATATCTATTATCATCATGTTCCCGACCTTTGCCTCTATCCGATTCCTTTCCTCGTTCCCGAGATCGACTTCTAGACCTATGGTCTCGTCGTGTCCCTTCTCCTTGCTTTTTTGCTTCGGCCTCTCGGGCCTTGTCGATGAATTCATGCAAGTATCCTTGGTTAATTAACCTCTCGATCTCATCTTTTAACTGAAAACAATCCTCAGTGTCATGAACATTGTCCTTGTGAAAGCGACAATATTTATGGCTATTTTTCCTTTTCGGATCGTATTTCATCTTCTTAGGTCAAACAATCAACTTTGAATTTTCGATGGTCATTAGGGCTTTGCCCCGCATCATTTTTAAAGGTGTGTAACTTTCGTATTTTACATATCGCGGTTGCCGTTCTTGATCCTTGTCGAATCTCGGCATTCCACGTCGCTCATGTTGCTCTTTATTCTGCTTCGACACCTTCTTTTCGGCCCTCTTAATCCTATAAACCTCCTCTTCGTATAATTATTGCCTTGCAAAGATCATCATCCCTTCCTGATCTACAAGAGGGTTTCGTATCAATGCTCTAGCCAATGGTCCTTCCTTCAAGCCATTAATAAACAATTGCTGAATTACCTCGTGCTGTACACCTTGGACATCCAAAGCTTCGTCGTTGAATCTATCTACAAACTCCCTTAGCGTCTCTTCTTCTCGCTGCCTTATCCCCAACAAAGTTGATACTGACTTTGCCGCTCGAGCCTTATTGGCCAAATGATTTTCCATTTTTTGAATAAATTGTTCATACGTTACAATCGTACCTGGGGGCTAATTGACGAACCAATCCAAAGCCCGACCCACAAAGGTAGTTGGGAAATTTTTTGCATTCACTGCATCACTTATATTATGCAACACCATCATCGTTTCAAAAGTGACCACATATTCCCTAGGATCCCGAGTTCCATCGTACTTCGGAAGATCCGGTACCTTGAAATTCAATGGCATACCTTCTGACAGAATATCCACATAAAAGGGTGAGTTACGATGCTGTAGCGCTGAGACCTGGGTCGTCCGCCTCTGCGGCACCTCGCTGTGCCTTACCTCGTCGGGCTCTATCTCAACTCTGACTCTGTCACGCTGTGCTGAATTAGCATCGCTTCGTGCCTCATGTGGAGTCCCTTCCTTTTCACCTCTTCGGTCCCCTTCGCCTCGGCTCGTTTCACCCTATTTCCTTCTCGGGTCAGGTTCACGAAATAGCCTTCGGTGTGCCCCCGTATCGCGGCCATCTTCCCTTCGGCGTGCCCCCGTATCGCGGCCATCTTCCCCTCGTTCCCTTTCTGGGTCGAGTTCTGGGAATTGTCGTCCTGGGATAGCCGGGGTGGGATGGGCAATCCCCACGTTTGGCGTCCTTGGCATCTTAGCCAAATGTTCTTGCAGGAACTTCTGCCCCCACTCTTGCATCCTTCTATTGAACTCTGTCTCAATCATTGTAATCAATCTCTCCTGTGATGGCTCCACTTCGAGCTCTTGCTGGGGATCTCCCAATGGTGATCCCTGAGGCTCTATTACCACAGCCTCTCCTTGTCTCTGACCTGCTCCTTTCATTACTTCAACTATACCAGCAAAACCACCAGAAACGGGGTTTCCCACAGACACCGCCAAATGATTTAGCCTGATTTTCGTCAATAAGAACGAGGCAAATCCAACGACCCCAAGGGGCCAAAACCATACAAACAATATCTTATATTATAGACTGGACTTGATAGAATCAAGCTGTCTACGTACCTAATCGGATAGGATCAAGTCTAAACGTAGTTCAAGGAGATAGGTTATAGTATTTGCAATGGCTTCGTATTATACTAGGCTATTGTCTTGATGATGATTTTGAGTGTGCTTTCACTCCATCCAAATAAATAGTATTTTTCCTGAATTTATTGCTCGTCCCCCTCATAAATGAACAAGAGGGAGTATTTATAAGTGATAAGATAACCACTATTCATGATATGACAATTAGGCCTGCTGAGACTGAGCAGGTGTCAAAGAATGACTGGATTCACGTCATATGAGTCACCGGGTCGACGAACATGGTCGGGTCGTAACCCGACCCGCTATACTATTAATTATTTAATAATTGATAAGAGGCATTTTTACGTGTTTTTAAGCCCCTTTGCGTTTATGTCTTAGGTTCATTTATCGCTTGATTCTTGCCACATGTGCGTTTAATTCGTGCATTAAGTGATTTCAGGTCTTAAATGGATACAATCAAAGAACGGGATGAAAAATGACGTATAAAACAAGTTTAGGCCAAATTGCTATGCACCCCTACGCCTAGGCGCCATCTTGCCCACGCCCGGGCGCCGTATCAGCACCACTTTCCACGTTCGAGCGCTTTTTCCGTATGTTTAGAGACCGAATTGGATGAAGTTTCCTTCTACAAAGTTGTAGAACTATGTTTTAGCTTCAAATGAGGACTTGAATCATCCAAATCGAAGTTTTGTGGAGAGAGTTATGAAGGAAATACAATTACTGCGCCAGACAGAGGCAAATACTCCCAACATTCTGATTTGGGCGCCTGAGCGCCATAATTCCCGCGCCTAGGCGTGGCCACATCCGAGATTTGATTCCTTTCAGCCAAAAGATCATCATTTGATGGGGGAATGGAACATTTAAAGCCAAGAGGTCATCACATGTATGGGGGGGATGTCATAAGTATGTTTCTTACTAGATCTACTTTAGGGAATTTTATACTACTCACTTTAAGAGTAGTGGAGGACACACTAGGGGGGACATACACATGAGGAGCTGATTTGTGGTGGTCTTCTTAAGGATATTTCAGCACAATTGACCGAACATCTTGAGGAGGAGAGGGAGAGAGGCATTTTGGCCATCACTTTTCACTCATCATCATTCATCACCATTTTCTTCATCACTTTTGGAGGAGAACAAAGAGAGAGGAGCTAAGGATTGAAGATCAAGAGCAAAGATCCATCATCAATCAATTGAGGGAGTTTTAATTATTTGCATTTACATGTTTATTTCCATGAGTATGTATATGTTTGTATTAGATTTTCTTAAGGCTTTGATGAGAGGCTAATATTGTAGAACTAAGGCCATGTGAAGGCCAAATTTATGAATCAATATATGTGAAGTTGCTCTTTGTATTAATTCTCCTATTGCTTTGTGTGTTAATTCTATGCTTTTATTCCAATCATGTGTTTGATCACCATATGCTTGCTATCTTGCCTAATCTAGTTGTTCGAGAGAAAATAGATTAGGGTGCAAGAGAATTAACACATCATCCGAAACAAATGAGGGATTGCCCTAGAAATAGGTAAAGATTCCCGGGTGTTGTTAGCCGGATTCGTTCGGGGAAGCTCTAGAACGTTAATGCGTGATTTTTGATTAGATTCTCGGATAGACATATTTAGAGAACCGTCAATTAATCATAGGATTATTATGTGCCGAGACATCGGGTAATAGTTAATTTAGGAGTTTCCACCAAAGCAATAGGAGTCTAATAATTCGAAGAGTAGCTCATATATATTGACGAGTAGATTCGGTTGTAGCATGTGCCTTAGTCATTTTATCATACGTGAGATTAAATCTATAGTACGTTTCTCTTTGGTTCTTCGTTTGTTTAATCTTTTTCTTGCACTTTACTTTAATTGTCTTATCTTTTATCGAAAATCATTAACTAGAATTCAAGTCCTTGTGGTTCGACAACCCGGACTTTTTGTCCACTTATTACTATTGCACACGTCTAGTGCACTTGCTATCATAGCACGTTAGCTTTTAGCGTGTCAAGTTTTTGGCGCCGTTGCCGGGGACTTGTTTATTTTAGTTTTTTTTTTTATTTTCGTTTACATTTTACGTTATAATTCTTAGTTTTCGTTCATTTCTTGATTTTCTTTTATTTTCGTGATTAGTCTAATTTCATGTTCTTGTATTTAATTGTTAGGTTCTTGAGGTGCATGACCCGCTCCTCAAACAAGCCTCTATACGAGTTGGAGCCCGAAATTGAACGAGTTCTTAGGACTAGTAGGCGAGCAAGAGAAATGGCCAATAATCTCAACCAAAACCCAAATGGAAATTTCCCGGACATGAACTCACCGGAAACTAGGGAGTGGTTACAAGGTGTTCTACAAGCCATGCAAGCGGTACCTCCTCCACAACTCCCGTCGGTTCGGGGTAGCTTACCACCTAGGGTCCATACCATTCCGGGCCCGTAGTCGTGCCTAATTTCTTCACACCAAACTACCACATTCCGGCTCACATTTTTAATATGGTGCAAGGAGATCCTTTCTATGGAGAACCGCACGAATCACCACACGCTCATTTGGAAACCATAGATGAGGCTCTTGTGACCATTCAATATCACCCACGAGATCTTGATGCGATTCGTCTAAGAGTCTTCCATTTCTCATTGAAGGATAGGGCGACAACATGGTACAAATCCTTACCTCCACAATCTATTACAACATGGAGTGAGTTGGTCGATGCCTTTTTAAATAAATTCTTTCCACCCTCAAAAATCAATGAGCTACGGAGTAATATAAAAGGGTTTAGGCAAAGGAGCAATGAATCTTTAGCCGAGGCTTGGGCTAGATATAAGGGCATGCTCCGTAAATGTCCCGATCATAATTTTGGGTTGAATGAACAAGTACTCCATTTCTATGATGGGGTTAGGTCACGTATTCGGCATAGACTCAACGCGGGTGCGGGAGGAGATCTCCTTGGGTTAGACTGTCAAAGTGTATGGGACAAAGTCGAACAGTTGGCCCGAGAAGACGAGCTTTACCCCGACGATGAAGAGGCCTCATCCTCTAAAAAGGTTGCTTGTATTGAGGAAGTAGTTGAGGAAGTAGTAGTCTTGGAACCGGAGGTTGGCAATGTTAATTATGTGGGGAATCAAAATAAACCTCGGGTGAACTTTCATATACCCGAGAATTTTCCAAAAAGGCCCAACCCCGCACAGAACGCACAACCGGGGATTTATCAACCGGGGATCTATCAAGCTCCACGACCACCCTTCAATAACCCACCCCCGAGGCAAGGCAATTTCAATGGACAAGGTCAAGGTCAAGTGCAAATGCGACCTCCCACAATCGATGAGAAACTGGATGCTCACATGAAAAAGTCCGATACATCTTTCAACGAACTTCGGAGTATGATAAAGGATATGTGTATGGAGATGAAGGATTTGCGAACACAAGTAGGGCAACTTTCTAATGCGGTTAACGGTAGAGCCCCGGGGACTCTCCCAAGCGACACGGAAAAAGAACCCGAAGGCCCAATGCAATGCCATAGCCTTGAGAAGTGGCAAACAATTGGAGAATGACACTGCCAGTACATCCGCGCCCGAGCGCCCAGACATGCACGCCCAGGCGCCTCTCCACAGATACTCTGTTTTCCGCCTAGGCGCCAATATACGCGCCCAGGCGCCACCCACAAACCTGCCAGATGCAAACTCTCTGCATCCCGCGCCCGAGCGCCCAGAACTGCACGCCCAGGCGCCAACAGATCCGCGCCTAGGCGCCGATATACGCGCCCAGGCGCCGCCTACTGTTTCTGTGGGTTTTCATCCGTCTAATCCAACGCTTTCTCCCCCTATCGAAGTTCGTCTCCCCTTCCCAAATGCTCACAAAAAGAAGAAAAAGGAGATGGATCCGAGCTTTCTTCGAATTTTGGCAATCCTTCGGGAAGTGAGAATTAATATTCCGTTTATTGACGCCATTCTCCAAATGCCGAATTATGTGAAGTTCTTCAAGGACATACTCTCCAACAAGCAGAAGTGGGAAGAGAATGAGACGGTGTGCCTCACGGAAGAATGCTCCGCCGTATTACTCAATAAATTGCCAACTAAGCTCCAAGATCCCGGGAGTCTCACAATCCCATGCACAATTGGATCCCTATCATTCAAGAAGGTGTTATGTGACTCGGGGGCCAGCATCAATCTTCTTCCATACTCACTGTTTAAAAAGCTAGGCCTTGGAAATCCCAAGCCGACCTCAATGAGCCTTCAACTAGCCGACCGATCGATCAAGAGGCCCAAGGGGATAATCGAAGACGTTATTGTCCAAGTCGACAAGTTTTATTTTCCCGTTGATTTCGTAGTACTCGACATGGAAGAAGATGTGGAGGTACCATTAATCCTAGGGAGACCATTCCTAGCCACGGGTAAGGCGGTAATTGACATTGCTAATGGTAAGCTTACCTTGAATGTGGGCGATGACAAAGTTACCTTTGATGTTTACAAAGTCCTTAAACATCCTATTGATCATGACTCGTGTTATCGAATTGATACATTTGACCATTTGATTGTTGAGTATTTACAGGACAATACAATTGAAAATTCTCTCGAACAGAGTCTTATGAAATCCATGCAAGTGGACTCGGAGAAAGTGATGATCTAGTGGAAAAGGTTCTAAGCTTGGAGTACAAATCTTCCTCTCATTCGGGAGGATTCATCAAAGTTGATAGATCATTGTCAGGATCACCTCGCCCATCTATTGAAGAACCCCCCTCTCTCGAACTCAAACCCCTCCCCTCCCACCTTAAATATGTGTACTTGAACGATGACGAAACACTCCCATTGATCATTTCCTCATCTCTTTCAGGATCACAAGAAGAGCAATTAATGACGGTGTTGAGATCTCACAAACGGGCTTTTGGGTGGAAACTTGCGGACATCAAAGGCATTAGTCCAGCGATATGTATGCACAAAATACTTATGGAGGACTCCACCAAGCCTACACGCCAACCCCAAAGGAGATCAAACCCACAAATCCAAGAGGTAGTAAAGAAGGAAGTGATTAAACTGCTCGACTCAGGTATAATCTATCCTATTTCTGATAGTGCGTGGGTGAGCCCTACCCAAGTGGTGCCTAAGAAAGGGGGGATAACGGTAATTGAGAATGCGAATAATGAGCTTATCCCAACTCGTATAATTAGTGGGTGGCGTGTATGTATAGATTACCGTAAGTTGAATGATGCCACACGTAAGGATCATTTCCCCCTCCCCTTTATTGACCAAATGCTTGAACGATTAGCCGGGCATGATTTCTATTGTTTTCTAGATGGTTACTCCGGCTATAATCAAATTGCCATAGATCCTGAGGACCAAGAGAAAACCACTTTCACTTGTCCTTATGGCACATTTGCTTATAGAAGGATGCCATTTGGCTTGTGTAATGCCCCGGCCACTTTTCAAAGATGCATGATGGCTATTTTTCATGATATGGTTGAAGATTTCCTTGAAATTTTTATGGATGACTTTTCTGTTTTCGGAACAACTTTTGATATCTGTCTTGCTCATCTAAATGTTGTGCTTAAACGTTGTGAAGAAACCAACCTTGTTTTGAATTGGGAAAAATGCCATTTAATGGTCCGGGAGGGGATTGTACTTGGCCACAAGATCTCTCAAAAAGGGATCGAAGTGGACCAAGCCAAGATTGAGGTCATTGAAAAACTTCCCCCGCCCACATCGGTAAAAGCTGTTAGGAGTTTTCTCGGGCATGCTGGTTTCTATAGGCGATTCATCTTGAATTTCTCTAAAATTGCGAAACCGTTGTCTAATTTGCTTGTTAAAGATGCACCTTTTGATTTCAATTCTTCTTGTATGCAGGCCTTTCTTGATTTGAAGGAACGCTTAGTTTCCGCCCCTATCATGTCATCCCCCGATTGGAGCTTACCATTCGAATTGATGTGTGATGCGAGTGACACCGCGGTTGGAGCGGTCCTTGGCCAAAGGAAGGAAAAGGTATTTCGAACCATTTACTATGCTAGTAAAACTCTTAACGATGCACAATTGAATTATGCCACCACGGAAAAAGAATTACTCGCCATAGTCTTTGCATTCGATAAATTCCACTCTTACCTCGTGCTAAACAAAGTGATAGTTTACACCGATCATTCGGCTTTAAAATATTTGCTTGCCAAGAAAGATGCTAAACCAAGACTCCTTAGGTGGATTTTGTTACTCCAAGAATTTGATTTAGAGATAAAAGACAAGAAAGGCACCGAAAATGTAGTAGCCGACCACCTCTCACGATTAGAGCTAGTGAATGATCCGTTAGATGAGACACCAATTCGTGAGGAATTCCCAGATGAACACCTCCTTGCTATTTCTGAAAAAATTTCACCTTGGTATGCTAACTTTGCCAATTACATTGTTACGGGCCGTCTTCCCCCGGATATCACTTTTCATCAAAAGAAGAAATTTCTATCTGATGTAAAGCAATATCTTTGGGACGAACCCTTTTATTCAAAGTTTGTGCAGATGGTTTAATTCGACGTTGCATACCCGAAACGGACGTGCATGCTATCCTATCTCATTGTCATGATATGGCGGTAGGTGGCCATTTTGGGCCTTCCAAAACGGTAGCTAAGATCCTCCAATCAGGTTTCTTCTGGCCTACTCTTGTTAAAGATGCACATCATTATGTCAAATCTTGTGATCGCTGTCAACGAATGGGGAACATCTCTAAACATCATGAAACGCCCTTAAATAGCATGTTAGAGTGTGAGTTGTTTGATGTATGGGGTGTGGATTTCATGGGCCCTTTCCCCAGTTCTTGTTCAAATAAATATATCCTTGTTGCGGTAGACTATGTCTCCAAATGGGTGGAAGCCGTGGCCTTGCCTACTAATGATGCTCGGGTTGTCACTCGTTTTCTGAAGAAGCATATTTTTACTCGATTTGGAACTCCCCGAGCCATCATTAGTGACGGGGGCACCCACTTCTGCAACAGGCAGTTTGAACTTTTATTGACCAAGTACGGGGTGAAGCATAAAATTTCGACCCCATACCACCCACAAACTAGTGGCCAAGTGGAGGTCTCGAATAGGGAGATTAAGCGTATTTTAGAAAAAACTGTCAACGCATCAAGAAAGGATTGGTCCCTTAAATTGGATGATGCTCTTTGGGCTTATCGGACCGCCTATAAAACCCCAATTGGCATGTCCCCGTATCGTCTTGTTTTTGGCAAAACATGTCACTTGCCCGTTGAACTCGAGCATCGTGCTTATTGGGCCATTAAGTTTCTAAATTTTGACTCTCAAAGTGTAGGTACACAACGTTTGCTACAACTCAACGAGCTCGAAGAATGGCGTCATCTTGCCTATGAGAACGCAAAACTCTATAAGGAGCGGACCAAAATGTGGCATGACAAACATATTCTCCCCCGGGAATTCCACAAGGGAGAGCGGGTGTTGCTATACAACTCTCGACTCCGACTCTTCCCCGGGAAGCTTAAGTCTCGATGGTCGGGCCCATTTTTGATTTCCCAGGTCTATCCATCCGGCGCCGTCGAGCTTACAACAGATAAAGGACATACTTTCTTGGTCAACGCTCAACGTCTAAAACCTTACTTAGGGATGGATGGACCAAGAGACAAAGAGTCCTTCATCCTCGCGGACCCTTCGTGATTCTTCGCTTTCAGTCGAGCTAATGACTCTAAACTAGCGCTTCTTGGGAGGCAACCCATGTTTTCTTTCCGTTTTCTTTTCTTTTTCCCTTATTATCCCGTTTGTTGCTTTATTTTCTAGTCTTACATCTTTGTTAGTTTGTGTTTTAAGTGTTTTGTCTCTTCCCTTTTGAAACAGGAAATGAAATTCTTTACAAAATTATTCCGAAAGGGGCGCCCAAGCGCCGAGAAAACAGGCGCCTAGGCGCCCGATTCTGAAAGGGGCGCCCAAGCGCCGAACAACGCCCGCCTAGGCGCGGGCTTTACCACTCCAGGTACGCTGTGTCGCGCGCCTAGGCACCCGATTCTGATTTAAACACATATGTGGGCCAAAACGGTCAAAATTCTCCGAAAATCTTCACAACTCCTCTCCCACGCGATTTCCGGCGACTCTCTCACCAATTCCGGCCATTTCCACCGTATTTCACCGCCACTTTCCATCAACATAATTCGTTGCAGAAGAGGCTCTTCTTTCACATCGACTCGGTGCGAAAATTTTGGGGATAAAAGGTGAGTTTTGGCTTTACCCTTCTTCCATTTCCGATTCATAGCCGACGAGTAGGTGCCTTGCGTTATATTTTGAGGATTAATTGGGGCATTTCCGATTGTAGATTGATTTTTGTTGTTATTGCATTTGAGGGCTTTTATTGGAATTTGTGGGTTGTAATAAAAAAAAAAATTGGGGTTGTTGTTGTTGAATTGGATGGTCTATTGTTGCTAGAGTGTGGGTTGCTCTCTGATTTTGGTGTGTTGTTGGGCGTTGATTATTGTTGTATTTGGTTGGTTGCATTTGGGTTGATTTGAGTAGTTGAGAAGTTGATAATTGTTGTTGCAAATGACGAGAACTACCAACAGACCGTCCAAGGGTAAGAAAAAAGTGGGTGAGGGTTCCTCTAATGAGCCCGAGACTCCCGATAATACCCGTTTTGAAAACCCCCAAGTCCAAATTATGTGTCAGAGTTTGAGCACCCCCCGCACCCTTATTAAGGAGCACTATTTAACCACCCGGGGACAGCCCTCTGTGCACGAATTGATACAGTTTCATCGCTTACAGTTTTTCTGTCAAAAGCCCGAGGCCATTCATCTTCCTTGGGTCTTGGAATTCTTCAGCTCCGGGGTTTATGATGAGATTGAGACACGCTAGGATGGCTGGGGACTACCCTTTTGGTCCGGGGCAAACATGTCAATTATGAGTTGAGACAGATTAGGGAGAGCATAGGCACCCCGACCCCTCAGACATGCGAGTTCACCACTCTTTACAATGCAGGGCACCTCCGAGTTAGCCTATCGGATATTTTGCAGGTTATTGGCCGAGAAGGGTGGGAATGGGTACCCGGAGAAGCTCATGTCCCCCGTAGGGCTCTATTACCCGAGGCTGCTTTCTGGCTCGACTTCATCCGATTCAATTTAATGCCGAGTACCAATCGATCAGAGGCAAACAAGGAACGGGCCACCCATAGTTTCCACTTTGCCAGGTGATTAACTCCATCCCCAAGCCCTATTCTTCACTGATCAGAGGCCTAAGGTTCGGAGCTCGTCTTCATCCCAGTCTACTAGCTCCCCATAGTTTCCACCTATGGATGCCGCCGCCATTAGACAATTAAAGGATGAATTGAGGGAGGAGTTGCGAGATGAGATGAGGGTGGTCATGTCCGACACTTGTGCTTATTTCCGTCAGCTTTTTGTAGAGCATGATGCGCCTTTGTCGGTTGGGGGCCGTTTGATTATTCTGCTCCTCCACCTTACCCGCACCCCCCGCCTCAGCAGCCCGCAGATATGCACGAGTCAGGTGCTCTCGTTCCTGAAGGAGGTGATGATGAGGCTCATAATGATGAGGGTAGCCCGTTGATTGATTTGGATGATCTCGGCGGAGAGGATGAGGATTACATTGACCGTTTTGGCACCACCGATTAGGCTTATCTTGTTTTATTTCCATGCATGTTTCTTTTCGTTTTTGGATATCTTTTGTTGGGATGTTGGATATTTTATGTTTTATGTTTGGATGCTCGTGATGTTTTCTTTCCATGCATGTTTCTCATTTTTTATTTGTCTCGTTTTGTTTTATTCTATTCTATCCAATGTTTGATGCTCTGTATGGCTAGCATTTGTTTACCTATGTAGTGATCGACACAGTGATTGCCATCCGTGGACTTGATTGCCTTAAGTGGACTCGGGTTTGCTTTTCAGCTTCCCTATGGTGACGTGTACTTTGCCCTTCTCTTTTTCAAACATTGGGGACAATGTTCATGATAAGTGTGGGGGGGTATACTAGATCCATTATAGTCATGTTGATTCATGTTTTACATATTTCGGTCCAAGTTTGGGGGGTGCTGTACCTCTACATGTGAAATGTGTGCAATTTTAATTTAAAAAAAATTTTTGGATAGAATTTCAACCCTTCACTTGAGGCATTGAGTATGGTTAATTTGAATACATGGTATGTTTTCTCTATCAATTTGGTTTTTAATGGCTATACACATCGTTCCTTGCTTATGGGATCCTAACTAGACTAGATTAACCTTAAGATGATTCACATATGCACCTAAATCGAAGGTAGAGGAGTTGAGTGGGCAATCATTTTGAAACACTTAAAGGCTTGATCCCGGAAATATCAACTTAGAATTTTCACATGTGTTATGAGTTGAGAACGTTAACTTCGTGTGCTTAATAATAATAAAAAGAGGTTGAACATTGGTATGACTGAAAAAGTCAGGCTTAATAGATACTGGGGGCGAAGAGCACCATGCCTAGAATACTGTACTATTTTGCTAATTTGAGCTAAGCTCAAGCCAATGCAAGTGTTAAGTGAATAAGGACCTAGTTTGATTTTGTGGCCTTTGACACTCGAGCGATTAAGCCCTTAGGAATGTCTCCACATTGATACCCTAAAGCCATCTGGTTTAGGAGTTATTGGCCTAAAACTCGTTACACGGGTGTCATAGAAAGCCTAAGAGGATCAAACATTGCACATGGTCTAGCCTCTAATGTTTCGAGTTGAAAGTGCATAAGATAAATCCGAAAGTGGAATGAAGTGATGAATTTTTAAGTGGCTATGAAGTTGTATTCAATTCTCGTACCATGTGAATAATCAAAAGTTGATAAATATGGGGTTAATGTTTGAAAAGTGGTAAGAATGCCACTTGACTATAATACTTGAGATTTATTACACTACACCCTTAGGATGATCTTTTCAATGTTAAGGCGTAACATGAGCAAATGTGTGATGTGTATATATTTGTAATATGAGCTTAAACAGATGAATTCATACCATTGTGTGCTATTAATCATTGTAATTTACGTTGAGTGATCGTGGTTGAAAATCTTTCGATTTTGTGGGTATATCGTCTGCAAACCCTCACGAGACTATAACTCGTCCTTTGAGGTAACTAAAAGGTTCAAAGGCTTGTTGCATTCGCTAAATGCAACCGTTTACTCCACGAAAGTGAGTTAGGTAGTTTTCTTTTTGTTTCTCTCTTTGATTGATGATGTTTCCTTATCTTAAAACTCTTATTGCTCGAGGACGATCAATTGATAAGTGTGGGGGTGTTGATAAGAGGCATTTTTACGTGTTTTTAAGCCCCTTTGCGTTTATGTCTTAGGTTCATTTATCGCTTGATTCTTGCCACATGTGCGTTTAATTCGTGCATTAAGTGATTTCAGGTCTTAAATGGATACAATCAAAGAACGGGATGAAAAATGACGTATAAAACAAGTTTAGGCCGAATTGCTATGCACCCCTACTCCTAGGCGCCATCTTGCCCACGCCCGGGCGCCGTATCAGCACCACTTTCCACGTTCAAGCGCTTTTTCCGTATGTTTAGAGACCGAATTGGATGAAGTTTCCTTCTACAAAGTTGTAGAACTATGTGTCAGCTTCAAATGAGGACTTGAATAATCCAAATCGGAGTTTTGTGGAGAGAGTTATGAAGGAAATACAATTACTGCGCCAGACAGAGGCAAATACTCCCAACATTCTGATTTGGGCGCCCGAGCGCCATAATTCCCGCGCCTAGGCATGGCCACATCCGAGATTTGATTCCTTTCAGCCAAAAGATCATCATTTGATGGGGGAATGGAACATTTAAAGCCAAGAGGTCATCACATGTATGGGCGGATGTCATAAGTATGTTTCTTACTAGATCTACTTTAGGGAATTTTATACTACTCACTTTAAGAGTAGTGGAGGACACACTAGGGGGGACATACACATGAGGAGCTGATTTGTGGTGGTCTTCTTAAGGATATTTCAGCACAATTGACCGAACATCTTGAGGAGGAGAGGGAGAGAGGCATTTTGGCCATCACTTTTCACTCATCATCATTCATCACCATTTTCTTCATCACTTTTGGAGGAGAACAAAGAGAGAGGAGCTAAGGATTGAAGATCAAGAGCAAAGATCCATCATCAATCAATTGAGGGAGTTTTAATTATTTGCATTTACATGTTTATTTCCATGAGTATGTATATGTTTGTATTAGATTTTCTTAAGGCTTTGATGAGAGGCTAATATTGTAGAACTAAGGCCATGTGAAGGCCAAATTTATGAATCAATATATGTGAAGTTGATCTTTGTATTAATTCTCCTATTGCTTTGTGTGTTAATTCTATGCTTTTATTCCAATCATGTGTTTGATCACCATATGCTTGCTATCTTGCCTAATCTAGTTGTTCGAAGAAAATAGATTAGGGTGCAAGAGAATTAACACATCATCCGAAACAAATGAGGGATTGCCCTAGAAATAGGTAAAGATTCCCGGGTGTTGTTAGCCGGATTCGTTCGGGGAAGCTCTAGAACGTTAATGCGTGATTTTTGATTAGATTCTCGGATAGACATATTTAGAGAACCGTCAATTAATCATAGGATTATTATGTGCCGAGACATCGGGTAATAGTTAATTTAGGAGTTTCCACCAAAGCAATAGGAGTCTAATAATTCGAAGAGTAGCTCATATATATTGACGAGTAGATTCGGTTGTAGCATGTGCCTTAGTCATTTTATCATACGTGAGATTAAATCTAGAGTACGTTTCTCTTTGGTTCTTCGTTTGTTTAATCTTTTTCTTGCACTTTACTTTAATTGTCTTATCTTTTATCGAAAAATCATTAACTAGAATTCAAGTCCTTGTGGTTCGACAACCCGGACTTTTTGTCCACTTATTACTACACACGTCTAGTGCACTTGCTATCATAGCACGTTAGCTTTTAGCGTGTCAATAATTAACAGTAGTTGTATATTGCTGATCATTGACCGAAAGAGAATATAGGGATGAATATTTTATACTCATCAGGACCAGTCCACCATCACGTTGACATAACACTAACACTCTTGTGGGAGTAAAAGAAAAAATCATCTTAAGAACTCATAATCTCACTTGTATCACTTGTGCTAATCAAAATAGCTATGACCTCTTTATGTAGTAAAATAGAGTATGACCGTTATAAAAGACTTAATGGACCACTAACAATGTAATAAAATCATCATAATCACAATATAATTAGGCCCACTAATGAAGAAATTAAAGTGGTCAAATCTCTCATATAGCAAGGATTAATGAGGTCATTAGACTAGAATAAATATAAATAAAATGGCACACTATGATGATTAAAATGTTGGAAATAAATAATAATTTAATGAAATTTTAAAGCTTATTTCCAACATATTATATGTGAAAGATTAAGCTCAACACATGAGCAAAATCTTGTCAAAATAACTAGGCTTGGGGCGGCTATGGAGAGCGAAAATTCTCTTGTGAAAAAGTGTCTGTGTGTTTTTCTTAACACACATATTTATAGAGAGACTCCTAGGTTTAATTTGATTAGAAGTCAAGATGAGATAAAATCTCCAAGATTTGACTTTCATCTATTCCTAATCAAATTTCATTAAGGAGTTTCCTAAAACTAAGGAACTTAGCTTGCAAGCTAACTTGTTCCCTATTTTCTCTCCTAAAATATTTCCTTGATTCCAACTTGATCAAGACTTGGAAAGGAATTAATCCTCTCCTAATTTTCTTCCAATAGACACGCCCACTTCATGTATTGGAGTCCAAGAATTTTATCTTACTTGATTTAATTCTTGACTCATATTTAATTAAATAGTCCAACCATTTATTTAAATACTACATAATAATTAAAGTCCAGCTTTAATTATTATTAGCCCAATTATTTATTAATTTTATTTATTATTCGACCAAGTCTACTAATTAAATAAAACTCTTGGACTCTACTAGGTCCATTTATTAATTAATCTTCCTTGATTAATTAAATAGTCCAATTAATTGATCTCCTATAAATTAATTAATATTCCCAATTAAGTAACTACTAGACTTTCCCAATTTACTCATCATAATCACATGAATTTAATTTTGTTATTGATTAAATCGGATTTAATCTTTCTTATCAAAATTCAATTGGATTTGACTTTGTAATAAACTACATGGGTTTTAATTTTATAATAAAGTGAATTGGATTTGATTTATTTTAAATTAAATTGGATTTAGTTTACCTAGCAAATTAAATTGGATTTAATTATGTAAGCTGATTAAATTGGATTTAATCACCTATTAAAATTAAATTGGTTTTTTTTATATACTTAATTCATTATTTTTTTTAATTTTGTAACGGTTTGTGAGCCCATAGAAATTAAATTGGATTTAATTTCACTTTGATTAAATAAGATTTAGTCCTCCCGTGGAAATTAGATTAGATTTAAATTAATCGGATTAAATTATATTTAATCTTCCCATGATAATTAAATTGGATTTAAGTATTCAAAGTTAGGGCTGTGTTTGTTTCTGTTTTCAAACATGTTGTGGCCAGAAATTCTGGCCAAAACTTGTTTGGTTTATATGTTTTTGACCAAAAAAGGTTTTTTTGGCCAAAACTATTGTCAGCCACTTTTGCTTCCTACTTTGTCTACGTATGGTGCCTACAGGCTATGACCACCCCTCTACAATCTACATCATGTGCGGCCCCTTGCATTTTTTTATCTTTTAGTTTTTGTCTTTTCTTTTTCTTTAATTTAGTTTTTACCTCTGTTCAAAAAAAATTCTTTTCCCATTTCTTTTCTTTTCCTATTTTTTTTGTTTTGTTTTGTTTTTAAAATTTAAGAAAGCTTTTTTTGTCTTATTCATCTATAATTCTATTAGTTAGGGGGTGTGTGTTGTTGGGTCTGTACGATTTTATATCGATAACTCAACCCAACTTGACATATGTGAGTAGACTGAAAGTTAATCCACAATCCAACAATTATATCTTCAAATCAAGCAACTTGAGTAGGTGGCGTGGATTATATTTTAACTATATTTGCTTCAAACTCAAAGTATTTGTTGTTTCAAATAAAGTAAGTAAATAACTTATTGTCATTCAAATAGTAAAAAGTGCTATATTATCTTGATTTTTAGGGTCTAAAAAGATATACACATGGTGGTGGTCCCAAGTGGCATACGAAAGGGTCTAGAAGGGAGGGGGTTGAATAGACCCTGAAGTCTTTTTTTTGACTTCACAAATATTCGTATCACTTTAGAAATATGAACGCTTGGAAAGACTGAGCGCTTGGGTCAGACGCTTCAGAGTAGTTAACTTAGACTTAGTGATTTCAGCAGTTTACCAAAGTAGGGCAACGCTTAGATCGCTTAATCAGGGTTAGCACAACGGAAATGATTTTTAGCGTTCTTTTAGATAGTTTAATCGCTTTGCAATTTTATTTGCCTTTTTCAGAAGAGTGTAATGTGATGAATATAAGACAATAAAATATAAATGACACAATAATTTGTAAGGTTCACTAGGTGATGTAATCCCAGCTACGTCCTTCTTCTCCTTTTTCACTTGGAGGAATTTACTATGATGATTATCAAAGGATCACACAGAAACTTCTACAAAATAGTAATGGATGAAAAAGATCTTGGGCTCCTTGATCACACAGACTTCAGCACCAATGAAGATCGTCTTCTTCAAGCTTCTCTCACTCAG
Organism: Buddleja alternifolia; assembly: GCA_019426215.1. Lineage (NCBI taxonomy): Eukaryota > Viridiplantae > Streptophyta > Magnoliopsida > Lamiales > Scrophulariaceae > Buddleja > Buddleja alternifolia. The sequence goes on along the minus strand of CM033400.1, from coordinate 10,897 downwards.
AAATACTGCCTGAAAGGTTTCAACAACTTTTCTCACTCAGATGAAAGGTTGTGGTTTGTCACTACGGTTTGTTTGTTTTTAGAGAAGATCAAACAACTTGGAATATCTCAGTTGGAATTAGAATTTCTTCTTTGGAAGATGTTTGAGATATTTTTGACTGTCTGGAATGTAGATAAAAAGCTTGAAAGGTTTTGGCTATGGGGTTTCTAAGCTTTTTCAGAAAGAATGTACGTAAGATTTTTGACAATAATTTTCTCGTATATTCTTGTTGTTGTGTTTTCTGGAGCAAGGTATTTATAGGCAATTTCTTGGGATCTGTCCGTTGGACATATGTAGAAGCGTGCCTTTCACGTGGCGCGTGATCATACCTAAAGTCTGACATTCCTGAAAATTCGTTGAATCCGATTGGACGGGAGCAGCTAAAACTCTGAAATTTCTGACAGTCTGGTCAAAAGGTGGCTTGTCCACAAGTCACAGTAGCTTATCACATTTAATGCTCTTATCAAGCATTTAATGCATTTGAATTTTTTTCCTGTTGGAAATAAATGTCTGTTGAATGATTGCATTTAAGTCCTTCATGACTTGAGGATTTATTTCAGGTGAATCTTTCATCCATCGCTTGAGACAAATTGAGCGCTTGATCCATATATCCTGAACTGGGTTCCTTTAGCGTTTGACGGACGCTAAGGGACAAATCTTCATCTCTGGTTGACTTCAGACGCTGATCTTCAACTTCTTCTCTAATAGACTCACCTAGAATTCTACTAGCGATTCAGTTACTAAGACTTAGTCTAAAATCTACAAAGATAAAAATTACAAGCCTAAACAAAATTACAAACTTTCAAACGCTTAAACAATGATCTAAAGAAAACATAAACTTACATTTTATTTGGGGTCTAACAACGAATCTTATCTTGTCATCATCAAAACATCTAACATGAAATTTCCTAACAATTTCCCCCTTTTTGATGATGTCAAGACTTTAACTTTTGTAACTCTAGTTACTAAAGAGAAAAGCCCAAATGAATATAAGTTAGCGTTCAAAAAGTTAGTAAGGTTAGCTAAAGTTAGATTAGCTTCAACAAGATGTTTCAGCGATAAATCATTCATATATTGAAAGAATAGGCATACATGATTTATACTGAAAACAAAAAAGAAAAGCAAGTACAAAAAAAGATTCATTCACTTTTTCTGTCGCTTTGCTCTTTCTTCGCCTTGGAGAACTTCTAGCGCTAAGTCCATCAGGAGACGATCAATGTCAATCATTGTCGTATGTTGAACTTCATCGTAATCATCCCTACGAAGTCTGGCGCTTTCATTAAGTTCTAGCAACCTTTCCGTCCACTCTCTTGGAGAAATTCCAAGTTCACGAATCAGATCATGATAGATATCCTTTCTTGGATCTTTTGACGGTCTCCAATTGATAGGTCGTCTCAGCGGTCCGGCAAAAGGTTGAAATCCCATACCTTCTAAGAAGTCAACGTCCAATTCCGGAAGGGGATATCTTCCTAGATAATATCTTGGCTTTCTCTTTTTAGTTAACATCTTCTTGATGCTTACTAGTTCTTCCATCATTGATCGCCAATTTTTATTATCAGTCTTTGACATCGATTTGGACGCTTGATGCTTTTCTGTATTTTCCCCCTTCTTGGCATCATCAAGAGAGTTCTTTAGAGCAGCGACATCTCGGCGCAAAAGTCTAACTTCTTCGACTAGAAGAGCAATTTGCTGGGCGACACTCTGAGCGATGGCATCGGATGAAGCGTGTCTTTCAGCATCAGCCGAAGCACTCTGAGCTAGGTGTCGATTGAAGTCAGAGGAGAGCTTAGCGATAAGCGGGGACATGCTATTCATGATAGCAATGGTGCTTTTATTTGAAGCGTTGGCAATGTCTCGGCTTCGTGTATCAGACACTATTTGCATATGTCTATCAGCAGTTTCAAAGATCTTGGAACAGGAAACTTCAATGTGGGTAAGCGAGTTCCGTACTGCTGTTCTGAAATCTCGGGCCTCTAAATCACTGTCTGAATCTGAATCCGAAGAAGGACGCTCAGGGGACGGGAGAAGTCCGTAAGAACTTGAAACTGCAGCCTTGCCTTTGCTCTTATCTCGGATGAGAGGTTCTACAGGCGTTTGGGCAATTTCAGCGTGCACTTCTTCAATTGCGTGATCCAGGATAGAATCTGCAATTGCTGGGGGCTCGACTACTGGGGTGCTAGGAGAGTCTGGCAAGGAAGCCTCAGGAGTTTGAGCGACTTCCGCAGTAGGAGCAGAGTCTTCTTCCATTATTTGGATGTGGGGAGGAGAAGGTTCTCTAATGCTAATGACCCAAAGGGGGCCAAGAGCTTCCATTACATGCCGGGGACTGATCAGGCTGGATTGCGGTATAAAGAATATAGCGTCTTCTCGCTCTTCGGTACTTAGTGCAAGTTGCACATCTTCCGGTAAAGCAATCCCTGAAGTATATCTGTGGAAAAAGTCCAAAATCAACGGCATGAGCGCTTGAGCTGCGTCTTGGTCCACTGGCCTAATCAGCGAGATCATCTTGGCCACTTGAATGTTTGATTCAGTAAAGAGCACGGGGTGAAGAGTATATCCTCTGAAGTTGTAACACCCGGAAAAGTGATTGAAACTGCTGTCCAGCGCTTGGGCATTTTCAAACACTGCTCTCATGTCTCTGTGGAACTCAGCAAACTCAGCGTGTTCTGTTGAAACATCAACACGAATCTGACTCTGACCGGGAAGAATTGGTTGTTTACTTGACGAAGCGTCTTCGTTTAGATCAGGAAAGATTCTTTGAACAAAGTCTGCACGAGGATGCAAGACGTAGCGTCCGCCCTGGCTGTATAAGGCGAGTTGCTGGCGAATGTAGCTTTCGATTGGTTGTCTGTATCGTGGCAAAGCGCTAACATTCCCTGCAATGATCTGACGCTGTTGAAGCAAAAAGGTTGCATATCCTCGGCGTCTGTATTCTATCCCAAACTTGAAAAGAAACGGGTATCTTATAAGCTCTTCGAGGGTATAGAAATGCAGAACAAATTCTTCAGCCCATCTAGCTGTATTCATCATCCATCGCTTGCCTAGTTTGTCCGCTTTAGCTTGATCTTTTCTAGCGGCAAGAATTTCTCAAAGCGTTCCGTTTCTTCTTCATAATCCTCAGCCCATAATCTGGCTAGATATTCTCGAGCCTCATCTTCTATCCACGAGTTGACCGGATTTGGACGCTCAGCAACAATAGGTCCTTTTCCTTTCCATAACTTAAGTGGATTAGGAGATAAAGCGTTGTGAGGAGAGTTGACGATGGAAGGAAGAGCTGAATATCCTATCTTGTTGAGATCTGCCTCATCTGGATCTTTGTTCCAATCACCCATGTGGGGGTTTTTGAAAACAATCTTGTTTTGGCGCAAAGGATAAAAGGATTCTTCTGAGCGACCGGTGAAATTGAATCGCTTCTCGTCAAATTCTGATCGGTTGAACGCTGGTCGACGAATATACTCAAGGCGTAAATGAAGACGCTCTAAACTGTACAGACCAAGATCGGCAAAACGCTCGAAGATCTCAAACTTGTGTGAGTCTGAAAGATCAGGCCGATGGAGAGTTGTTTGAAATTGGATTTCCAACTCGGCAAGCGTTTGAGTGTCACGTTCTCTGGCGGCATAATAAATTCAATATCTGAAGAGTATCCGCGCGGGAAAAAATCAATGACACGAGGAGGAGGTCCTGTTGGCGTAGGCACAAAAGCAATAGCTTCTGTTGGGATAGGGGGCCACTTCTATCGACCGCTCAGCGTTTAAAGTTGCTTCACTTGCTGATGAAGTTTCAGCTACAGGAAGAACTTGTGATGCCTTTGTAGCGATATCCACAACAGTTGCCATGTCCACGTCTATTTCAACTGGAATCTCCGAGAGGGGAGGGGCATCAGCGATAGGTACATCTTGAGGTGCATCTTGAGCTTGATACATGTAAGCGATTGAGAAAAACAAGCAAAAATTTCTACTAAGTAGAAATTACAAACAAAAGACTACATCGCTTACCCTGAGGAATATCATCGACTTTTTCAGTCGCTTGATTTGTTTCTTGAGCAATTTCCTCAGGCTCCTGGACTTCTTCTTCGGGGTCTAAATTGATAAAAGAAGTTATCGGATCAGCACGAATGGGGATATTTAGTTCTTCAAGCGTGTTGAGAACATATTGAATATCGGCTGCATAAGGTGCTGAAAGAGTTTTTATCCTAGCGTTAGAAACTTAGAGACTAACGAGGAAAGGATAGGCAAATTTGCTTAGCAAATACTTACCCTGATCATTTGAAAGCTTCTCAGATTGAGTAGCGGCTGGAGGATCTGAGCTGACTTTGGGAACAGCGTCAGAGAAAGAAGCACTGCTGACTCTCTAAGAGCTGGATTTGATGGAGCGCTAGAGGAGACTGCGGGAGTAGAAAGAGGAGTGCGCCTTCGTGCAAGCGGTACTTCTTCTTCTACGGCTTCTCCTTCCTCGGGAACGGGAAAGACAAACGCTGGAGGAGGAGATGGAGATTTAGGAGAGGGAGAAGGAGAAGGGATCTTGTGTTTCTTTTTGGGGTCCGGCTTCTTCTTCTTAAGATCAGGCTTTTGTTTCTTTGCATTCTTGGATGGCTCAGTGACTTTGAGAATGATCTTTCTCTTAGGTCGCTTGACCACCACTTCTTCTTCTGATGAAGAGGACGATGATGAAGAAGACGCTTGATCTTCATCATCACTGCGAACAACTCCTTCGGCTAGAAGTCGCTCACGCTGGTCTTTAGGAACCGCTGCTCCGCCAGGTTTTCGCGGGTTAAGAAGCTCGCTTATCATTTTCTTTCCATAAAATTTGGTCGCTGGAATATTTTTGCCAAAAGATTGCGTATATCCGCAAGCACAAAGAATGCGACTTAGCACAATCCCGTAAGGCTTGGGATTGACAGACTTAACCATCGCTGCCTTGAAGCGATTAAAAACGTAGAGAGACCAGTTAACTTTTAACTTGGTCAGGATGGCTACCATCATCTTGTATTGAATGTTGGTGATTTTGTCGAACGTTCCTTTTCTGCATTCAATAATCTTTGAACAAATATCAGCAAGGATGACGTATTCGCCCTTCATATCATTCTTCTTGAAGTTTGGCTCATATGCGGCGTTAACATCGTCTTTCTTGATCAACGCCCATACTTTGGTAGCATCTCCGAGATTCACATGTTCTACCTCACTGCCATGGTTCGGGAGATTTAGTAGTGAAGAAATCAGAGAGGGAGTGAGAACAAAGGTCTCCTTAGCAGAAGGGAAGACGCAGGATATGGAATTGCCGTCTTCAGAAATTTCACCATTATTGAAAAAGTAAAGAGATTCTTCTTCAAAGTAGTTGTAAGTAGTAGTAAGCATGTCTCTCAAACCAGATTCTTGAACGAGTGGAAGAATCGTTCGAAGAGGGAAGTTCTGGTTATCAAAAAGATAATCCCAGTTAACCAAAAATCCGGCGTTAACCGTCACTGGTTTCTCAGCACGGGAAGGTTTTCCGGTAGCAGAAGTTGCTGTTTTGGAAGATTTTGAAGCTTTGGGTGCCATTGCTGAAAGGTGAGACTTTGAAGAAGAGAAGGAAGTTTTTGCCTTTTAGAGAGAGATAACTTTTACAGTAGAGAGATTGGAAGTGATAAAGGTTTTCTGTAAAAGTTTTGAGGGGTTTAAATAGAAGATAAAAGTAACTCCTCATATGGTAGATAAATGACACGTGTACAGAAGTTAATGAGAAGGAAATCTGAACCGTGTACACATAACTTCGGATGTCAAAAAGTGCGGTAAAGTAGGATACTATAACATTTTTCGGATCCGCAGTTACTTTTTGAAAACGTTTGAAAAAATTTGAAATTTTCAGCGTGAGTTACACGCGCCTGATAGTACATTGACACGTACTCAGATTCATGCATTTTACTGAACGCCTAGGTTTAGATAGGAATCATAACCGTCAGTTTGATTTGATAGGCACGTGTGGGTAGTTAACAAATCTAGAATTTTGGACTCATCCACACGCTACTTTGTGGCGATGAAAACTATGCATGAATTTTTTGTGAAATAAGTTCCTTTAGCGTTGAAGTGGGAATTCTTTCAATGCTGAAGATTCTTTTATAAAATAAATTTAATTTGATACATATCAATCGCTTGTTGGATTTTTAAACCTTTCTTTTTATAAGCGATCAGATTGTAATGAGTACAAGTAAACGCTAATAATCGATGCATAAGGTTTGATAAAGTCATTTTGATCATAGTCGCTTACTTAATGAAGTGAATACAATTTTAAAGTTCCCCCTAAAATCGATAACTCATTTCATTTTTGGAAATATAGTTTAGACATAATCACAAAGTGGATTCCCCCTAAATTATATGCCTATTAAATATGATGCTTTATGATTTAAGCGTTTAAATCAATCATACCTAATTCACTTCTTAAAGTGAGAAAGCGTTGTTCGTTGAGTGCTTTGGTGAAGATATCTGCCAGTTGTTTGTCAGTTCCAATGAAATGCATGGAGATATCTTTCTTTTGAACATGGTCACGCAAGAAATGGTATCTAATGTCAATGTGTTTGGTTCTAGAATGAAGGACAGGATTTGGGTCATAGCTAAAGCGCTTTGGTTATCACAATGGATTGGGGTAGGACCTAGGATTGTTCCATAATCTCTAAGTTGTTGCCTCATCCAAAGGATTTGTGCACAACAGCTTCCAGCAGCTACATATTCTGCCTCAGCGGTAGAAGTCGCTATAGATTGTTGTTTCTTACTATGCCACGAAACTAGTCTATCACCTAGAAATTGACATGTACCACTAGTACTTTTTCTATCTATTTTGCATCCTGCAAAATCTGCGTCTGAATAACCAATTAGTTCAAAAGGAGAATCCTGTGGATACCATAAGCCCACATTTTGTGTGCCTTTTAGGTACTTAAGGATTTTCTTGGTAGCACTTAAGTGTGATTCTCTAGGGTCAGATTGAAAACGTGCACACATGCATACCGAAAACATAATATCAGGTCTACTAGCGGTAAGATAAAGAAGTGATCCAATAATACCCCTATAGTTAGTGATATCAATTTTCTTCCCACTTTCATCTTTATCTAACTTAAGCGTTTGGCTCATTGGAATTTTTGAAGATGATGCATTTTCCATACCAAATTTCTTTATCATATCTCTAGTATACTTAGCTTGGTTTATAAATATTCCATTAGGGAGTTGTTTAACTTGTAATCCTAAAAAAAAGTTAATTCACCCATCATGCTCATTTCAAATTGTTCTTGCATCATTTTCGAAAATTTCTCACACAATCGCTTATTAGTAGAACCAAATATAATATCATCAACATAGATTTGGACTAAGAGAATATCTTCATTATGGGTAATTTTAAATAACGTTGTGTCAACGCTGCCTTTTGAAAAGCCTTTACCTATAAGGAAGATAGAGAGAGTGTCATACCATGCTCTTGGTGCTTGTTTAAGGCCATAGAGTGCCTTATCCAGTTTGTAGACCATACTTTTGCCATGGTTGTTGATGAATCCTGGAGGTTGCTCCACATAGACTTCTTCTTGGAGTTTACCATTCAAGAATGCACTCTTCACGTCCATTTGATATACTGTGAACTTGTTGAATGCGGCAAACGCTAGGAACATTCTAATCGCTTCAAGACGGGCTACTGGGCATAAGTCTCATCAAAGTCAATACCCTCTTCTTGACAATAACCCTGAGCGACTAATCTAGCTTTGTTTCTTATAACAATGCCATCTTCGTCCATTTTGTTCCTAAAAACCCATCTAGTTCCAATGACTCCTTGGTGAGTTGGTCTTGGTACTAGCGTCCAAACCTTGCTTCTCTCAAATTGGTTAAGCTCTTCTTGCATCGCTTCTACCCAACTTGAATCACTAAGCGCTTCATCCACTTTCTTTGGTTCCATTTGAGATAGAAAGCTTGCGAACATGGCCTCATTAATTGTAGCGGACCTAGTTCTAACAGGTGCTCCAATATCTCCAATTACTAGATCTGGTGGATGATCTCTAAGCCATTTTCGGTCTGGTTGGAACGGGTTGAGAGACTCTTGATTAGCAATCGCTTGATTCTCATTTGTCTCTTGCGCAGTCGCTTCATCATTCACAATTCCAATTTGCTCTTGATGATCATTCTCTTCATGATCATTAGCGATTCTGACTTCATCATTATTTGTAACCTCACGAGTAACCTTAGGAAAAGTCACAAAGATCTCATCATCCTCATTGTCACTATCATCTTCAAGATTAATTTGTGACGCTTGTTGGGCAAGATCTTCAATTCCTACATCATCAGGAATAACCTTACTCGGCTCTTGGTTAGCATCATCAAACACAACATGAATGGATTCTTCAACCTTCGATTTAATCTTATTTAAGATGCGAAAACTCTTTCCATTCTTGGCATAGCCTAGAAAGATTCCCTCATCCGCTTTAGGATCAAAAGTCTTTAGGCTGTGGGATCCATTGTTATGAATGAAACATTTTGAACCAAAAACATGAAAATATGAAACGTTAGGCTTACGTCCCTTCCACAACTCATATGGAGTCTTCTCATGTTGTTTGTTGATCATACACCGGTTCTGAGTGTAGCAAGCGGTGTTGATGGCTTCGGCCCAAAACCTTTGAGGCAGCTTGGATTCTGCTAGCATCGTCCTAGCGGCTTCTTTAAGCGTTCTGTTCCGTCGCTCAGCAACTCCATTTTGTTGAGGTTTCTAGGAGCAGAATACTCATGGAGTATTCCAAAATCTGTACAAAACTTCTCAACAAATTGGTTAGAAAATTCAGTTCCTCTGTCGCTTCTAATTCTTGTCACCGTTAGATCTTTTGAATTTTGCAGTTGACGGATTAGCGCTGTGAGCTTGACACTAGTTTCATCTTTGGTCGCTAGAAATTTACCCATGTATAGCGAGAGAAATCATCAACTATTACTAGCGAGTACTTTTTGCCACTAACACTCATGATTTGAATAGGTCCAAACAAATCTAAATGCAATAGTTCAAGAACTCTAGAAGTAGATAGACATGGTTTCTTTTTGAAAGATGACTTAACTTGTTTACCCATTTGACAAGCGTCACATAAGCGATTCTTTTGAAAGGAACCTTTAGGTAATCCCTCGACAAGATTTAGCGATATTAACTGAGAGATTGCCTTAAAGTTGAGATGATTCATTTTTCTATGCCATAACCAACCCAATTCATTTTGACTTTTAGCAACAAAGCATGTGGGGTTGTTATCAAAAGTAGAATCCCAATCCACTAAATACACATTGTTTGTTCTTTTTCCTCTTAATTTAGTAGACTTAGTCTTAGCGTCGTTAACATAGCAGAAGTCGCTTGAGAATTTTACTTCAAAGCCTTTATCACAAAATTGACTAATGCTTAACAGGTTATGCTTAAGACCCTCAACGTAATATACATCACTGATCATGATGTTCCCCCTATGCATGATACCTATACCTTTGGTTTTACCTTTGGAGTTATCACCGAATATAACTTGAGGACCGTTGGTAGCTTGATAGTTGACTAGAAGATTTTGGAATCAGTCATGTGTCTTGACGATCCACTATCAATGTACCAAACTGAAGTATCGGTGCTGGCTCTAGGTACCTGCATTTAAAGGATAGTTCTAATTCTTCTTAGGTACCCATGTTGTTTTGGGTCCTTCAGTGTTAGTAACTTTGGTTTGAATTAAAACTTTAGGAACCCATATTTGCCTAGTCTTCATTGTGGGAATACTGGCCTTCTTGGGTTTCACATCGTGTTGTGTGTGCTTTTTGGGTGTGTAATAATACCCTCGATTATAATAGTAGTCATAATCATAGTCATAGTCATAATCATCATAGTATTGATAATATGACCTTGACCGTCTCGGATATTGACGCTGGTATTTCCTTGGCGCTGGCTTGGGTTGCACTTTTGGTGCTGGACGCTTAGCGCTTGATTCACAGTGTTTAGGTTTATCCTTAGCCTTTTGAGCGTTTGGATGAATCTTCCTTTGTGAATCATTTGCCTTTGTTTTTTCCCTTGCCTGAGTCAGCTTTGGCTTTCTCATTTGGCCTCATACCTTTGTCGCTTGGTTCATTCAGCGTTTGACTTGTGAACTTTCTTCAACAAAGTGAACACCCTTTCCTTTGTTGTTTGCCGTAACATTAGGTTTATTTGGTTGTTTACCGTATTTATTGCATTCTAAACCGGTCTTTTCGCCAAATAATCTAGTTACCTCTCAGTCACATTATCCAAGTTTCTAGAAGCTTTTGATATGATGAGACAAGCTGCTCTGATTTAGCAGTCTAGTGATCAGATCAGTTCTCTTTTGACTATTATATCAAGATCATTTTCAATTGAAAATTCACTCTCAAGTGATTGGTTCTTTTCAATGCACTGTTGCTGAATTCGCAACTCTGCTCTGAGTGTCACTTTATCTCTTGTGAGTGATGAGATAATATCGAGATCATTTTGATATATTTGGTAGCTTCTTGACATTCATTGTAGTATTCTTGACTTTGTCAAGTAATTCATTATAGAAAGAGGAATTGATAATTTTATTGGTTACCTCTGGTAGCGAATCGTCAGTCGCTTCATCATCTCTTGCCATAAGACAAATCAACACTGAGTCGCTAGTAGGCTCATCATCACTACTTTCATCTGATGATTCCAGTCCTCTTCAGGTGCGAAGAATGGTTCAGATTCCGCTAGCAATCCTGTTGGCGAAGGTTGCTCCTGAATTGGTTTCTATCCGCATAGTCTTGCTTGAGGGCTTGACACATTTGGATAAGGGCAATTCACTGGTAGTGCCCTGGTTTTCTGGAATTATAACACAAATTAGTTTTCATTTTCTGTTCAGTGGATAATCGCTTTG